>JAKZAP010000020.1:19375167-19710666 GCA_023053575.1 Branchinecta lynchi
TCAGACATGTCGTTCCTCCGGGAAATGCACCAACCGTCGCAATGGGAACTTACTAAACGAAGGTGGGAGTCAGGACAACATGTTATCGAAAAAAGAGAGTCACCCCCTTGACTATTTGAAGAACGTCACCCCGGTGACGATCGGCAAATCAATAAGGAAATCAGCGGGAGAGAACCCAAAGAAGAAAAAGCTGAACTCATGCTAAGGATTCCTGATTCTGGATGATCTGGATTCATGATGATGAATTCTTGATTTGGTTGCTGCCAGACTTCTATAGCCTTGATTATAGTGGGCTGCTTCTACTATTGGGTATTCAAAAGATGGTGAGTCTTCGAGCAGCTTCACAGGAGTTGTAGTTCAACCCGAAGAGATCACCCCTGACTATCCTAGTCTAGTCTTTAGATTGTGCCTAACCATGAGAGTGTTCCAACCTTTAAACAATAGTAACTAATAGTTACCATTTTTGTTCCTATGGCTACATCACAAAAAGTTACTAAGCTACACTGGCCGTTCCAACCTTCTTGAAATAGTAACTAATAATAACTACTTGCTTACCATGCTCGGGAGCATAGTGAGCATGGTAACTACGAGTCTACCATGCATCTCTGCACATCTCTGTAACTTAAGTGGTTGGAGATTTTTGAGTTTTAGAATTAGTATTTGAGAAAAATTATAAACTAGAATCTGTGTGGGAAATAGTTGAATTTTCACAGAAAAAAGCAGGATTCAAGAATTTCACCGAAGACGCTCGCTTTAATATAGTCTTGGAAGCTGCTGTCAAATCCTCGCTCTCTCTGGTTTGAAATATTTCTGGAAATCCTCGGAATCTCAGGGTTTGACTAAGTTTAAAAGCCAGAATTTGCATGGGAAACAGTTGTACAGAATGCGAACTTAAAAATTTTGTATGGGGCTCAGACAGTTTAATCTCGTCTTGGGTACAGAAGTTATAAACTGCTGCTGCAATGGTGTCTAATAATACCCTTGTTCATGTAGCCTTCGCAGACTCGATGCCTAGTAGCTGTCTAATCACTTTTCTTTCTGCCCTTCAGTATTGCTGAATGTACTTAATACGTTTCAATTTCGCATTTAAATATTTGAAACAAATAAAAAGCTCGAATTATAAGTTTTGAGGAGTCGGTAGAATTTCTGGTAGATTGGTGAACTTTTTTGGATCTCCCCCCCCCCCCCCTCTCAACGAAAATGAACTTTCGACGCCCCCGATGACACTGACGCTCAGAGCGTTGCAAGGGGGCGGTGCAGCACCCCCCACCTTTTAGAGATGCCGAAAATTTTGGTCCAGAGGCCCAAAGTTTTGCTAAAATGGTTCTGTATTTTTTCGATAGCACGACTATTCGATGTATTTACGGGGATTCGGTAGTTGTACAGAATACTAAATAGGCCGTCGGTAAGAAAAACTTCCGTAATCGGGATTCGGTATAGTTGCCAGTATTCTGTAGTTATCACAAATTTGGTGCGAGAATTTACTGAAACCATCTGGTAATTTTTCGATGCCAGATCTATTTGGTATACTTATGGAGATTTTGTTGTTACATGGAATCCCAAATAAGCTATCGGTTCAGAACTATTCGGAATAACAACTGGGATTCGGTAATTTGTTCATTATAATTGCCAGGATTCGGGAGTTACCACAAACCTCGAAACTTGTAAGAGGTCGAGTGAAGCACTGGTTGCGGACAAAAGGGATGATCTATGATTTCATCGATAGTCCTTACTTTTATTTGGATCCCCAAAATAAAGTCTAATCATAAATATTTCGAGAATTCCGCCTGCATCGCTTTTCGTAACATTCTCTATTTTCTGGAAGGGCGCATCATTTGACTAGGGTTTTAAGCCGGTTTTAGGATTGAGTTTCCGAAACATTAAAAGGTAGAATCAGGCAAAATAAAATCTCGCCTGCGCCGCTCACTTTATGTGATTATGGGTAGTTTTGACTAGACTACCGTTGATGCTGTTGCCAGAAAGTCGCTCCATCCGGTTCTTGGAACTTCTTCGAGTCTCTGCATTTAATCCACGAAACAATGATAGAATGTGTAAGAGAAGCAGTTCAGTTTTAGCTTACAGGAAAAAAAAACTGGATTCCGAATAAATTTAGCCTGGGGCACTCGATTTAATTTTCTATTTTCTTTAATAGATAGAGTTGTTGCTGGAATCATGCTCGGCAATATATTCTTCCAGTGGGCTTCGTCAAAGTGCCGCCTAATAGTTGGCTTATCGTCTTTTCATGCTGCCCATTAATGTTACTCTTCCTACGTAATCCTTTCTGTTCCATAATTTAAAGAGGATTCGGTAAAATTTTTGAGAGATTGGGTAAAATTTTTACTCTGCATCCCCCCCCCCCTAATGAAAATGCACTTGCGACGACTCTGCTGACGCCTGATGGTTGAATGGTAAAGTGACGATTTAAATCCTCTACTTTCGATCTTCCTCCTGAACCCAAGGTGATAAAAGGTCAGGTTTCCAATGGATTTTCAGTTCTCAGGGGATGTACCCATTTCGTAAAACTACACAGAAAAATCGACTAATTTTCAATCCAGAAATCCGCGTTGTTTCTGAAATTTGCAAAATCTTGGGAAGCCATAGAAGCCAGGGCGGCCTCTACGGAAACGGAAAGAGAAATTTTCAGTAGACCTCAAGTGTCCTTTAAATTTTAGAGGTGTAAATCGGAAGTTTTCTGTCAGCATGGCTATGAAACTGGTCATACACTAAAATGTGTCATTTATGCATCGAAACTAGAAGTACGAGGAATTATATGAGTATTTTCACATGCTAAAAAGTTGAATGCAGTTACTCAATGCCTTTTTTGTAAAAAAGCTAACTCTAAAATTGCTTTGTCAGACATAATCACTGTTTCAAAACTCCCGATTTTCCCCCTGATTTCTTATAATTATCTCCCGAAAATCTCCTGGTTTTTTTGAAGCAGTTCCTGATTTTCAAAAAAGGAAAGTGGAAGCACTGCATGATTGTTCGTTTCAGTACTTGTTTTGGTGGGTTTATAAATTTTTTGTCAAATACAAACTGTCCTACCACGTATTTCTAAAGTTCCCTTAAGTGACCCATCATGCATACATAGAGCGTGTCCCACCCTATTTGCCGTAGTTTCTATTTGACGGTGCAAAACGGATAATTCAGCTATATTTTATTCGAGCTATTTTTCGGCCCTTCTTGGCAAGGGTCCTCTTCAGGCTCAAGCCGCTAAACTGGAAAATGAACTCTTATCCGTTTTGCACCGTCAAATATGATTCGCAGTCAGCTTGGGCTGAAGGAACATCTTATCGTAGTTTCTATGTATGACCTCACAGGATCCTAGCTTCTTGGCATCGAGGTTGGAACACAGTTTGCATTTTCGGCAAAATATTGTGCAGCGGGCTGATTGGACTAATTACAATAACTAACATTAACCATGCGCCGGCAACATGGTATCGAAATGGAAGGTCACCCGTTTGAGGATTTGAAAAATGGGTGATGACCTGAATCAAACGGAATGATTAATCAAACAGAAAATCAGCGGTAGACAACTCAAAGAAGAAGAAGCTAAACTCTTGATGTGGTTGCTGCCAGGGGCTCCTGGATCTTAAGAGTTTCCTAACGAAAATTTCTAGAATAACCTTGATTCTAGTAGGCTGCTTCTACTATTCGGTATCATAAGATGGTGAGTCTTCCAACAGCTCCACAGGAGTTATAGTGCAACCTGAAGAGATCACCCTGAACTATCCTAGTCTAGCATAAAAATCCGGTCAAAATCTAAACCTGTCTAACAATAATTTCTTTTGAAGAAAAGTTGTTACAAAATTTGTTCTTCAACACTCAATCGAAGTGAAACTCTTATGCTATCCGTGGTAACCCTTGTGAAGTTATCTTTTTTACTCAGCCAGCTGGGGGAGCCCAACCAAGCGATCTGATTGGCTCTGCATAAGACAAAGTAGAGCTAGGGTCTGGTCTCTTTAAGGGCAGTTCTGACGGTCTAGAAAGCTTTGCGAGCTTCTGCGCCGGCTGTTTTAGCGACTTTGGCTAAAACTCACTTCTCTTTCCAGAGCTCTTCTTACACTCCGCTAGTTTTCGCCAGCACTTGGAAAGTTAAGCCACTTCATGAGTGGAAAGTGATCTTGGCAAGTCAGTGAAAAGTTGTAGATGTTCAACTGTGGCGCACCGACTTCTCGTATTTTCTTGCACTCAGTGGATTCTCAGTTTGCTTTTCGGAAAGCGAATCCAAGATATCCACCAGTAATAAGAAAGCCAGAATCTGCCAAGCATAAAGGCACAAGAAAAAAATAGAAAGTTGTTGCACCTTTACAACTTCTCACTGGCCAAAATCATTTTCCACTTGTGAAGTGGATTAGTTACAAGGCTCTCTGGAATAAAAATAAAAACAACACAGACAGGTATCAGTCTTACCAGAGTTCCTGCTGAACCAGTAATTAGTATCACTTATGATCCTTGGGACCAGCACAAGTAAATTGTAACTGTTATGGCACCAAAATAGCAGAATAATAAGAGGGAGGGGCTAATTACTTATTACGGTGGCCTCTGGCGTAAAATAATAACAAGAATTGTAGCCGAATAGTTCAGTAGTTCAATAGAAGTCTCAGATCTCTGTTATAGCTTCTCAATTTTCAGTCTTTGTAGACAGCTCGTCTTGCTTCTTTGTTCTCGCTTTTTATAGAACACTAATTTAACCACCCTTTAAAACCTGCATAGAGGGGTTTACATCTGCCTTTTATTGACCAATCAGGAAGGATAATCTGGAGTAGAGAATGAGATTAGAGACTTGATCACCAAAGCAACTTCTCAGTTCTGCAGAATTGCAAAACCTTTCACATTCTTGATTCAGACGAATATGCAAGAAAAGGGAATTAGCGTCTTCTTGAATAGTAAATAAATACAAAAAAAAGAGAATTGTGGGAAGAATCCGACTTGTTGCATGATGAGAGGACATAAGGAGATTTGGTGAGCTATGTGATATTCATGTCTTGGAAGTTCTAAATTTTTTAATGGTTTAGAGGATAGATTTAAAGTATTATCGATGCCAGGAGCATGCCAATGCACAGATTTGTTAACCCCAGTGTAGGTAATTGCAAGATAAATCTCAACGCATAGCTACCAAAACGTAATTTGCAATCAACAATGAAACATTCTGATTGTGCTCTGTTGCAAACATTTTCTGTTATCTGGCAGCTCCACAAGGGAGTTTAACATTGCCAGACAGTAGGGCTTGTTTGTACTGCAATTGCACTTTACAGAGACAACTCTTCTCTGATGTTTCGGGATAGGTTTGTATTTGAGTGTTTCCAGTAATACAAATTCTGGTTGGATTGCTGATGGTTAAATCAGTGTCCTGAATTCACTTATAAAATCTGGTACATGGTTCAGTACGATACTGAACGCTGAACCCTACGATATGCAGAAAGCTACTGAAATTTTGGAAAGTTGATGAAAATTTTGGTTCATTTCATATGGGAAAGATGCATTTGTTACGTCCACTGCCTTGCCTGAACTAACAGTGATGACCAGACTTGTTTTCAGTTTATCTCAGCGATATTTTACTTATTGATTCTGGACAGGTACCGGACTTTACTTAAATACTTAGCCATAATCTTTCTCATAAGGCTCAAGCATGCCTTAAATCCAAATATCCATGCAATAATTCATCTTCCTCTTTTGTCATAATAAAATTTTGTCTTGTTTTTTTTGTCTTCTTTTGAGATTGAGAGCCGGTAAGAAAAAACAAAAAAAAGTATGAGATATATTGGAGCACAGATCTAATGACCAATCTAACTAGTAGCATGCAGTGATATTCAGGTCTTGTTCCAGATTGTTCTTCGAGAGCGAACGAGGAGTACTCCCGAACACCGAGTTTGTCTTCGAAGAGCTGTCCCCGTCGTTTACGCCGGATAACGCTGACAGAGAACTCGAGAACTTTGAACTTGTAAATGTTTTGGTGAGTCTCTGATATACCGTAGTTCCTCTTGTGGAAATTTGAACGGTGGTGTGAAAATGTGAACAGCGATGGGTAGAGACTCGGGTAGAGTAGTTCTCATCTTCATTAGCTTCTGAATGGTTACTTACTTGTTATCTCTACTGCCCTATCCAGCTCCTGCTAGATTTCCGATTCTGATCATTTGTTTGGGTGCATCCCCTTACTTGTTCCTTTTAGCAGCTTACGGTTAGCATTCTGGACTTCTTTTCGGATAAAGTGTTAAATTTGTTTTCGGTAGCATTGTTGTCTTCCCGTTATTTACTATGATTCCGGGTCTTGATATTACCCTCCCATCTGAGCTGCGTAGGAAAATCTTTCTTTCGATGCTATGTCAAACGCTTGTTACCCAATGCCAAACACCAGTCACTGTACGTACCGTAACTCTAACCTACTCCACTATAGATTGATACGAATTCTGACTGGGTGATTTCTAAACTTCACTGGACCGTGAGTGTTTTGCTGAGTCAGGGTATCCAGCGATAGGCATATGGTATGCTAAATGCTGGATAGAACGAGCTTTTGGCATACGTTAACCCAAAATCAAGAGGTTGTGGTAGACTAGGCTATATTCTGAATGTATGGACCTATTTCCCTAGTTCAGTAAATAACTAATCTTGTTCTCTCTTTACAGGAAGCAATGTCAGTCATTTTGTCTCCATAGTTCAGAACAACAAGCTGCACAATCACACTGGCTTGGATTCATTACACCGAAAATGGTAAGAACCCATACATCTTTACAGTAGCCTAGTTTGCATGCAACTAAAGTCCATGTCGATCGGATAAATCATATTGCTATTGATCTTAAAAAGGCTTTCAATTTAGTCAAGCATGCCAACCTTTTGGACTAGCCATTTACAAAATGTAATGTAGAATATTTTTAGTAAGAATCGTCGCTAGTGTTAGGCTATATCAGATAGGACGCAACTGCTAAATATAAATCAATCTATTCCGAATGTCTCCCGGGTTTTTTTTACGGAGTACCGCAAGGTACAATTTTAGGTCCTTCACTGTTTCTCCTCCTGGCAAGGAGTTCATTTTCCGACCTGTGGAATTACGCGGATGATCTCTCGCTTGTTGAGATTTGTCGGAGAAACATTAAAAGTTCTGTAACATGTGCCTTCGATCGGGTAAGCTTCTATCCCGATATGGGGCTCCTACCGACAAACTAATTCAATTTTTCTTTTGTTTTGTCTGGCCTTTCCAAGACTTTTGCCATATGGCATTTTGGAATCAGTTCACTTGTACCACAGTTGGCATTCTTGCCATGAGCAAACATTGTTCCTTCTTTTTTTCCAGTCTTTTTTTTTTAGCCGCTTTCCATGATCGTTGCCAGGTATGACAACCTTGGTAAAATTTGCACAGCAGGTCTCCGGATGATTATGCTCCTCGGAAACAATGAACGGGAGCATGATACGTCACATAAAGAGCGTGTTCCAGACCACTTATTTAGTTACTACGCATGACGTCACGAATTTTGGCTTTTTGGCGTCAAGGCTGAAACGTATTTTTATATTTTCGGCAAAAAATATCATGAGACTGGCTAATCAGGCAAATCAGGTGACAGATATTCGCAGTTACCACGTGTGGTGTTCGAGAAAGTTGGAACGGTCAGCGTAGTAACTTTTCACGAGGTTAGAACGAAAAGAGTAACTAATAGTTACTATTATTAGAAGCGTGGAACACGCTCAAAGAAAACAAGCATAGCAAGCGTAATAATCACTGTATTGCCAACAAAGGAGATAGATACACTTACGAAGATAGATACACTCCCGAGATCAAGAATCTCGGGAATGAGAATGGATGGAAATACTACTGAAGTAGAATGAATTGCTATCATAAGTACGACGTTTCCTTTATATATCATCATAAATTTTTTACTACTATCTAAATTAGTGCCTTATGCTCATGATGTTTGCTTAACTAACTATAATAGCAAACCTAGCCTATCCAAATAGCAAGCTATAATATAACGTATGACGGTCCCCGATAAGTTGAGATTAAACATGACACAAGGTAGCTAACTTATCTTTCATTGGTCAAGCCGCCTTGTATGATGAGGGATGCTTATGAAGCGTTGCTCGAAATGTGGAAAAGCCTCTATATTCTCTGTGATTGGGTCGTCCCAGAAAGGGGTACGTTTTTTAGTTTACGTTTACGTTTTTGGGATCCCAAAACGTAAGTGGAGGGATACCTATGACATCGCAAAAGTTGTCCGTCTGTCCGTCTGTAATCACGATAACTCTCGAAGGGAATGAGATATTTTGATGAAACTTGGTGTGAGGATTCGTTGGGTCGTCGGACCAGTCAAGTTCGTAGATGGGCTTTGTAGCCCGACATTTAGGGGTGGGGGAGGGGGCTTAAATTAAGGGGCAAACAAAATATTTTGAAACAGCTAATGTGATAGTCGATTATGGGGTAAGAAGACATGCTGAGCACGATGGTGAAAATCTTGTGAAAATCCGATGACAAAAACGTTTTGTCATCGGACGAGTAGTTCGTCCGGAATCCGGCCAAAACCGGAAAGTTTGTTAAAAGTAAAAGTTTTATTTGAAGTTGATTAGATGTTCGATTTAGGGGTAGGAAGACAGAAGACGATAATGAAAACCATTTTGTCATCTGACAAGTAGTTCGTCCGGAATCCGGCCAAAACCGGAAAGTTTTAAAAGTAAAAGTTTTATTTGAAGTTGATTCGATTTAGGGGTAGGAAGACATGCTGAAGACGATGGTGAAAACCATTTTCTCGACGGACAGGTAGTTCGCCAGAAATCCGGCCGAAACCGGAAAGTTTGTTAAAATTCTAAGTTTTATTTCGAGTTGATTAGATGTTCGGTTTAGGGCAAGAAGACATGCTGAACACTTATGTGAAAACAATTTTCTACCCGGACATGTAGTTCGCCCGGAATCCGGCGAATACCGGAAAGTTGGTTAAAAGTAAAAGTTTAATTTGAAGTTGATTAAATGTTTTATTTATGGGTAAAAAGACATGCCGAACACGATGGTTAAAATCATTTTCTCGCTGGAGAACTAGTTCGCCCGGAATCCGGCCAAAACCGGAAAATTTGTTAAAAGTAAAAGCTTTATCTGAAGCTGATTAGATGATATATTTAGGGGTAAGAAGAGACGCTGAGTCGGTATATGACAATGGTTTTTTACCCGGACATACAATTATTCCGGAATCCGGTTGTAACCGGATTTTTTTTTCAGTCAAACTTTTATTCAAAGTTGATTAGATGTTCTTTATAGGGATAAGGAGATACGCTGGTTTTGTTTCTGTATTTTTTGTTTTGCTGGACTAGTAGTTCGCTCGGAAATCGGCAGGAAGTCTCGGTCAGTATCGTCAAAATAGACATGGCTTATAGAGGTATATCTGAACTTGGTTTTCTCTGATGATTAGCCTGTCCAAGACTGAATCTGGCGAAGACAAGACTCGATTGTCTGAATCAAATATTAGATTTTTGGGATCCCATCGACACCTTTGGTCTTGTTTAGTTTACTGTCATGCTGATTCAGACCTCCACAACTTTATTTATACAGCTATTATTTTCCGTCTTCGTTTAACTTGTAGGTAAAAGAAAGCCGAGTCGTGGATCCCCTTTCTTACCGTAGTTCATACCCACCCTGCGGTATTTCACTAATTCTTACGTCTGTCGCGGTTCGCTCTTTTCTAGGCCACTACCCCGAGTCTTGTCACCATTATAGTTCTACTGGATAGACCGGCAAGACCTGTTACACAGTTGTCCTGCAGTACGTTGGACTAGAAGCAGCATTGTTCTTTTCGTAAATTGATCACGATTTATCTACCACGAAAAAAGCTATCAATGTTCATAGACAAATCCGAAATGCTAATTCTCCCAGTAAGATCCAGCGGTTCGTTATTGGGGAATGCATAACTTATCACTCCTCTCGCCCGGTAAGGTTGTGATGCTCATTTGAGAGAATATTTAAACTAACCCTCCTTCTTTTTCAGGTGGACAAGCGTGATACAAGAGAATTAATCAGCTTCCAGGACAGAATCTGCAATTTGTAAACTGTGTTCAGTGCCTTGCTTCTTCTGGATTCCACGGACGTAGGACTGAAAACGGTCGCTGCCTAGTTTTCAAAGTAGCCGTTTTTCCTCCGAATATTGGTAGAGCATTGACAAAATCAGCCGTCAAATCGCCACGGTCTACGGTTGTCGTGTGATTATGGAACAATTTTGACATGATTAGTGAGGCATTGTTGCGTTTGAAAATCCTTGGCAGGCATATGATCAAAGAAACTTTACATTCAAGCAAGAGGGTTTGTTCCTGCTGATATTCAAGCCGCTGCTTCGTCCGACTATTTATATGGCCAAGCTGTACAGTCAGAACTTACTACAATTACGATATTGGAGCCATGACCAGATTCAAAGGAGAGCCACCAAATTCTTACTATCTGCGTCATCTACTCTCTCTGATACCTATGTGATCCTTAGAGGTGAAAGTGTTCTGTCCTGCAGTATATTCATACTAATAATTGTCCCCTACTGATAGTGCACGTTGAGCGGTGTTGCTGTATGTTATTGATTAACACTCCCAACCGGAAACGTGCATCCCTGTGTTTTCAGGTTCTGATTCTCCAGAGCAATTTTCAAGTCAAGATTATGTACAATAAAAGTTATTCCTGCGAGTCTCTCTTTCGTAGTTCGGCTTCCTGAAACTGATGCTTAGTAAGTTTGCTGTGCGAATCTGCGTTTGAACTGCTAGCAGGAGAGAAAACGTATCGCATGGCGACAGGTCCTACTGACGAAGGACTGAGGATAAAAATTGTGGAAAAACCCACAATAAAAGGGAAGAAACCGCTTCACCCTTTTTTTCTCAGTATCAGCAAATGTCAAGTTTGCTAAAAGTCTAGGCTTCATCTTCCAGATTTTTCTTCCGGATACCAGAAAGCCGTTCGTCAAGACGGATCTGAAAGGTGAAGCCAGGTCAAAAACGTCTGGAAGTCCGGGGTGTTGGACACCCCAGATTCCGGATGTCTGGAAGGTACCAGAGAGGTTACCGGTTCAAGAGACAACAAATATGCAGATGAAGGAAGAAACGGGAAAGTGATTGACAGTTGGGCTGGGATGTAATTTGTAGGAGATGTTTGAACTGGGAAGGGGAATCTAGGAAAGGTTAAAGAATAACAAAATCAGCTGTCATCATTTCATGAAAATTCACTATGTGGAAGCCTGGGACGTCTGAAAGGTGAGGCCTGGGCTGAAGTGAGCGAGACAAATCAGCGCCATCTATAGGTTAGTCTTTGACATGAAAGAAATGAATATAGGTGGCGCTAACGATTCGAAATAAACTGATTTCCTTCAGCAAGTAAGCCTTGAAACTGGCTGGTATCTAACCTTACAAACAGTACAATGGTAGTCACATAAACATTATTTTGTACGGCTTTCCTGTTTCAGTTTGACAGTTCTTGGTATCTGAGTACGCCTTGAAGAGCCATCTAGCGACTTTTTTACGCCGAAATCACAAAACGTGTTCCACGAAGGGTGTGGGGGGGGGGCGAAGCCTAAAACTGAAAAAAATATCTATTGGAGGTCTAGGATAGCTTACATGACCAAAAATCATAGCTCATTTAGTTTATTGATGAAAGACTTTCATTGCTGCTGAAGTGTAACCATCAGCCTCTTTGGTCGAGGCGAGAACACGAACCTGTCATGAAAGAGTCTCGCGCTAAAAAGTCGTCCAGTATGTGAGCAGACACGAGACAGATCGCAAGCCAACAAGACCGATTAGAGAATCTATGTTCCTAACCGATAAATTAGGCTATTCCCCCAATTTTCAGAGTGCGAGTTCCAGAGGTTTCCCTCACTTCGTTAAATTAAGTGACCTATGACTTTTAAAAGTTGCCCGTCTATCACGACGATAACTCTTGAAGAGATTGAGAGATTTTGTTCAAACTTGGTGTGAGTATTCGTAGGGTCAAACGTACAGTCTAAGTTCACAGATGGGCCCGGAACCATATATTTTGGGGTGGCGGAGGGGTTTCGGCATTAAAGCACAAGTCTTACTAGAAATGATATTCCCATTGTGGAATAGGTCAGGAAAAGTGTTTCCCGAAAATACAATTACTTTCCACCAAAAATAAGCGATTTTCTTGATAGCGCTTGTCGACTCTATCCAGCACTCCTGCTCACCGACGCGGTGGTTGGGCGCAAAACATTTGAAAACTGAACGTACCGTGGTTAAGTGGGAAAACTAGCAAACAAAAGAAGTAAAAAACAGAAGATTCCCATATCATTATGTGTGACAGATTCTGATTGGACGTTGAAGATTCCGGCAAGCTTCACGTTGTGTGACGGGCAAAATTCGGCACGGCCGAAAAAGCGTTAAAAAGTCGTAGGCACGGAATGAAATAATGAAGAAAGGTCGGAATTTTAGAAGCTTAAAATTCCACAAGGGAGCTAGATATATTATAAAAGGCAGAATAAGCGAGATGGGTCCTTTAAGAGATGAACAAAATATTTGTTCAAGTTAATGCGACAGTCAAGTTAAGGGTAAGGAGACACGCTGAATCCTCAACTGAACTTCTTTTTCTCACCAGAAAAATAGTTCGTCTTGAATCCGGGAACAAGCGAAAGTTTGTGGATTTCTTTTTTTCTGATTTGAATTGAGGTTCGGCATAGGAGGTAAGAAGACATAATGAATCCATACATGAACTTCACTTTCTCACTGGACAGATAGTTTTACTGGATTCCAGTCAAACCAAAAAAGACGCAGTTTACCGAGAAATACTATTTCTTCTCTACTCAGGTTGATAGTCAAGTCGGGATCTTGAATGTTTAAGAATGAACCTGATTTTTTATATTCTTTTCGCTAAAAAAGCCTTACCTTCACTGTAAAAAAAAAAATCTTGCAGTGTTTGCTACTGGGATTAACCTTATCTTTATTGAGATAAGATTATCCCTAATTCGGATTAATTCCCAAAAGAGATAAGATTAATCCTAGTAAAAAAAACTGCATCCTTATTCCGAGAAACTTTTTAGTGTTGTGGATCTGATTAATGGTCTATTACGAAGATCACGAGATCTGTCTGGGGGCTGGTAAAGAACGAACCTCTGCAATACTCGATTGTCTGTCCTAGAAAGATGAACAAATATTCCCCGTTCGGGTCCCATCGAAACCTATGGTCTTCTTGTATGTGTAAACGCCGATAACGTAAAGTCTTCACAAACAAAAGTTTTACCTTGATCATTCTTAGTACCAGTGGCACTTTAAATTCAGTACAAGAGCTTACAGACGGCGAGAACCCAACTGAAAATCCTTGAATCCACAGAGAAATGCTCGAAGAACTGCGAGACAACTATATAGCAGCTTATTTGGCACTCGAATACCTTTTCTACGCTTAAAAGTCCTCTCGTCGAGTAGCCGAGTAAAAAAAAAATGCAGCCTAGTGCTTTCACGAGTTTCCTATCATATAAACATATAGTTTCGGATAAGCTTTTAATATCAAACACGGTACAAAATTTAAACTGGGCCTACCTCGAACTAGTCAATAAGCCTCGCTGAAGAAACAGGGGCTACGATCTGGCATGACACGGACGTTGCTATGTTAGAATCACAGAAGGCTCATCTGGTTTGATCCTTACGCGTCAAATAAGCCCCCTTTCAACTGAGCGAATCGGACATCCAGACATCAGATCCAGGGCATTTGCTCTTCCCACCCATCAAGTTTTACTGAAATCAGAACACTTCCGGTCTGCAAGTCCTCCCATCGAGTTCAGACATAGTCTGAACATCGGAATAACATACCTAGTCCATATGACCACTATAATCTCCAAGTTCCATCCCAACGTGTTTAACAAATTTTCGGGACTCCCCCTCCAACTTCCCCACGTGGTCGGAGACAGTTTAGACAAGTGACTGTCACATCTAGAGAATTTGCTTCTACCACTCACCAAATTTTATTCAAATAGGAGCACTTATTGTATCCGTCTTAGACTACACCCCCACCAAACTCGGATCCGGCCGTGACCCAAAAATCGATCATCTAGGCCATACAAGTTTCATCCCTATCTTCTATCCGTATGTTTTTTACCCATGTGGCAGACCTTACCCCCTCCCCCCCCAAACATGATCGGATATGGATCGGATGACGGATGGAGACAGACCGACAGACATCATCGATTTATTTAGCATTTGTCGAAGTCCGCAAGTGCCCTAACAAGAATAGTCAAGTCAAAAAGCACTAATGAAACAAGTAACCTTAGCTCCCTCAAGGCTTCTCTATTCTTTATAACTCTTTCCACACGGAAGCACCAGCGAAACAAATAATGAAACTCCTTAACGCTTTCCTATTCGTCAAAACATTTCCGATTCATGAAAATTCTCTAATTCACTAATCACTGATAATGAAGCCTCCTTCACATAAAAGCTCAGTTCCGGTAAATTCGGGCGTCGCTTATCACGATCGATGGCTTTAAACAATTTTCAGATTTCCAAAGCCTCTGTAAAGCAAATAAGAACAAACTTCCGTGCCCTTTGTGCTCTGATAAACATCTGCTCACACACTGAATTCTCCAGCTTGACACTTGACACTTTTACTAACAAGTCCAGTCTTTGTGTTAGAAGAAGTTCACAGGTTTCGGAGCTTTCTCACAAGCTTCCCATTCACAGTTTGATGTACGATGTGGATATCAATGTCGCTGACCAGCTAAAATAGACAAACTGTTACTTGGGAAGACACTAACTGACAGTAGAAGCTACTTCTTTTTCTCAAGGAAGTTTCCAGAGTTACTTGTTGGTTACATACGGCCTACTCAACCCTACTATCAGAGGTTGAATGACAACAAATAATCACTAAACGCTTTCTGTGAACATTTACTTTATACTGAGATCCCTCACAAGCACGACCATCTGGTAATTTGTGTTTTTATTGCCTTATTTAAAACCATCCCGCAGGATAAAAGTTCCGTCTGAATTCACCAGCTATTTCCTTCAGGAAAGAAGCGCTTACACTCCTTAACCATGAACGTTTCCAGCTTGTAACAACAAGCCGCGACTTGCGGCCTCACAAGAGACTTCAAAGAAGAAAACCTTCGGTAAGATTTCCAAATAAACTAAAGGCGTTTTTCCGCGACACAATTGTGGGCCACACAGTCGAGCCACAAGCTGAGACTCGCGAAAACGCCGTTTCGTCTATTTTGGGCGGTAATTTCAATTGTCGGAAATTAAAATAAAATTCAGGTAAAATCTCAATAAACAGATCTTCAGGCTTTCGTCCTGTACAAAAAGGATCCTCATGTCTAAAAGCTAGTGAAAGTAGTTAATTTTTTGTTTTGACATTATTTTGCTGCTAAACTTGAATTCCACGACAGATTCGAGACACAAAATCGACAATCACCTCGGCAGTTGTTTGTCGAATTCGAGCCACAACGGCAGCCACACACATCTTTTTGGTCGCGGAAACACGCCTGTGAGCCGCACAAAAGACTGCGGAAACACTCTTTTTGAGCCATAATAGACCAGTGCCAGTGAAAAGGAATGGAAGATTCAGGTTGAGATAGTGTCCAATTCTTACTAAAATACAAATTCGTCTATACTTGAACAAAAAAAAAAATCCAGCGAGAGCAAGAAAACTGTGTGGCGAAGAGTTAAATAAAGTAGTTTTAGTCTGTCTTAGTTATTGACAATGACGGCGAGGCTGTTAGGAAATAGACCGTAAATAATGTAGGCCTATACAGTGAGAAAACGCGGAAAATACAGTTATGAATTACCCGAGATGCAGTAGATCTGATCAGCCTTTATATGCCGACTGTCTCTTCCACGCGAGGTAAAGGTTGTAAAGTCACGCAATAGATAAACAAATATCTAGCTGCCGACTAAACACATGGATGCACATCCTTGTGTTAAATGCTATGTTGGATACAGTGAAGGACCTAAAATTGTACCTTGCGGTACTCCGTAAAAACAAGAGCTACGAGCTTATATGGCACTTGTTACGAGTAGGCACGGCTCGGTTATGTCAATGATATATCTAGTGTTTGCTAGGTGTCTTCCCACCAAGTTTCATCTCGATCCCTCCACTCATAGCGTTTTCCAATATTTCCGGTTCTCCCCTCCAGCTCTCCCCAAAAGTCACCGGATCCGGTCCGGATTTTAAGTGGGTCGTCTGAGGCATGAGGTCTTTCCAAATATCAAGTTTCATCGAGATCCGGTCACCCGTTCAAAAGTTATAAATACCTCAAGATTCCGGATTCCCCCTCCCTCCACTCCACCAACAGTGCCCGAATCGGCTCGGTCATGTCAATGATTTATCTATTGTTTGCTAGGTGTCTTCGCACCAAGTTTCATCTCGATCCCTCCACTCATAGCGTTTCCCAAGATTTCCGGTTAACCCCTCCAGCTCCCCCAAAAGTCACCGGATCCGCTCCGGATTTTAAGTGGGTCGTCTGAGGCATGAGGCCTTTCCAAATATCAAGTTCCATCGAGATCCAATCACCCGTTCAAAAGTTATAAATACCTCAAGATTCCGGATTCCCCCTCCCTCCACTCCCCCCACAGTGCCCGAATTGGCTCGGTTATGTCAATGATGTATCTTCACACCATGTTTCATCTCGATCCCTCCAATCACAGCGTTTCCCAAGATTTCGGGTTGCCCCCTCCAGCTCCCCCCAAAAGTCACCGGATCCGGTCCGGATTTTAAGTGGGTCGTCTGAGGCATGAGGTCGTTCCAAATATCAAGTTTCATCGAGATCCGGTCACCCGTTAAAAAGTTATAAATACCTCGAGATTCCGGATTCCCCTCCCTCCACTCCCCCGACAGTGCCCGAATCGGCTCGGTCATGTCAATGATGTATCTAGTGTTTACTAGGCGTCTTCCCACCAAGTTTCATCTCGACCCCTCCACTCATAGCGTTTCCCAAGATTTCCGGTTGCCTCCTCCAGCTCCCCCCAAAAGTCACCGGATCCGGTCCGGATTTTAAGTGGGTCGTCTGAGGCATGAGGTCTTTCCCAATATCAAGTTCCATCGAGATCCGATCACCCGTTCAAAAGTTATAAATACCTCAAGATTCCGGATTCCCCCTCCCTCCACTCCCCCCCACAGTACCCGAATAGGCTCGGTTATGTCAATGATGTATCTAGTGTTAGCTAGGTGTCTTCCCACCAAGTTCCATCTCGATCCCTCCACTCATAGCGTTTCCCAAGATTTCCGGTTGCCCCCTCCAGCTCCCCCCAAAAGTCACCGGATCCGGTCCGGATTTTAAGTACGTTGTCTGAGGCATGAGGTCTTTCCAAATATCAAGTTCCATCGAGATCCGATCACCCGTTCAAAAGTTATAAATACCTCAAGGTTCCGGATTCCCCCTCCCTCCACTCCCCCCACAGTGCCCGAATCGGCTCGGTTATGTCAATGATGTATCTAGTGTTTGCTAGGTGTCTTCCCACCAAGTTTCATCTCGATCCCTCCACTCATAGCGTTTCCCAAGATTTCCGGTTGCCCCCTCCAGCTCCCCCCAAAAGTCACCGGATCCGGTCCGGATTTTAAGTGGGTCGTCTGAGGCATGAGGTCGTTCCAAATATCAAGTTTCATCGAGATCCGATCACCCGTTCAAAAGTTAAAAATACCTCAAGATTCCGGATTCCCCCTCCCTCCACGGTGCTCGGATCGGGGAAGTGACTATTTCCAACTTAATCATTTGGGGTCCCTGATACGCTTGCCAAGTTTTATCGTCCTAGCTTATCTGGAAGTGCCCGAACTAGCAAAACCTGGACAGACCGACGGACGGACAGAAATTGCGATCGCTTTATGGCACTTGGCCGAAGGGCAAGTGCCATAAAAACCGGGAGACATTCGGAATAGATTGATTCATATTTAGCAGTTGCGTCCTATCTGATATAGCCTAACACTAGCGACGATTCTTACTAAAAATATTCTACATTACATTTCGTAAATGGCTTGTAAAAAGGTCGGCAAGCTTGACTAAATTGAAAGCCTTTTTAAGATCAATAGCAGTGCGATTTATCCGATCGACATGGACTTTAGTTGCATGCAAGCTAGGCTACTGTAAAGATGTATGGGTTCTTACCATTTTCTGGTGTAATGCATCCATGCCAGTGTGATTGTGCAGCTTGTTGTTTTGAACTATGGAGACAAAATGACTGAGATTGCTTCCTGTAAAGAGAGAACATGATTAGTTATTTACTGAACTAGGGAAATAGGTCCATACATTCAGAATATAGCCTAGTCTACCACAACCTCTTGATTTTGGGTTAACGTATGCCAAAAGCTCGTTCTATCCAGCATTTAGCATACCATATGCCTATCGCTGGATACCCTGACTCAGCAAAACACTCACGGTCCAGTGAAGTTTAGAAATCACCCAGTCAGAATTCGTATCAATCTATAGTGGAGTAGGTTAGAGTTACGGTACGTACAGTGACTGGTGTTTGGCATTGGGTAACAAGCGTTTGACATAGCATCGAAAGAAAGATTTTCCTACGCAGCTCAGATGGGAGGGTAATATCAAGACCCGGAATCATAGTAAATAACGGGAAGACAACAATGCTACCGAAAACAAATTTAACACTTTACCCGAAAAGAAGTGCAGAATGCTAACCGTAAGCTGCTAAAAAGAACAAGTAAGGGGATGAACCCAAACAAATGATCAGACTCGAAAATCTAGCAGGAGCTAGATAGGGCAGTAGAGATAACAAGTAAGTAACCATTCAGAAGCTAATGAAGATGAGATTCGAGTAACTACTCTACCCGAGTCTCTACCCATCGCTGTTCACATTTTCACACCACTATTCAAATTTCCACAAGAGGAACCACGGTATATCAGAGACTCACCAAAACAGGTACAAGTTCAAAGTTCTCGAGTTCTCTGTCAGCGTTATCCGGCGTAAACGAAGGGGACAGCTCTTCGAAGACAAACTCGGTGTTCGGGAGTACTCCTCGTTCGCTCTCGAAGAACAATCTGGAACAAGACCTGAATATCACTGCATGCTACTAGTTAGTTTGGTCATTAGATCTGTGCTCCACTATATCTCATACTTGTTTTTGTTTTTTTCTTACCGGCTCACAATCTCAAAAGAAGACAAAAAAACAAAATAAAATTTTTGTTATGACAAAAGAGGAAGATCAATTATTGCATGGATATTTGGTTTTATGGCATGCTTGAGCCTTATCAGAAAGATTATGGCTAAATATTTAAGTAAATTCCGGTACCTCTCCAGAATCAATAAGTAAAATATCGCTGAGATAAACTGAAAACAAGTCTGGCCATCACTGTCAGTTCAGGCAAGGCAGTGGACGTAACAAATGCATCTTTCCCATGTGAAATGAACCAAAATTTTCATCAACTTCCAAAATTTCAGTAGCTTTCTGCATATCGTAGGGTTCAGCGTTCAGTATCGTACTGAACCATGTACCAGATTTTATAAGTGAATTCAGGACACTGATTTAACCATCAGCAATCCAACCAGAATTTGTATTACTGGAAACACTCAAATACAACCCTATCCCGAAACATCAGAGAAGAACAAACAACTCTTAAGTTGTCTCTGTAAAGTGCAATTGCAGTACAAACAAGCCCTACTGTTTGGCAATGTTAAACTCCCTTGTGGAACTGCCAGATAACAGAAAATGTTTGCAACAGAGCACAATCAGAATTTTTCACTGTTGATTGCAAATTACGTTTTGGTAGCTATGCGTTGAGATTTATCTTGCAATTACCTACACTGGGGTTAACAAATCTGTGCATTGGCATGCTCCTGGCATCGATAATACTTTAAATCTATCCTCTAAACCATTAAAAAATTTAGAACTTCCAAGACATGAATATCACATAGCTCACTAAATCTCCTTATGTCCTCTCATCATGCAACAAGTCGGATTCTTCCCACAATTCTCTCTTTTTTGTATTTATTTACTATTCAAGAAGACGCTAATTCCCTTTTCTTGCATATTCGTCTGAATCAAGAATGTGAAAGGTTTTGCAATTCTGCAGAACTGAGAAGTTGCTTTGATGATCAAGTCTCTAATCTCATTCTCTACTCCAGATTATCCTTCCTGATTGGTCAATAAAAGGCAGATGTAAACCCCTCTATGCAGGTTTTAAAGGGTGGTTAAATTAGTGTTTTATAAAAAGCGAGAACAAAGAAGCAAGACGAGCTGTCTACAAAGACTGAAAATTGAGAAGCTATAACAGAGATCTGAGACTTCTATTGAACTACTGAACTATTCGGCTACAATTCTTGTTATTATTTTACGCCAGAGGCCACCGTAATAAGTAATTAGCCCCTCCCTCTTATTATTCTGCTATTTTGGTGCCATAACAGTTACAATTTACTTGTGCTGGTCCCAAGGATCATAAGTGATACTAATTACTGGTTCAGCAGGAACTCTGGTAAGACTGATACCTGTCTGTGTTGTTTTTATTTTTATTCCAGAGAGCCTTGTAACTAATCCACTTCACAAGTGGAAAATGATTTTGGCCAGTGAGAAGTTGTAAAGGTGCAACAACTTTCTAATTTTTTCTTGTGCCTTTATGCTTGGCAGATTCTGGCTTTCTTATTACTGGTGGATATCTTGGATTCGCTTTCCGAAAAGCAAACTGAGAATCCACTGAGTGCAAGAAAATACGAGAAGTCGGTGCGCCACAGTTGAACATCTACAACTTTTCACTGACTTGCCAAGATCACTTTCCACTCATGAAGTGGCTTAACTTTCCAAGTGCTGGCGAAAACTAGCGGAGTGTAAGAAGAGCTCTGGAAAGAGAAGTGAGTTTTAGCCAAAGTCGCTAAAACAGCCGGCGCAGAAGCTCACAAAGCTTTCTAGACCGTCAGAACTGCCCTTAAAGAGACCAGACCCTAGCTCTACTTTGTCTTATGCAGAGCCAATCAGATCGCTTGGTTGGGCTCCCCCAGCTGGCTGAGTAAAAAAGATAACTTTACAAGGCTTACCACGGATAGCATAAGAGTTTCACTTTGATTGAATGCTGAAACTTTTCTTCAAAAGAAGTTATTGTTAGACTGGTTTAGATTTTGACCGGATTTTTATGCTAGACTAGGATAGTTCAGGGTGATCTCTTCAGGTTGCACTATAACTCCTGTGGAGCTGTTGGAAGACTCACCATCTTATGATACCGAATAGTAGAAGCAGCCTACTATAATCAAGGTTATTCTAGAAATTTTCGTTAGGAAACTCTTCAGATCCAGGAATACCTGGCAGCAACCACATCAAGAGTTTAGCTTCTTCTTCTTTGAGTTGTCTACCGCTGATTTTCTGTTTGATTAATCATTCCGTTTGATTCAGGTCATCACCCATTTTTCAAATCCTCAAACGGGTGACCTTCCATTTCGATACCATGTTGCCGGAGCATGGTTAATGTTCGTTATTGTAATTAGTCCAATCAGCCCGCTGCACAATATTTTGCCAAAAATGCAAACTGTGTTCCAACCTCGATGCCAAGAAGCTAGGATCCCGTGAGGTCAAACATAGAAACTACGATAAGATGTTCCTTCAGCCCAAGCTGACTGCAAATCATATTTGACGGTGCAAAACGGATAAGAGTTCATTTTCCAGTTTAGCGGCTTGAGCCTGAAGAGGACCCTTGCCAAGAAGGGGAGAAAAATAGCTCGAACAAAATATAGCTGACATATCCGTTTTGCACCGTCAAATAGAAACTACGGCAAATAGGGTGGGATGCGCTCTATGTATGCATGATGGGTCACTTAAGGGAACTTTAGAAATACGTGGTAGGACAGTTTGTATTTGACAAAAAATTTACAAACCCACCAAAACAAGTACTGAATCGAACAATCATGCAGTGCTTCCACTTTCTTTTTTTGAAAATCAGGAACTGCTTCGAAAAAACCAGGAGATTTTCGGGAGATAATCATAAGAAATCAGGGGGAAAATCGGGAGTTTTAAAACAGTGATTATGTCTGACAAAGCAATTTTAGAGTTAGCTTTTTTACAAAAAAGGCATTGAGTAACTGCATTCAACTTGTTAGCATGTGAAAATACTCATATAATTCCTCGTACTTCTAGTTTCGATGCGTAAATGACACATTTTAGTATATGACTAGTTTCATAGCCATGCTGACAGAAAACTTCCGATTTACACCTCTAAAATTTAAAGGACACTTGAGGTCTACTGAAAATTTCTCTTTCCGTTTCCGTAGAGGCCGCCCTGGCTTCTACGGCTTCCCCAGATTTTGCAAATTTCAGAAACAACGCGGATTTCTGGATTGAAAATTACTCGATTTTTCTGTGCAGTTTAACGAAATGGGTGCATCCCGTGAGAACTGAAAATCCATTGGAAACCTGACCTTTTATCACCTTGGGGACAGTAGGAAGATCGAAATCGTCACTTTACCATTTTTCCAACAATTTAGCCCTAGTGGTCAAAGCAACCATCAGGCGTCAGCAGAGGCGTCGCAAGTGCATTTTCATTGGGGGGGGGGGGGGTGCAGAGTAAAAATTTTACCGAATCTCTCAAAAATTTTACCGAATCCTAGAATCCTCTTTAAATTATGGAACAGAAAGGATTACGTAGGAAGATCATCATCATAAGGTTTGAATGGCGTTGAGTTCCACTTCGTGTAGATCTCTTTCTGCCTTCTCGGTTGATCGGTGGTGGTTGTTTTTAACATTAATGGGCAGCATGAAAAGACGATAAGCCAACTATTAGGCGGCATTTTGACGAAGCCCACTGGAAGAATATATTGCCAAGCATGATTCCAGCAACAACTCTATCTATTAAAGAAAATAGAAAATTAAATCGAGTGCCCCAGGCTAAATTTATTCGGAATCCAGTTTTTTTTTTCCTGTAAGCTAAAACTGAACTGCTTCTCTTACACATTCTATCATTGTTTTGTGGATTAAATGCAGAGACTCTAAGAAGTTCCAAGAACCGGATGAAGCGACTTTCTGGCAGCAACATCAAGGGTAGTCTAGTCAATACTACCCATAATCACATAAAGTGAGCGGCGCAGGCGAGATTTTATTTTGCTGGATTCTACCTTTTAATGTTTCGGAATCTCAATCCTAAAACCGGCTTAAAACCCTAGTCAAATGATGCGCCCTTCCAGAAAATAGAGAATATTACGAAAAGCGATGCAGGCGGAACTCTCGAAATATTTATGATTAGACTTTATTTTGGGGATCCAAATAAAAGTAAGGACTATCGATGAAATCATAGATCATCCCTTTTGTCTGTGACCAGTGCTTCACTCGACCTCTTACAAGTTTCGAGGTTCGTGGTAACTCCCGAATCCTGGCAATTATAATGAACAAATTACCGAATCCCAGTTGTTATTCAGAATAGTTCTGAACCGATAGCTTATTTGGGATTCCATGTAACAACAAAATCTCCATAAGTATACCAAATAGTTCTGGCATCGAAAAATTACCAGATGGTTTCAGTAAATTCTCGCACCAAATTTGTGATAACTACAGAATACTGGCAACTATACCGAATCCCGATTACGGAAGTTTTTCTTACCGACGGCCTATTTAGTATTCTGTACAACTACCGAATCCCCGTAAATATATTGAATAGTCGTGCTATCAAAAAAATACAGAACCATTTTAGCAAAACTTTGGGCCTCTGGACCGAAATTTTCGGACTGAAATATAACCTTATTATAATTTTGGCAAAATTACAAAAATTGGGAGATTATCTGGAGAAAATTTTGGTCGGGAGATTTCCAAAAAAGCCGGGAGATCTCCCGAGAAATCGGGAGGAGTGGAAGCACTGCAATCATGTTCCAACCTAAAATCGAATTTGCAAGAATACACATTCACCTGCCACAATTTTGGCTTCTTGCGTCAAGGCTGGAACATGGGCTGGAATGATTGTTCTATTTTGCAGCAA
The DNA here is from genome assembly GCA_023053575.1 of Branchinecta lynchi. NCBI lineage: Eukaryota > Metazoa > Arthropoda > Branchiopoda > Anostraca > Branchinectidae > Branchinecta > Branchinecta lynchi. Next base: position 19,399,002 of record JAKZAP010000020.1, read on the forward strand.
AATCTAATTCCCCAGGAGAATCCAACCAATTAAGTTACAGAGATGTGCAGAGATGCATGGTAGACTCGTAGTTACCATGCTCACTATGCTCCCGACCATGGTAAGCAAGTAGTTATTATTAGTTACTATTTCAAGAAGGTTGGAACGGCCAGTGTAGCCTAGTAACTTTTTGTGATGTAGCCGTAGGAACAAAAATGGTAACTATTAGTTACTATTGTATAAAGGTTGGAACACTCTCATGGTTAGGCACAATCTGAAGACTAGACTAGGATAGTCCGGGGTGATCTCTTTGGGTTGCACTACAACTCCTGTGAAGCTGCTCAAAGACTCACCATCTTTTGAATACCCAATAGTAGAAGCAGCCCACTATAATCAAGGCTATAGAAGTCTGGCAGCAACCAAATCAAGAATTCTACATCAGGAATCCAGATCATCCAGAATCAGGAATCCTTAGCATGAGTTCAGCTTTTTCTTCTTTGGGTTCTCTCCCGCTGATTTCCTTATTGATTTGCCGATCGTCACCGGGGTGACGATCTTCAAATAGTCAAGGGGGTGACTCTCTTTTTTCGATAACATGTTGGGTAAGCGTAGGGCCTGTTTCGGCGCCAACCAATGTACTTCGGTTCAGAGTAACCAGTGTTTTCGCGACTTTCGGTTCTGATGAACCGGTGTTTTTGCGTCGACCAGAATTTGGTTCGGAGATCGGTTCTGATCTTCGGTCAGGAAATTTTGGAACGGTTATCGTTACCGTTCACGATTCTTGGTTCTGATTCAGCTTCACCGTCATCAACTAGAAAATAAAAACAAAGGCGGAACAGCAAATAGAAAAATGTTCTCAAGTTAAAATAAGAACTTACATAGTCCAAAATATAACTTGAATATTTTATTGATTCTTAATTTGAATTTTATATTTAATTTTAATTTTTTTTTTTTTTTTATTTAATTTTTAATTTTAATTTTTAAGTTTAATTTTATTTTTAATTTTTTGTTGTATTTTTAATTTTAATTTTTATTTACAATTTTCGGTTTTTAATTTGTAATAATAATAAAAAATAGTAAAAAAAATTAAAAGTAAAACTAAAAATTCAAAACTAAAAATTGTCATTAAAAATAAAAATTGAAACTAAAAATAAAAATAAAAAATAAAAGTTAAACTTAAAAATAAAAAATTAAAAGTAAATATTCCTTCAGCCCAAGCTGACTGCGAGTCTGATCGTAATTGTCGTTTTTCCAACTTGAGTGGCTTTGACCCTGAAGAGGACCCTTGCCAAGAAGGGCCGAAATATCGCTCTGATAAAATTCAGCTGACGTATCCTTTTCGCACTGTCAAATATGATCGCAGTCAGCTTGAGCTGAAGGAATGTTTAATTTAAATTTTTTATTTTTAGTCGCAATTTTAATTTTTAATTACAATTTCTAGTTTTTAATTTTTCAGTTGTACCTTTAATTTTTTCTTTTGCTATTATTACTATGATTTTGTACTATCATGACAGATACAGCCTAGCAGAAAACCCAGTCAGCTGCTGATATAGATCCAGTTGCAGCTACAAATCCATCTTTATTATCGAATATCTTTCTTCATCACGTCATCGTCTTCAAATCTGAAACGTGTTTTCGCGTAATTTCCAATGTTTTGGGAGAACCGATTTTTGGTTACGATAAAAACTGTTTTCGTGACAACCGCTTACCGGTTTCCGCTGAACATCGGTTGGCGCCGAAACACACCCGTAGTAACTACGCATCTCTGGAACGTGATTGGTCGGATTCGCCCCTGGCGTGAGATCCTGCTGGAAAATAGAAAGATCGTTCCAGCCTTGACGGCAAAAAGCCAGAATTCGTGACGTCATGCGTAGTAACTACGGTAAGTAGGATGGAACACGCTCATGAATTCCAACACCCATCCGTTTTCTTCGGCTGCCAAATTATACAATTTTTGTAAATCTTCTATTTCTTCTAACCACTGCTAACTCATATTTCTCTAACATCTATTGTATCTCTATGGCTACTCATTTAGGGCGAAGATTCAAACGCCCTTCAAAACGCTCGTTTTACAGATTTTGTGTTTAACAGAGTGACGGTAATTAGACACGTTGTCATGAACCCGATGACGTAAGTAATAGTTGTTTGAAATAGTGCTTTATTCTCATGTTTTTTATTTTTAAGTTCAGTCCATAACTAACTCAGGGTATCCAACCCAGTCAACCACAAACTCCTGATTTTTGGATACCCTATGCCAAACGTTGGATATGTCTAGCGTTTGGCATACCCTATGCCTAACGCTGGATATACTATGCCAGATGCTGGATACTGTAACCCAGTAAAATATTGATGATTTGAGTGAAGCTAAAAATCAACCAATCAGAACTTCTTTATATTGAGGTAGGTCAAGGCAGGTCAAGGTTAGGTTGCCAACAGGTATCCGGCGTTCAGCATAGGGTATCCAGCGTTAGGCATAGGCTATGCCAAATGCTAGATATACCCAGCGTTTGGCATAGGGTATCCAAAAATCAGGGATTTGTGGTAGACTGATCGAACCTCAGTCAGACAAGATTTAAAATTTCCAGGGAAGTCTTTCCTTCAGAATAATCTATCTTGCTTATAAAGGAACCAATAAATCTGATAAATATACTAGATTTGAAGCTCATTGAATGGTTTACATATTAGATAATTAATTATTACTTCAATATAAATATATTTTTCCTTTTAGATAAGATCCCTTCATTCTACCTTACCTCAATTGACTTTTTCAAAGCATCTTCAGAACAAAAGAAAGCACAGAATTTGATTATTTTTGGAAACATGACCTGATGACTGTTGAAATAAGTCATATTTTGCCTCTTAACTGTCAGGACAGCATGCACAGCATGTACATTTCATTTTAATATTTTCACGGCTAAAATTGAGGTAGCCTAAAAATTAGATCACATACCCCTCCTGTAGCCTACAGGTGCCTACAGGAGGGGTATCCAACCTCGAATTCATACGACTTCGCACTCGGCCTGAAAACCTTACAAGGAAATTTTGGTGTAGTAGAATACAGGTACAATGCAGATCCTAGGTCACTCAAGGTTTCCTTCTTGACAGTTAAGACCTTGTTAGGACTGCACTGAAATTTGCTTTCAACCTTTTTAGACCAGGTTAGAGGTTGTGTGGTTCTAGGTCCTGTAGCCTACTGTAGGAGCTGAGATGCCTCTCTTAAGCTATTTTTATAAAGAAGCTGTGGCTTGAAAAGAGTGTTTCAGTAATTGTTTGTGTGAGTTTTTTTGGTGTTTTATTATTGTTTTCAGGGATTTAAATAAAGTTCTGTGACTGTGAGTTTCAACTCGTAGGTAAATTCTGGCTAGTTTCTCTCAAACTCTTCTGTTTCCATGTCAGACAGTCAGAAATAAGTGGCACATAAATATATACTGCAGAATATTCCCAGGTTACTCTAGGCTAGACTCACGTAAATGATGCTCCATCACATGAAATACAGAATACCAAGAAAGGTGCCACAAGAAAAAACTACTAGGCTTTATTCTGCAGATTATTCAATCCCAAAGTGTCCACAGTATTCTGGGTTACTAAATTTAAATTTTTTTTTTTATAGAAAATCTTATAATTTAATTACATATTTTTATTTTAAATTCTGGAAATCAAATTAGAACCAAAAAGATTTTCTGATCATGCTAAAGCTTGACCTTTTCTGGAAAATAACCGACAAAAATAAGAAATGAACCAGATGCTACTGATGCATAGAAGGTATTTTGACAACTAAATTGGTCCAGCAGAAAATTAACTGAACTGTTGTAAGACAGACAAATTTCACTTTAAAACTGAAAATTTCAGCATTTTGATTGTCCCCAGAACATTCCTAAACGTTTCAGTGTCCTCACAGACGACTGCAACAGAAATAAGCTCCATTTCATGAATCTCCTCTGAAAAGTAGACTCATTTTCAGCTCCTAAGAAATCCATGAGGAAGTCTGCAATGTTTCTTAAATCTGCTACATCTTGAGCGTAGTGTGAATAGACTCTTATACTTTTTCATGAAAACTAACATCTTATTTTCTTTGCAGGAATATAAAAAATATCCAAAAGCTCAGCAAAAATGATCTTGCAAGAGGGGCTTGGAAGAAAGGATCCTGGCATGATGAATACAGAGACAGTGCTTGGATTTTCTTTGGTGGAATGCCATATGCCCTTACCGACGGAGACATTGTGTGCATCTTCTCACAGTAAGTATGCAGTCATCGAAAATAGACCACTGCCTATCCAGCTGGCAAGTGGAGAGAATTTGTTAGTGGTTGTATTTTCCAGAATCTTAGGGTATCATGCTTACACTCTTTCCCTTTCCTGGCTCAGATAACACAAAGAATTCCAACAAAAAATTGCAATGGGGAAGGCCCTCTGATAGAAACGGGTCTGTATCTGTTCAGGAAAGGTATATGGTGTGTTCGAAACAGGACCGAAAGCAACATACAGATGTGAAAAAAGACTACAGGTTTGAAAACCAGAAGCTTCTTGACAACATTCCTGTTTTTATATTTCTTGTATAGTAGGCCTACTTTACAGAGACTCACTTCAGTTTGTGTTTGCATTATTTCATTGTAGGTATGGCGAAATTACCCAGTTCAATCTGATCCGAGATAAAGAAACGGGAAAAACACGTGGATTCGGATTTCTGTGTTACGAAGACCAAAGGAGTACTGATCTTGCTGTGGACAACTTTAATGGAACAAAGGTATTCCATTTTCTAAATCCGCCCTCAGCCTGAAGACTCAGATCTGTGGAAGGTTTATATTCAAACTGGTCAAACATATTATGGATTTTTGGAGTGGACCGTTTTCTGGGGGAAAGCTTCTGCGCTTTCCCAGACGGATGGTAAATTGTATATCCACAGAATTTAGAATTGTAAATAATCACAGGTTTGTACATATACACTTTGAACACGCACATTTTATCTTTCGTCATTTTATTTGTATCTGCATGTCGTTCGGTCCGGATCGTTCTTCTGGTTTTAGTTACATGTCGTCTTATTGTCTGTTGGTCCCGCATCTTTTTCCTGTTGTGATTGTGGTTGATTTTATGATTTTCTTTCGCTGAGGACGGTTTGCCGGAACTGCAACCGAAATATCCGAAATTTTATTTATCCCTCGCACATCATCTTGGAGGGGTAACGGGTAACTAAGGTGATCAAGAAAAAAAAACCGAAAATCTCGTTTTTTCTGTTTTATTTGAAGACTCATTAGGTGCCTTATCACTCAATGAGGATGAGTTGTTCATGGTTCACCTGTCAAAAACTGTCCTACCTGACTGTTTGTTTCAACGATGTTATCTTCGGGCTCATGCGAGCTTGGACGCAATGACGCCATGCGGGAAAGAAACGCTAATGGAAATTTACCAAAATATATACAGACGTAGATAACAGATGAAAGGTCTATAGCCCCCCCCCCCCCCCCCGAACTGAAGCTCCTGATCCGCTTATTGGGTAAGTAGTTGAGTTAATCCCACATGAGGTGGGGGTTGAGGTTCAGCAGGCTTACTTCAGACTGTAAACCGAGTTCGTTCGATAGGAAGTGTATGTACTATGACACTATGTTTTCATTCGTTCAGTTTCTTTTCTTTAATTTAATGATAATACTAAAAATAGATAATAAAAAAAATAAGATATTAATAGTAAAATGGAAAAAATCTACAGAAATTGTATTATTAATTCGTGATAGGAGGGGCATTGGTTTAGGTTGCGTTACGGAACGTATTGCGGCTTAAAGCCTCTTTCACATTGACGCGTTCAGCCTTTCACACTGATGCTACGCAACCTCTGCGTCGCACTTCCGGTGAAGCAACGCAGAGCCTACGCTGAATAGAACCAAGTTCTATTCTTGCGTTGCATCGCAAAAAGAAGTTTTTGAAGAAAAACTGGATAAAAACCTACTAAGGATGAAGAAAAACTTACCAATGATGAAATAAAAGAAAATTCAACAAAAGAAACCGAGAAAGGAAAAGTTAAATATCCATCCAGCGTGAAAGCTTCTCGCATAGGTGTGAAAGATACGCTACGCAACCTGTGCGCGACGCAAGATAAACGCATCGCAACAACGTGTCAATGTGAAAGCGTCTTAACACTGGGATTATTACTTTCTTCACTGGTACTTACATATTAACCTCTTCAACAAGGATGAAGGGCAATGTCACCAAAAGTGTGTTAAGTTCCACAACTTTCTTCCCAGTAGGCCAAAACTAGTCAGCCAAATAAAATTATGGAGGGTGGAGCGGGATCGAGAACCTGATGGTTAGACACGCTTTAATCAGGCCTACCAGCATTTTCTGTTTCTTCTAGTTTATTTTGCTATTATATGTTTTCAGGTAGTTGGAAGGACTATTCGCGTTGATCACGTTAAGGAATACAAGGTACCCAAACATATTGATAAAATGGATCAAGAAACTCTGGCTATAGTTGAGAAAGGAATTGCACCCGGAGCCCTTGAGTCTGAAGAAGGTAAATTGAACAGCTGTTGCAGTCGCACTTGATACGTCTTCATGATATCACTGTTGCATACTTTCATGTAGGCCTAGTTCTGATTCACTGTGAGCGTGTTCCACCCTTCTAACAATAGCTACTATTAGTTACTATTTCCGTTCCATCCTCACGAAAAGTTACTACGATGACCGTTCCAACCTTGTCGGAATAGTAACTAATAGTTACTATTTGCTTACCATGCTCGGGAGTAAGCGTAGTAACTACGCATCTCTGTAACGTGATTGGTCGGATTCGCCCGTGGCGTGAAGCGTTCCAGCCTTGACGGCAAAAAGCCAGAATTCGTGACGTCATGCGTAGTAACTACGGTAAGTAGGATGGAACACGCTCTGTGTATTACCTACGGAGGCGTTATTAGCCAAGTGTTTGGGGAGTGGAGATATTTTACCGACTTGCTAATCATTTTTACCGACTGTTTTTTCAGAAAAAAAAAAATCCAGACTGTTTCAGGAAAAATCAACTATTCAAAAATCGAATGTTTTCAGAACAAAGCTAAAAGAAATACTCGTTACCCTTCGCACTCGTTTCTTTTTTACCGACCGGCCGAAAACAGGTAGCAACGGTAGCATCGAATGTTGTATCCACTGTCTATTCCTTACATGCCCCGCTATAGAGATCGAGGGCCTCTAATCTAGGCAGTGAACAAAGCCAGACTCCGTTTTGGTAGTTTACCTAAAACAAACTTTACTTTTGTTTTTTATTTTAACTAGACGTGAAATAGACCAGTCCAGATACTATTTTTACATATTATGATTTTCACATTTACCACCTCGACCCCTAGGCAAACTAGTCGGGGACGCTTGCTTCTGTTTTTGGGATCCCAAAACGTAAGCGGACGGGAGGAATACCTATGACTTCGTAAAATTTATCCGTCTGTCCGTCCGTCAACTCTCGAAGGGATGAGATATTTTAATGAAACTTGGTGTGATGAGTCTTTGGGTCAAGGGACAGGTCAGATTCGTAGATGGGACCCAAAGCTGTATAGTCAGGGGTGAGGGAGGGGTTTCAAATTAAGGGTCAAAAATAAATATTTCTGAAAAGCTAATCAGATAGTTGATTTAGGGATAAAGAGACATACTGGTTCCGAATATGAAAATTATTTTCTCGTTGGACGAGTAGTTCACCCGGAATCCGGGAAAAAAAAGAGAATTTGTAAAAAGTAAAAGTTGAATCTGAAGTTGATTAGAGGTTCGGTTTTAGTCTAAGAAGACATGCTGAATCCGAATATGAAACTCATTTGTTAGCCATACAAGTAGTTAGCCTGGAATCCGGAAATATAGCGTGAACTTTTGAACCCCAGTAATATAGTCGATACAGAGTGAGGAGACTTGTTGTTGCAACTTTCGAACATAGCCTACTAAAGATAAAAAACAAGAGCTGGAAGCTCATATGGTACTTGCAAGGCTGGGTCGGAGGATGAAAGTAGGAGCTCGTCGATTCGTGGCTTCTCGGTGATCATTTGTAAGCAGAACCCTTCAGATAACAATAATCGGCGTCCTTGGAAATCACGGACATGTATCGTTCGTAAAAACTATTTTATTTTTGCATTTGGCTATGATGATGCGTCTAGAGAGATTCATCTGTAACGAACATTCTTGAAGCGCAAATGATGATAAGCTCATCGGGATCATGAAAATGTATATTTTGCTCAAATTATAGTTTGTACTTCAAGGAATTAACTTGTAAGCAAATGAGGCAATTGAGACAAATAAGACAAATAATCACGGGCCCTTGGGGACCATGAATATATATTGTTTGGTCAAAAGTATTTTTTTTTTCACTTTTCGGTTAAGATACGCACTTTAAGGGTGCTAAAACTTAATTTTTGAGCAGAACCCTAAAGGCAAAAGTGATCACGGTCTCATGAAAATGTATATTTTGATTAAAAGTATTTTTGTACTTTGCGGTTAGGATTAGTACTTTAAGGGATAGTCGGATCTGAGAAGTGACGATTTCTAAGCCAATCTTGTCAAGTCTCTAATGTCCAAGCCAAGTTTAATCGTCCTAGCACATCTGGAAGTACCTTAATTCGCGATCAACGAGATTTCCGGTTCCCCCTCCAGGTCCCCCGCAACTGTTATCGGATCCGGTCCGATTTGAAACTGAACATCTGAGACACTTTTTCTTGACACTTGTCAAGTTTCATGCGTGTCCGATTACCCCTTCCAGACTTATGTATGTTACTAGTTTCTCAACTAAACTCTGACTAATGGTTACAGGATCATGAGCATCCAAAACTGATAATCTATTCCAAGAAAGTTAGAGAACAATCACATAAAAGTTTAGTTTAGCATTTGTTGCCAAATCCTTAAACTGTACCTGTTTCTGCATTCTGTTCTAAACACAAGCGACAATAGCCTCTTGGGCTAGTGTGTTAGGCTTCCATGAGAGGGGACGTCGGATCGATACCACATTCCGTTTGCTCTCCTTTTGCTACGCTTGTTCCTAGTTTTCCGACTTGAAGTGTGATCCCTGGACAGGAGGTCAAGTTTCATTAAGATCCGATTCCCCGTTCAAAAATTAACAAGAGCTGGAAGCTCATATGGCACTTGTAAGGCTTGTTAAAAGGATGAAAGTAGGAATATCACCGGAATTACGGACACTCCCTACAGCTGTCCCCCCCCCCCCCTCGGTACCCGAAATACGGTCCGATTCTGTCACTGATGCACCCAGGACTTGTGCCTGTACTTCCCACCAAGTTTCATCCTGACATAAGATGTCCGGTTCTCCCCTCAGACCCCCCCCCCCCCAGTTCATCCGATTCGGGCTGGACTTGTGAATGGGACATGCTGAGACGTGACGTCTTTCAAGATATCATGTTTCATTAAGATCCGATTATCCATTCGAAAGTTATGCATGCTACTAATTTCCGGATTCCGCCGTCTCCCCCTCCCCCCCACCATAGTCAGATCGGGCAAGTGACTGTTACCAAGTTAATCTGGTCGGGTCCCTGAGATGCATGCCAAGTTTTATCGTCCTAGCGCACCTGGAAGTACATTAACTACGGATCGCTGGAATTCTGCCCCCCCGTCCAACTCCCCCCGCAGTGTCCGAATCCGTCCCATTCCTGTCAGTGATGTATCTAGAGCGTGTGCTTGTTCTTCGCCACCAGGTTTCATCCCGAACACTCCACTCTAAGAGTTTCACACGATTTCCGGTTCTCCCCTCCGACCCCCTCCCCCAGATTCATCTGATCCGGTCCGGACTTGAAATGAGCCACCTGAGACACGAGATCTTTCCATCAAGTTTCATTGAGATCCAATAACCCGTTCGAAAGTTTTGCATGTCCCTATTTTCCGGATTCCGTCACCTCCCCCTCCCCCCACGATGGTCGGACCGGGCAAGTGACTAATTCTAAGTTAGTTTGGTCGGGTCGCTCATACGCGTGCCAAGTTTTATCGTCCTAGCCCACCTGGAAGTACATAAACTACGGATCGCCGGAATTCCGGAACCCCCCTCCAACTCCCCCCACAGTGTCCGAATCCGGCCCAGTTCTGTCATTTATATATATAAAGCTTGTGGTTGTTCTTCGCACCAATTTTCATCCCGATCGCTCCACTCGTGAGAATTTCATACGATTTCCGGTCCCCCTCCGCCCCCCCCCCCCCCCCCCAGATTCATCGGCCACGGTCCAGACTTGAAATGGGACATCTGAGACACGAGTTATTTCCAGATATTAAGTTTCATTAAGATCTGATCACCCATTCGAAAGTTATGCATGCCCCTATTTTCCGGATTCCGCCACCTCCCCTTCCCCCACGATGGTCGGATCGGGCAAGTGACTATTTCCAAGTTAGTTTGGTCGGATCCATGGATCCATAATATACCTGCCAAGTTTCATCGTCCTAGCACTTCCCTAACTCGAGATGAGTGGCCTGACATCCGACAGACCGAAAAGTGATCGGTAAAAAAATTCGTCAATATTCTGGACTCCCCCTCCCTCCACTCCCCCCAAGGTGATCGAATCTGGGGAGTGACTACTTCGAAGTTAGTTTGGTCGGGTCCCTGATATGCATGCCGAGTTTCATCGTCCTAGCACTTCTGGAAGTACCCTAACTCGAGATGAGTGGCCTGACAGACAGACCGAAAAGTGATCGGTATATGGCACTTGAGCGGAGCTGCAAGTGCCATAAAAAGTGTATGCGATCAGTTTAGAATCTCCAAAGTCCCAACCGGCATTTACTGGGTAAAAAAGGCAGAATGCATTTGTCAACTTTCTTGTGAACAATTTAATAAAAGTCGTCGACCAATTTTCGGAAAAAGCAAGTGGCGATACCAGTTCATACCCTACCCCTTTATCCATACAGGCGAAAGCTCATCGCGCGTCGAGTCGATATTCTTTGTTCAGTCTATGGACGCCGGAGGGATAGTGGCTCCGGTCGCGTGTACACATGCGCAATATTTCTAGGGTTTAATCAAAGGCTATTTACCCCTAGCATACGTATTCTTTGGGTTTAGCAATGGCAGTCTGTCGTGTCGCGGGGTCAAAGCGGTTGAGTTATGTTGTTCAAACTTCGTATCAGGATTCAGTGGCGAAGTACAGGCCAAGTGCGTAGATGGGTCCTGTAGCCTTATATTTGGAGGTAGAGGAGGGGGTTTCGAATTAAGGGTAAAAAAGTATATTTTGTAAGCTAATGAGACAGTCGTTTAAGGGGTAAGGAGGCCCGCTGAATCCATATCTGAACTTCGTCTTCTTGTCGGATCAGTTTTTCACCCGGAATTCGGCCGAAACTGGAAATTTGGTTTAAGCTCAAAGTTGTTTCTGAAGTCAATTGGAGATGCAGTATCGGGGCATGCTGAATCGAATTTTGAACTTTATTTCCTTGACAGATAAGCTGGAAAATTTGCCAAAACCCGGAAATTTTGATCGAAAGGTTCTCCTCTATCCTCCCAGTGTCACTAGCTCTCTTGCTCTGCATGCAGTTCGCCGGGAATGCTGCTAAAATAAGAAGAATTTGGTAAAGGTAAAGAACACTTCCTGAAGTCGATTAGGGATGAGATATAAGTAGTAAGTAATTTATTTATAACCCGCCGTTTTCAAGAAAGCGGAGTAAATGAAGAAAGTAAATAAAACACATAAACATACACAAAAAGACACTTAATTTCAATCGTCGGCCAGGAAGTGTAGAAGGTCGTGCGCTGGTTGGGTTCTGTTGTCAATGATTTTTTATAGCGACGAAGAAAATTTGGAGTAAACATCCTTGCTGAGTCCATATCTGAACTTGTTTTTCTCCTCTGATTAGTTGTCAATGTCATGGTTTTTTTCTTTCTTTTCAGAAGTCCTGGTTCTTCCCCCAGAGCAGAAAATTAAAAAAGAAAAGAAGTCCAAATCGAAGAAAAAGAAAAAAGACAAAAAGCGCTCCCACCATAGTGATTCCGACTCCGATCACCGAATATCAAAGGGTGACCAAGAAATCAAACCCAAAAGTGTCAGAAGAGACACGGATACTCGGAATAAAGACGAGGAAAGATTAAGTAAAAGGCGGGATGAAGACGAAATTCAGAAAGGAGATAAGAACACCGATCAGCCATCAGGTACAAAACGAAACCGGGATAGACACGGCAGCTCTGACCCCGAACAGATCAGTATCGGAAAAGAAGCGTCAAGGAGCAACCGCCTGCCGCGCCATGATAGCCCCGGGTCCGATAATGGCATGTCGAGAAGGCGAGACAGGTCTGATCGGGAAACTGGACCCTCCCGGACCCGCGTTGACAGGTCGAAAAAACCGCGCTTTGACCGATCAGGTTCGGAAAACGAAAATAGGAGAAGGGATAAATCTAGTGGTCATTTAGCCCGAAAGCGGAACGACAGCACGGACTCTGAAACGGACACACGAATAACTGAGAAAAGAAGGAGCAACGACCTTCGGAAAAGATCTCCGACTCCAGACCGTAAGGAAGAATCGGTAGTTGTCCGTAAGCGCAGTGAATATTCACCCTCTTGGGTAGGAGGAGCTTGTGGAAGAGACGACAGACTTCACAGATCACCTGAGCGACGGCGCAGGCGAGATGTCGTCTTGGACGAAGCGAGACGGAAACATTCTCCTCGCGGTCACCGCGGAGAAGGTCGTCATAGGAGTGGGAGTCGGGGTAGGGAAAGGAGGAGCAAGAGCAGTGATAGACTTCGTCGGTAGTATCGTCATGAAGAAAGTGGCTCCCTCTTCTAAGAAACTTCGTGAATATATTGTTAATAAGCTAAAAGAGGCAGACTCGTGTACTCTCAGAAGTTTCATAACAGATAACACGAGGATACGCGGTTTCAGAAGATAATGCATAACAGATAACACGAGGACGTTATCTGTTGTGTTTCAAAATGTTATGCATAGTAAGCGGTACCATCAAGAAGAACCGAAACACCGCCAAAAAGTATCTGCCGAGTTTCCGACACATTGACGATAAGGAATAAAGTCAGTTGATGTTTTTTTGGCTCTTCCTAACAAAGCTTGTTATGCATAACATTTCATGCGCAACGTTTTCAAACACAACACATCCGAAGTGTTATCTGTTACGCGTTATCTGTTGAAATCGCGCATCCTCGTGTTATCTGTTATGAACCTTGTGACAGTGTTGTCTATACGATTAGTTTTCAGTACAACCGGAGGACCCCGCCTCTGGTCCTGGACAAGTGGAGAAGAGTTTACACGGGACAGTCAGATCTATTTCGAGAAATACCGATAATAAAAGTAATAAAATATTAAACAAACGACTCCGACTGCAGTGCTACAAATACATAAAATAAGTTACCTAACATCACCTATTTCAGAGGGCCGATGCATACAAATAAACCAAAAGGTTCCCATTCAGATTACTTTCTTGTACGGAGTCAAAAGGAACTGACATAAAAATCAGCTGTGAAGATTTGACGAGAATAATCGGTACCAGATTTGTACATTGGCCTACGAACCGACACTGTCTCCTTTAGAACCAACCACTATACTATTATGCCAAAGGCGTTTTTCCGTTCTCCCTTAAATAGTTTTTGTGCGGCCGACAAGTGTGTTTCCGCGACCAACAAGATTTTTGTGGCTCGAATTCGACAAACAACTGCCGAGATGATTGTCGATTTGGTGGCTCGATTTTGGCGCGAAATTCAAATTTAGCAGCAATAAGATCACAACAATAAAATTAAAAGCTTTCTCAAGTATGTAGACATAACACTGAGAATCCTTTTTGCACGGAATGGCAAGGAAGAAACCTGGAGTTCTATTTACTGAGATTTGTACATGAACTTTATTTCACCGCCCAAAAATAGACAAAACGGCGTTTTCCGCAAGTTTCAACTTGTGGCTCGACTGTGTGACACACAATCGTGTTTCCGCGACAAACACTCAGAAGTGTGTGGCCCGCAACCGTGTCGCGGAAAACGCCTTAAGTCATGCCTCTAAAAGCAAGAGGACCATCTCAACTATCTCCCTCTTGCCATTTATGATTATAGGCGTATTCTCGCCGTTCCCCGAGGACTCCTCGGAGAAAATAGGGGGAGTCACTCCACGCGGACTCCGCGTATACAAACAGCGAGAACACGGGGAATGCTTCCAGAATGGATTTTGTTGGAAAAAAAAATTTGCAGTTGACAAAATTAGTCTAGATCCACTTTTATTTTTGGTTTTGTTTATTCTGATTCTTTTTTAATTATTTTACATTGCACCAACACCAGGAAAAATTAATTCTCCTTGCCGATGATGGTGATGATAATCGGAGCATTCCCCGTCAGTGGGGACTCGCGAGAATACGGGAGTGAGTCCCCTGGACATACAGAAACGCGGGGACTCCTCAAGTGGAGTCCTCGGGGAACGGCGAGAATATGCCTTATGGGTGGTTTAGGCTGCGTTCCCGAAAGCTACTTTCGTAGTTTTCGATTAGCGGGTCCCACAAAAATTACCTCGCGTTAACCGGGAGCCACGGATTTCATGTTTCACATGAAGCTTTATCATCAAGAGGAGTTGCCATGCAGAATAATCTGTTATAATATGTAAATTACAAGATTCAGCAGTGCAGTCTGTCAAATGTTTGATGCAAGTTGTTCATTTGCTTAATTTTTAAACTGTCAACTTTTTGTTTGTTAAATTGTGTTCAGTCCGCAGCTACCGTTTCTTGGTAAGCTCATCGCTACGTGGCACTACGTGGTAAACCAGACAAAACGAACCATGAAATAGCCCTGAATTGTTGTTGTTGTTGTATTTTTTTTTTTTACCAACGATACCAAGAGCTTAGACGGGGTCGTTCAGGCTAGGTTACATGCTTCAAGGACACGAAATTTACACTGGCAGTGTTTGCACCGATAGGTGATTGGAATTCGAGACCGAGACTCCACTAAAAGAAAACTACGAAGAAAATGATTCACGTAAAAAGAGCAAACCGTTTATCTGTAACGACAGATACTCCTTATGATACCGCACATCAATCGATCAGTCCAATGTCTTACCCCCCCCCCCCCCCCCCCCCTCCAAAAAGAGATACGAACTCATAGAAACCCTCCGTACAACCTTGGCGAAACGGAGATCAAGACTACCGTAGCCGCGTCAACTCAGCATGTGAAAAAATACATATTAATTCAGACTCTGCAGTAAATGTTTCTGAAGAAAATTCGACGGAAGAACATATTATGGGCCCTTGGTCAGAGTGACTTAAATGTTCAACTGACCATGACCTATGACGCCATCTGTCGGCTGAACCGATCAGTTTTTCCCGATACGCAGAGATATTCCGAAATGTAAGAATGTCAATACACCACAGGCGGACGCTATTCGCCGTCACACCTCTACCGCAATCTCACTTTGAATAACAGATAATGGAACACCACAGTAGTACATATCAGTAAAATGGTATACACACTTTAAGACGAATTCGGACTAAGAATTTCCCAAAGATATGCAAATTCAGAAAACAAATTCTCCTTCAATGTTCAAAAATATTAACTTTACTCGCGCCATTCACTTATGCGACAATCGAGGCTCTCACGATATCACTTGCTGAGTTCCGATCAGTTTTCTTGTTCATGTTTACATGTACCCTACTTATCTTCTACTGAATGTTAAATCACGCCCTATTAGTCTGTGACAAACAGCCAGAGCCACTCCCTGTGCCGCAGCACCACGAGCATGTTCCACCCTTCTAACAGTAGTAACTACTACACTGTAACAAGCGTTGCCAAAGAGCCGAACAATGCCGAAAACGCATCTGCTGAATTTCGGTTTCATGAAGACAAACAAAAAAGTCAGCAAATGCGTTTTCGCCTCTTAGACAATGCTTGTTATGTGTAACATGTCATGCATAACGTTTTCAAAACGATAACAGATTACATTCCCAAGAGTTGTATGTTGGAACCGCGCATCCTTGTGTTGTCTCTTATGAAACTTCTGACAGCGTAATTTTCGTTCCAACCTCGTGAACAGTTACTACGCTGACCGTTCCAACCTACTGGAAACAGTAACATTTGATTACCACGGTCTGGGCGTAGTAAGCGTGGCAACTACGATATATGTAACCTGATTGACATGATTAGCCAGCGGCACGATATTTTGCTTAAAATATAAAAACTCATTCCATCCTTGAATCCAAGAAGCCAGAATGCCCGTAATGCGTAGTAACTACGGTGAGTGGGGTGGAACACGCTCCAATTGACACTCGAAAGATAACCACTCGGACTGTCATAGTACATCGATTTTTAAGTTACAGGCACATACAGTCTTATTTTCGTAGTCGGATGCGAATTTCCTCCTTCGTTCCGAAATTGTGACGAATCGCACGCAGGTTCCCTCATAAGGCGTATTGTCGCCGTTCCCCGAGGACTCCTCGGGGAATCGAAGGGAACGACGAGAATAGAGGGAGTCACTCCACACGGACTCCGCGTACGGAGACAGCGAGAACACGGGGCGTCAAAAATGCGTCAAAAATGGATTTTGTTCGAAAAAAAAAAATATGCAGTTGACGAGTCTGGATCCACTTTATTTTTGGTTTTGTTTATTCTGACTGCTTTTAATTAATTTTACATTGCACCAACACCAGCAAAAATTGATTCCCCTCTGAATTTGAAAGGGAGTCCTTTTTGATGATGGTGAAGATAATAGGAGCATTCCCCGTCCGTGGGGACTCGCGAGAATACGGGGGAGCGAGTCCCCGGGACAAAAAAAAAACACGAGGACTCCTCAAGTGGAGTCCTCCGGGAACGGCGAGAATATGCCTATAGTGACTTAAATTTCGCCGGAAGTTTTCGCATACGAAATCTTATCGGACTTTCTCTTATCGAAACTTTCGGCGTTCACACAGCCCTGCAAACACACCGCTCAGTGACACACTATCTCAACCGTTATTTGGAGCATGTTCCACCCTACCTACCGTAGTTACTGCGCATGACGTCACGAATTGCCGTCAAGGCTGGAACAATTTTTTCTATTTTCCAGCAGGATATCATGCCACGGGGGAATCCGACCAATCACGTTACAGAGATGCGTAGTTACTACGCTCCCGAGCATGGGAAGCAAATAGTAACTACTAGTTACTATTTTGAGAAGGTTGGAACGGTCAGCGTAGTAACTTTCTGTGAGGATGGAACGAAAATAGTAACTAATAGTAACTATTGTTAGAAGGGTGGAACACGCTCTTGATGGCGTAGCATCCTGACCAAGGTAACGAATTTCAAGTGGATACGAGGTTCACGGCTTCAGAATCGGAGCAGATTACCCGCTCATATATCACAATCCAAATAACAATCTGGTGGAATGTCATTACAAACTTGGCTATTCACAGAACCTCAGGTTTTTTACTAAACTTCTCCAGTTTTCGAAGTGTTCTTCATTTCAATTCTCTTCAGGATCCACCTAGTGTGTAATAATAATATTCAAACTTCTTCCAGGATTTGATACGCAAAAATATGCCATCTTCATCCCCACGCAAGATGTCGTCAAACCATTTAGATAAAAATTGCACATTTCCGTTAAAGGAAACAGCATTTCGAGGCATCGCATCTCTTCTGTCCTGTTACTCCACCGCATATCCAACATGGTGACGTGAGAGTCTCGCAGCAAGCTGTGGCTACCCGCAGAGGAATTCGTGATCTCACCTATCAAGAACATCTCACTTTTTAGTAAAAAGATCCGCGTGCGAGGATTGCCTATCTCTTGACACTACCGGTGTCTCTGTGGAATTGCGACGTTCCGCGTCAGTTCTAAGCTGAACGCTGACCTGACTCGGGGAAGAAGAAGCATTACTTCAAGTGTTCTACTTCGCCGTTTTCGCTTCTCTAGCGGATTTAACTGTAATTCCACTTTTCTGTCCTTGACACACAGAACGCGCATCCACAGCTGATTTGTGCCTTCTGAGCGGCCAACGTGGACCGCTTCACATCTCACACAAGCGTGTATTCCAATGCCTTTGTGCTGACAGCATTGTAAGTTATTCGGTCTATTTGACGAACATATTCTCAATTTCACTCGCTGTGTCTTTTCCTCAACGAAAAAAGAGCGATAGGATTGGGCCACTTCAAATTCTGCATTACGAACACCCCAGAGTCCATGCCAGGTCGGTGCTGTAGGTATTCCGCAAAGGGTCTCTTCGAAGGCGATTTAAGAAGCAAATGACAAAAATCATGGAGGAACATTCTCCTTACATAATTTGCGAATTCGATGAAGGTTCATGCAAATTAATCCTCTTCCCCTTCTGAATCAAATCCTGTAAGGTCTATCACTTCTGGGTCCAGTAGGCCCATCGATAACGCTGCTTCGATAATCGCCAAATGACAGAACACGTACTGGTCCGGCATCTGTATAGAGTAGGCTCTTTGTGCTCGTAGTTTTTCCACCGTTCCACGCACCTCGACGGACCCAACGTCCTGCAACCGTTGGAGACATATGTCGATTGTGCAGAGAGTACCTACAAAAAAGTCCAGGTCAGCCATGGTAAAGCAGAAAACAAAAGCTACAAAAAGTACTACCGACATTTCGAACAAAACGATTCTTGACAGATTTCATGAATTTCTCTCCAAGCCTCCATAACACCCCCCCCCCCCCCCCTTACCCAACGTTCCATAAAAAGATCCCTTGATTTTTTTTTTAATCCTGTATCTTTTCCAACGTCGTTACAAAAGACTGTAAGTGGACAGAACTCCTCACTTGGTGACGTTAACGTAAAAACAATTATACACAAAATATCCAACATCCCCTACACTTTCCTTCTTTTTTTTTTAATGCATCGTTTTTTTTTTATTAAGAACTACTCTCATTCGGTTTTCAATCCAAACTGAAAACCTCCGCATCCCCAGCGCCGAAGAAAGTTCGACAATAACGACGAACGTTGTGGATACAAAACAACAATAATAGTAATTGGCAAAAACCGTTCATTACAACTTCGTATGGCAGGGGAGGGGCTCCAACAGCTTTCAGAACAGTCCACGCAGGCTATTTTTTGTTGAAGATCGGAAGTGGGTCTGCGGGGACATTGTCACAGTACAGGTACGTGCACAAACCGTCGGATTTTTGCAGACGGATGCCAATTTTCTCCTTCGCTTCGGGATTTTGACGCATCGCATGAAGATTTCCCTTTGGTGACGCGTGTATCGCACGCGCATTTTCGCACGCGAAATCTTGTCGGGCTGTGTGTACAGGTAGCTCATGTGTCGTTCAAATCGCAGCCTTCATACGATTGTGAAGGTAGAGTTGCTTTTTCGGCAATTAGCGTGTTGAACTCGAATCCTAACACGTTGCGCTGTCACCTGTTTCCAGCGCCCATGTTTTGCATGAGAGAACCCGGCACAGGATTTGATACTCTGCCGAGTCCGTTTGTGTTTGGATTGGTGTTGAACTCGAAAGAAACACGGGAGCTAAAAACGCTTGAAGCCACAGAAGACGGAACCCGTGTTAGTATGCATTCCGTAAAAACGACTTGGGACGAACACGGGTTGAGAATCGCGAGCCTGAAAACGCCACTACAATTATGAAGGGTCGTGTTGTTGTTTATATGGTAAATCACGGAGGCGGAGGACAGAACTTTAACAAAGTCAGAGGTAATAATTTCCACTTTTCTTAAAGCACCCCTAACACTGTTCCTTGTTTATGTTCAAGTATTTTAAAATAGCTGAATACTTTAGAACCAGTCTCTGCTTCAACAAATTACCAACTGCTTTGGCTATGTGAAGCTTTATCAGGCCAGTTGACTTCTAGCAGAAACAGAAAATAATGTACACAACCGTTTTTCTTACAATGGAGCTCCTGTCAAACGAGCGCGTCGTTAGTTGTCGTTTGGGGGGTTAGAATCTACCGTATAAAATGCAGGTCTCCGGGGTCTAAGAACTGACAGAGCGATTGCGGAAGTAGGTTGTATTGAAATTACAGGTACGACGGGTCCCTTAACCCTGAATTCGGCCAAAACTAGAGAAACGAAACAACTCACCAGTCCTTCCAATTCCAGCAGAGCAGTGAACAATGATCGGAGGTCCCAGGGGATGCCCCGTCCAAAGTTCACCGAGCGCTGCTACACCAGCGGACTGTAAATCCCTAATTTTTTGGAGAAAGTCCAAAAATGCCAAGGCGCTATGAGGAACTCCGTAGTCAGGCCAAGAGGAAAACTGCATGTGAATGACGGTCCTTGTTTCTCGCGTCTAGAAAGCCAGAAGGGAATTAATAGTTGCGTTTTTGCAGATACCATGGTATCTGATACCACGGTCAAAAGTCGTTTTTGCAGTTATCGTGGACCGTGGTATCTGGCCAGCTATCGTGGTATCCGATATTCAGATACCACGGCCCGACCGTGGTAACTGGTCGTGGTATCTGAAAAAGTCATCTCACTTGCATCAATTTTGTCAAATTGGTGAGAAAGAAGTTTGTCACTTAGTGATGTAACTGGATATCAGTTTTTCTTTTGTGGTGACTTCAAAAAGTGCAATTTCGGCAATAGTCGTTTTTGAAGAGCAACCGTGTATCAGATACCAAGATAACTGCAAAAACGACTAATTGCTGATCCAGTTACCGTGTTAACAGATACCATGGTATCAGCAAAACGCAACTAATACCTTCGACATAAGAGGCGTATTCTAGCCTTTCCCCGAGGACTCCTCGGGGAATCGAAGGAAACGGCGAGATAGAGGGAGTCCCTCCACGCGGACTCTACCTAGGAAAACAACGAGAACACGGGGAATGCTTCTAAAATTGGTTTTGGATCCACTTTATTTTTTGTTTTGTTTATTCTCATTCTTTTTAACTTATTTTACATTGCACCAACACCAGCAAAAATTGATTCCCCTCCGAATCTGAAAGGGAGTCCTTTTTGATGATGGTGATGATAATCGGAGCACTCCCCGTCCGAGAATACGGGGTGTGAGTCCCCGGGACAAACAAAAACGCGGGGACTCCTCAAGTGGAGTCCTCGGGGAACGGCCAAAATACGCCTAAGGTCATGATTTCAGGGTATGCTGTACATACGGGACGGGATGTTAGGTGCCGATCGTCTGTTTCTCGGCTGTGGTTGGGAGCTGGGCATCAGCAGGGCTGCCACCAAACATTCTGACAAATATCTGACTTTTTCTGACATTGTGAGAAGCGACGCCACACAATCAATCAATCAATCAATCAATCAATATTTTATGTCCGCCAAAGATAGCGAGTAAAAAAGAAATTCATGTTTTTTCTTACCACTGAAGAAGAAAAAAGACAGATGGCTTACTCTATTACTTTAGGCTACGTGCAGTACTTTGCGAGGTTAATATTTTTAAATGGCCGTCGAGGTTGTTACTCTGATATGAACCGAGATGGAGGTATGTTAACTATCATAACTTTTTCGAACGAAATTTTTGTTTAGGTAGTAGCCAACTCAATCTTCTTTGCTTGGTAGTACTTATTTGGCTACTTTTGTAGGGAATTTTCGTTAACTGAAATGGAAACTCTAGCCTACTATAGAAATGTGAAAATGACTACTGTTCTGACCCGTGCATTTCAGTTTATAACAATACAATCCTTATTCAAAACCATCTTTTTTCATTTGTGTCGAAGAAGATGCTATCTAGCGGCGGGCTCGATAGATGTAATTTATCAAGGCGGGCTCTCAGAGAAATAGAATTAATCAACGTTAAACCGGTGTTGCCACCGGTTGCAGAATACTAAGGTTTGTCATACATTTTCGTTTCTTCGACAAAGCGATCAAGAACTCTGCGACCGGCTCCTTACCAGTAAATGCATAAATGAAGCATAAAAATTGAGGCGTGTAATTATGAAGATGATAGAGCGAGATTTCTCGTCGATAGTTGGTGCAAGAATGTCATTGTTTTTTCCAGCCAAAAGTCACAGGTTCGATCAGAAAAAGTGGCAACACTGAAGTATTTACTATTGGACTGTTTATTAAGAGCAATATCAAGAAAAAAGACTGTGTAATTGCATAGTAGCTGCCTTGTGTGACAAGTTGCATTTTCATTACGAATGTGATTGTAACAAGGTATGTCCCAGGGTGGTTGGCTAGGAAAGCAACCTTTTTTTCAGTTTTGAAAATTTTTTCTCTCACGTTTCTTTGTTTTTCTTTCTGGATTATTTTTAGTGTTTTTTTTTGTTTTTCTTTCTGAAAGGGATGTCTTTTATTTCTGATTTGGTGGTCAGGTTCTAGCTTTCAGTAGTTGAGGAAAAGTTCTCAATGAGCTTCTGCGGGGGCTGATACGGCTTCGTATTACCCTCTCTGGAGGCTGATACGATATTCTATCAGCCTCCAAAAAACATAAAACTACCTGTGGGACATAGGAAGATATACACTACATACCTGTTCGAGAAAAGTTATTATATGTTATATCAAACGGATACAGTGAATATTTATGTTATAACGAAAGCGTTCTCGGCTCGTGAAAGATTTTCACGTAAAGAAAACTTCACGGAAAGCCCCCCCGAAATACACAAAATTAATGACTTTTATAGGCTTTTCCCTCTGATCTATGTGTTTTTTGTACTTTTTTGTCCGACCAGCAGGCACCACCCCCCGGGGTGCCCCCCCCCCCCCCCCCCGAAATAAATTCCTGGATACGGGCCTGAAGACATGGTAGGTTAATAAGTCGATCTTCTGTTTGGACTTCTTTGTTTCGCTTGGCTTTCCAGCTATTCATCATTATCCAAATCATCAAGCCATTGGGAGCGACGTAAGCGTCGTTCCCTTCCGGCCGTCCCTCACGGCGCATTCAGTTTTCGAATATGTTGCGTCCACCCGCCGCGTCGGAGAGCAGGATGACTGAAGAGAGTCGTCAAGCACTAATGAGAAAATCGCTAATTTCTAATAGTGTTTTCGAAAAACGATACTGCTCAGCTATCTCATCATGGAAAGATTATTTCTCAATCAATCAATGAATCAAACTTATTTCCAAATAGCTTAAAGCTAGAAGAGGAATAAGATATTTACGAGATATATGAAAAGGAAATAAATTAAGTAATTTTTATTTATTTATTTATTTAATTCAGCCATAGCCATATACACAAGGAAAAAACACACATTCTAGCCTAAATATCACACATAACCACATATGTATCAAAAGAATCAACGAACCACAAGTTCATCGCTCCATTTTTTCCACAAAGGCAGTGAAAGTTGAAAAATTGGAGCGGTAAGAATTTGGATCAGGTTGTTATCTGATCTCAAAAGGCGGCTTTTTAGCGATGAAACTGCTTTACGTTTTAGTTCGTAAAACGAAGGCATACGATTATTTGCAAACATCCCCGAAGCGCTACACCGGTGTGGGAGTCGGTGAAGTTTTCTGTAGCAGTTATTGTAAGTGACGCGGGTCACATTTATCGCACCAGCAGTGAAATTAGTACAAAGAGCAAGACAGTAAAACTGAAAACAAAAAGTACCGAACAGCCTATCACGGATAATCGCAGAACAAAACTGAAATTTTCTAGCAACTACATTTCCTCGCACACACAGACTTCTTGTTAAATGCCGCAAATGAGTAATATCCCGCAGATCAGGCGTAAACCAGAATCCAAGGTATTTAAACTCTGAAACAAATTTCAGCCGTGACGAACACAGCAACACAGGAGGGACTATTTTGATTTTCAACTCTGGTGGTATAAATGCCATGCATTCCGTTTTTTCTGTGTTAAAAACAATATCTCTCTCCAGTGCAAATTTCTCACATACTCGAAGTAGGAGGTTCAAAGCATTAATACTCGGAGCCATGAGGACAAGATCATCCGCATAACTCAAATTATTAAAGCACTTATTACTAATGAAACAACCAACTGACATGGCGCAAAGCCGACTATTTAAATCATCAACATAAATATTATACAGAAAAGGGGATAAAATACCTCCCTGCCTGACACCATTCTGTACACGAAACGGGCTACTACGATAAATACCCCACTTAACTTCAAACGTTTGTCGTCGAAACCACACTTCAAGTAACAAAACATACGGAGCGGGAACACCTCTTTTAAGCAACTCCAGCAACAGTTTTTTGTGATTAACCCGATCAAATGCTTTACGCGCATCAATAAAGCATACAAAAACCGCCGAGCCAAACAACCAGAAGTACATAATAACACTTTTCAGGATAAAAACACAGAATTCTGTCGATGAATGGGGCTTGAACCCAAACTGATATTCTGACGTCGCCAAATACGGTTCAATTTTTGACAGAATACATCGTTCAAAAATTTTAGAGAAAGCGCTGGCTAAAGCTATGGGCCGATAATTTGAAGAAGACGACATATTACCATTTTTATGGCACTTGCCCTTCGGCCAAGTGCCATATAGCGATCGCAATTTCTGTCCGTCCGTCGGTCTGTCGGTCTGTCCAGGTTTTGCTAGTTCGGGCACTTCCACATAAGCTAGGATGATAAAACTTGGCAGGCATATCAGGGACCCCAAATGATTAAGTTGGAAATAGTCACTTCCCCGATCCGAGCACCGTGGGGGGAGTGGAGGGAGGGGGAATCCGGAATCTTGAGGTATTTTTAACTTTTGAACGGGTGATCGGATCTCGATGAAACTTGATATTTGGAACGAACTCATGCCTCAGACGACCCACTTAAAATCCGGACCGGATCCGGTGACTTTTGGGGGGAGCTGGAGGGGGCAACCGGAAATCTTGGGAAACGCTATGAGTGGAGGGATCGAGATGAAACTTGGTGGGAAGACACCTAGCAAACACTAGATACATCGTTGACATAACCGAGCCGATTCGGGCACTGTGGGGGGGAGTGGAGGGAGGGGGAATCCGGAATCTTGAGGTATTTATAACTTTTGAACGGGTGATCGGATCTCGATGGAACTTGATATTTGGAAAGACCTCATGCCTCAGACGACCTACTTAAAATCCGGACCGGATCCGGTGACTTTTGGGGGGAGCTGGAGGGGGCAACCGGAAATCTTGGGAAACGCTATGAGTGGAGGGATCGAGATGAAACTTGGTGGGAAGACACCTAGCAACCACTAGATACATCATTGACATAACCGAGCCGATTCGGGTACTGTGGGGGGAGTAGAGGGAGGGGGAATCCGGAATCTTGAGGTATTTATAACTTTTGAACGGGTGATCGGATCTCGATGGAACTTGATATTTGGAAAGACCTCATGCCTCAGACGACCTACTTAAAATCCGGACCGGATCCGGTGACTTTTGGGGGGAGCTGGAGGGGGCAACCGGAAATCTTGGGAAACGCTATGAGTTGAGGGATCGAGATGAAACTTGGTGGGAAGACACCTAGCAAACACTAGATACATCATTGACATAACCGAGCCGATTCGGGTACTGTGCGGGGAGTAGAGGGAGGGGGAATCCGGAATCTTGAGGTATTTATAACTTTTGAACGGGTGATCGGATCTCGATGGAACTTGATATTTGGAAAGACCTCATCCCTCAGACGACCCACTTAAAATCTGGACCGGATCCGGTGACTTTTGGGGGGAGCTGGAGGGGGCAACCGGAAATCTTTGGAAACGCTATGAGTGGAGGGATCGAGATGAAACTTGGTGGGAAGACACCTAGCAAACACTAGATACATCGTTGACATAACCGAGCCGATTCGGGCACTGTGGGGGGAGTAGAGGGAGGGGGAATCCGGAATCTTGAGGTATTTATAACTTTTGAACGGGGGATCGGATCTCGATGGAACTTGATATTTGGAAAGACCTCATCCCTCAGACGACCCACTTAAAATCTGGACCGGATCCGGTGACTTTTGGGGGGAGCTGGAGGGGGCAACCGGAAATCTTGGGAAACGCTATGAGTGGAGGGATCGAGATGAAACTTGGTGGGAAGACACCTAGCAAACACTAGATACATCATTGACATAACCGAGCCGATTCGGGTACTGTGGGGGGAGTAGAGGGAGGGGGAATCCGGAATCTTGAGGTATTTATAACTTTTGAACGGGCGATCGGATCTCAATGGAACTTGATATTTGGAAAGACCTCATCCCTCAGACGACCCACTTAAAATCTGGACCGGATCCGGTGACTTTTGGGGGGAGCTGGAGGGGGCAACCGGAAATCTTTGGAAACGCTATGAGTGGAGGGATCGAGATGAAACTTGGTGGGAAGACACCTAGCAAACACTAGATACATCATTGACATAACCGAGCCGATTCGGGCACTGTCGGGGGAGTGGAGGGAGGGGGAATCCGGAATCTTGAGGTATTTATAACTTTTGAACGGGTGACCGGATCTCGATGAAACTTGATATTTGGAAAGACCTCATGCCTCAGACGACCCACTTAAAATCCGGACCGGATCCGGTGACTTTTGGGGGGAGCTGGAGGGGGCAACCGGAAATCTTGGGAAACGCTATGAGTGGAGGGATCGAGATGAAACTTGGTGGGAAGACACCTAGCAAACACTAGATACATCATTGACATAACCGAGCCGATTCGGGTACTGTGGGGGGAGTAGAGGGAGGGGGAATCCGGAATCTTGAGGTATTTATAACTTTTGAACGGGTGATCGGATCTCGATGGAACTTGATATTTGGAAAGACCTCATGCCTCAGACGACCTACTTAAAATCCGGACCGGATCCGGTGACTTTTGGGGGGAGCTGGAGGGGGCAACCGGAAATCTTGGGAAACGCTATGAGTTGAGGGATCGAGATGAAACTTGGTGGGAAGACACCTAGCAAACACTAGATACATCACTGACATAACCGAGCCGATTCGGGTACTGTGGGGGGAGTAGAGGGAGGGGGAATCCGGAATCTTGAGGTATTTATAACTTTTGAACGGGTGATCGGATCTCGATGGAACTTGATATTTGGAAAGACCTCATCCCTCAGACGACCCACTTAAAATCTGGACCGGATCCGGTGACTTTTGGGGGGAGCTGGAGGGGGCAACCGGAAATCTTTGGAAACGCTATGAGTGGAGGGATCGAGATGAAACTTGGTGGGAAGACACCTAGCAAACACTAGATACATCATTGACATAACCGAGCCGATTCGGGCACTGTCGGGGGAGTGGAGGGAGGGGGAATCCGGAATCTTGAGGTATTTATAACTTTTGAACGGGTGACTGGATCTCGATGAAACTTGATATTTGGAAAGACCTCATGCCTCAGACGACCCACTTAAAATCCGGACCGGATCCGGTGACTTTTGGGGGGAGCTGGAGGGGAGAACCGGAAATATTGGAAAACGCTATGAGTGGAGGGATCGAGATGAAACTTGGTGGGAAGACACCTAGCAAACACTAGATATATCATTGACATAACCGAGCCGTGCCTACTCGTAACAAGTGCCATATGAGCTCGTAGCTCATGTTTACTTTAGGAACAGGAACAAGAACTACTCTTGTCAACGAATCCGGCAACATACTGTGGGATATCATTGAATTAAACAAAGCAGGCAAAAAACTACTTAGAGGTCTCAACGCATGTTTTAAATGAGAAGCAGACAAACCGTCCGGTCCAGGGCCACAATTATTCATTCGCGAAATTGCTTTCAGAACATCCTCGACATTAATAGGTTCAAATTCAAACGGCAAACCGAGGCAAAGATCATGGACACCGCTCAACGAGGACGGCACCGAATTAAACAGAGTTTTAAACGAAGTACTCCAAAGGTTCGCAATGTTATCTCCACCAGTCACACCGTCCAAAGAAAGCGGCAATGAAGTAGACTGTGAGCCACGCATTCGTTTTACAAGCGACCAAAATTGATGTTTCCCAACCGAAAAATAAGACGCCAGGCATTCAGCCCGGATAACACATTCATTAACTCTACACCACTTCAAAGTTTTTTTAAATTGCGCTCTCGATGCTTTCATTAGCTCAACTACTTGTCCAATCAGGGGTCTACCTAGCTGAACCCAACGAAGAAAATAAGCACGGGATTCGTCATATACAGGCTTAACAAACGAGTTCCAACCCGGAATATTACGGCCCTTTTTACGCTTCGGTATTCCCGGGACACACTTTATGGCACACACCGAAAGAGCATAGCATACCAATAAATACAAACTATTAATTTCAGAAATGTGCGACGGTTCAGTACACTGATGGTTATTATACATAGATAGAGTGCCTAGCCGAGCAGTGCTAGCTCCCAGTTTAACTCCAACGGCATCAGAATAATCCGCCAAGTTTTTATGGCACTTGCCCTTCGGCCAAGTGCCATATAGCGATTGCAATTTCTGTCCGTCCGTCGGTCTGTCGGTCTGTCGGTCTGTCCAGGTTTTGCTAGTTCGGGCACTTCCAGATAAGCTAGGACGATAAAACTTGGCAAGCGTATCAAGGACCCCAAATGATTAAGTTGGAAATAGTCACTTCCCCGATCCGAGCACCGTGGGGGGAGTGGAGTGAGGGGGAATCCGGAATCTTGAGGTATTTTTAACTTTTGAACGGGTGATCGGATCTCGATGAAACTTGATATTTGGAACGACCTCATGCCTCAGACGACCCAATTAAAATCCGGACCGGATCCGGTGACTTTTGGGGGGAGCTGGAGGGGGCAACCGGAAATCTTGGGAAACGCTATGAGTGGAGGGATCGAGATGAAACTTGGTGGGAAGACACCTAGCAAACACTAGATACATCATTGACATAACCGAGCCGATTCGGGCACTGTGGGGGGAGTGGAGGGAGGGGGAATCCGGAACCTTGAGGTATTTATAACTTTTGAACGGGTGATCGGATCTCGATGGAACTTGATATTTGGAAAGACCTCATGCCTCAGACGACGTACTTAAAATCCGGACCGGATCCGGTGACTTTTGGGGGGAGCTGGAGGGGGCAACCGGAAATCTTGGGAAACGCTATGAGTGGAGGGATCGAGATGAAACTTGGTGGGAAGACACCTAGCAAACACTAGATACATCATTGACATAACCGAGCCGATTCTGGTACTGTGGGGGGAGTGGAGGGAGGGGGAATCCGGAATCTTGAGGTATTTATAACTTTTGAACGGGTGATCGGATCTCGATGAAACTTGATATTTGGAACGACCTCATGCCTCAGACGACCCACTTAAAATCCGGACCGGATCCGGTGACTTTTGGGGGGAGCTGGAGGGGGCAACCGGAAATCTTGGGAAACGCTTTTTCTTGGAGGGATCGAGATGAAACTTCGTGGGAAGACACCTAGCAAACACTAGATACATCATTGACATGACCGAGCCGATTCGGGCACTGTGGGGGGGAGTGGAGGGAGGGGGAATCCGGAACCTTGAGGTATTTATAACTTTTGAACGGGTGATCCGATCTCGATGGAACTTGATATTTGGAAAGACCTCATGCCTCAGACGACCCACTTAAAATCCGGACCAGATCCGGGGACTTTTGGGGGGAGCTGGAGGAGGCAACCGGAAATCTTGGGAAACGGTATGAGTGGAGGGGTCGAGATGAAACTTGGCGGGAAGACACCTAGTAAACACTAGATACATCATTGATGTATTACCGAGCAGATTCGGGCACTGTCGGGGGAGTGGAGGGAGGGGAATCCGGAATCTTGAGGTATTTATAACTTTTTAACGGGTTACCGGATCTCGATGAAACTTGATATTTGGAACGACCTCATGCCTCAGACGACCCACTTAAAATCCGGACCGGATCGGGTGACTTTTGGGGGGAGCTGGAGGGAGCAACCGGAAATCTTGGGAAACGCTATGAGTGGAGGGATCGAGATGAAACTTGGTGAGAAGATACATCATTGACATAACCGAGCCAATTCGGGCACTGTGGGGGGAGTGGAGGGAGGGGGAATCCGGAATCTTGAGGTATTTATAACTTTTGAACGGGTGACCGGATCTCGATGAAACTTGATATTTGGAAAGACCTCATGCCTCAGACGACCCACTTAAAATCCGGACCGGATCCGGTGACTTTTGGGGGGAGCTGGAGGGGAGAACCGGAAAAATTGGAAAACGCTATGAGTGGAGGGATCGAGATGAAACTTGGTGGGAAGACACCTAGCAAACACCAGATATATCATTGACATAACCGAGCAGTGCCTACTCGTAACAAGTGCCATATGAGCTCGTAGCTCTTGTTTAAAGAGGCTGCGGACCAATCAAGCACTGGGGAAGTAGTCTCAGACTGTGAGATGACACCCGCAGTCGAGACAGAAGAGTCTCTTATCAAAAACGACAAGGGAAGGTGATCAGATCCGACAACATTATACAGAACTTGCAACTCTGATAAACTAGCATTAATTTCTTGTGACACTAACACATGGTCTAGCCAAGACATAACTGGGTACCGCGATAAATTGCCATGTAAGTAAAAGTGCAGTTGGGGAGAAGGAACGCATCCGCCATCGTTATATTGAAAGACGCACAAAAAACGTCCAACTCATCCGAAAAAACTGTTCGCCTTCCATCCAGAATATCCGCATTCCAATCCCCAACGACACACAGATGAGCATAATCAGAAACTTCAGCTATACCTCTAATACGACCTAAGCATAACAAAAAATCCGGCACATTATCAGAATGCCACGTGGGCATGTACACGTTTATAAATAGAACAATACCTCTAGAGGAATGTAGTTTAACTCCCAGCAATCTCTCGTCATCACAATCAACAACTGACAGTTTGTCACTTAACCCCTTTCTCCATAACACAGCCAGGCCACCGTACGGCCTACCTGAGAGAATTTCAGCGCTCGAATCCACAGAAGTGGTTCCAAAACAAGAGCTACGAGCTCATATGGCACTTGTACGAGTAGGCTGTACAAGAAAGTAGATGAAAACGTCACAAAATACACCCGCCATCCAAAAAGGCGGTTCGGAAATAGAAATAGGATATTTAGTTTCACTCATTTCTGAGCAGTTCCGGCATCTTCTCGATTGCAAATGCACCTGACTGTTCAAACTTTCATCCCAATAAATCCATTTGTTTGATCCCTAGACGTGCTACACGATTTCCGGTACTCACTCTATTTCCACCTACCGTGGCCGAATCTGGTTCGGAATAAAAAAAAATCGACCACCTAAAGCATCTTCGTTTATACCATCTACCAAGTTTCACTCGAATCAGAGCATTTTTGGAAAGTTCCGGTACCCCCCCCCTTCCCACCAACGTTGTCGGAGCCGGTTCGGGCCCAATCTCTTAATTCCCTCATCAAGTTTGACTGAAATTGGAGCATAGCCTATCTGCAAGTTTCCAGTACCCCCCCCCCCCCCCTACCTTGGCCGAATCCGGCCCAGACACCAAATAACAAATCTAGGCCGCATAAACTCGGCACTGTCGAATTGCATCTCATTCGGTCCATCCGTTTGGTTTTTGTGCATGTCAAAAGTCCACCCACCCCCAATTCCCCTAATCGTGGTCGCATATGGTTCGAACGCATGTTTTACATGTCGAGGCCATCGATTCGTATCACCCATGAAGTTTCACTCGAATCAGACTACTCGTTCGCAATTTATAGAAGTCCATATTTCTCTTCTCTTGCTCCCCCAAAAATGCTCGGATCTAGGAACGGAAGTTTCCGGGGGTATGTTGTGTCAGGTTTTTAAGTCAAGATAATTCGGGTCGCTAATATGCCTGCAAAGTTTCGTTGTCGTTTTACATCTGGAACTATTCTAACTCACGACTACCGGAATTCCAGGAAACCCCCTCCAACTCCCCCCACAGAGCCCCGAAACCATCTGGCTCCGTCAATTTCATCTAGGCCTAATGCTTGTTCCATCCATTAAGTTTCGTCCCAATCCCTCTGCTTTTAGAGTTTCTTGAGTTTCCCCCCCCCCCCCCATCCCCACAGGTATCGGACCTGACCCGGACGTGACAGTGAATGTCCGAGGCGATAGCTCACCAGACAAGTTTCATTCAAATCCGATCACCCGTTCAAAAGTTATGCACGCCACTAGATTCCGGACTCCCCATCCACCCACTCCCCCCACGATGGTCGGGTTGGGGAAACGGCTGTTCTCAAGTCAATATGTTCGGATCCCTGACATACCTGCCAAGTTTCATCGCCCTAGGACATCAGGAAGTATACCGAACTCGCGGGATCGCTAGAAATCCGGACCCCCACCCCAACTCCCCCACAGTGCCCTGATCCGGTCCGGTTATGTCAATGACGTGTCGAGGACCTGTGCTTGTTTTTCCCACCAAGTTTCATCCCGATCCCTCCACTTTAAGCGTTTCTCAAAATTTCCGGTTCCCTCCTCCAACTCCCCCCAGTGTCATCGGATCCGGTCCGGTTATGTCAATGACGTGTCTAGAACCTGTGCTTGTTTTTCCGACCAAGTTTCATCCCGATCCCTCCACTTTAAGCGTTTCTCAAAATTTCCGGTTCCCTCCTCCAACTCCCCCCAGTGTCATCGGATCCGGCCCGGATTTAAAGTGAGGTGTCTGAGACACAAGGTCATCCTAAATATCAATTTTCATCAAGATCCGATCACCCGTTCAAAAGTTATGCACGCCACTAGATTCCGGACTCCCCATCCACCCACTCCCCCCACGATGGTCGGGTCGGGGAAACGGCTGTTCTCAAGTCAATCTGTTCGGATCCCTGACATACCTGCCAAGTTTCATCGCCCTAGGACACCAGGAAGTATGCCGAACTCGCGGGATCGCTAGAAATCCGGACCCCCACCCCAACTCCCCCACAGTGCCCTGATCCGGTCCGGTTATGTCAATGACGTGTCTAGGACCTGTGCTTGTTTTTCCCACCAAGTTTCATCCCGATCCCTCCACTTTAAGCGTTTCTCAAAATTTCCGGTTCCCCACCCCAACTCCCCCACAGTGCCCTGATCCGGTCCGGTTATGTCAATGACGTTTCTAGGACCTGTGCTTGTTTTTCCCACCAAGTTTCATCCCGATCCCTCCACTTTAAGCGTTTCTCAAAATTTCCGGTTCCCTCCTCCAACTCCCCCCAGTGTCATCGGATCCGGCCCGGATTTAAAGTGAGGTGTCTGAGACACGAGGTCATCCTAAATGTCAATTTTCATCAAGATCCGATCTCCCGTTCGCAAGCTAAAAATACCTCAAATTTTGGCTTGACCCTCCCTCCACTCCCCCCCCCCCAGATGGTCGAATCGGGGAATTGATGATTTCCTATTTAAGCTGGTCGGGTCCCAGACATGCCTGTCAATTTCCATCGTCCCAGCACATCAGGAAGCACGGAACTCGCGGGATCACTACAAATTCGGACTTCTCCCCCCCCCAACTCCCCCAAAGTGAGCGGATCCGTTCCGGCTATATCAGTCACGTATCTAGGACTTTTGCTTGTACTTTCCACCAAGTTTCATTCGGATCCCTCCACTCTAAGTGTTTTCCAAGATTTCCGGTTTCCCCCTCTAACTCCCCCCAGTGTCACCGGATCCGGTCTGGATTTAAAATGGAGGGTCTGAGACACGAAGTCCTTCCATGTACTAAGTTTCATTAAGATCCGATCACCCGTTCGTAAGCTAAAAATATCTCATGTTTCCTATTTTTTCCGGATTCCCCCTCCCTCCACTCCCCTCCAGATGGTCGGATCGAGGAAGCGACAATTTCTAATTTAATCTGGTCCAGCTCCTGATATGCTTGCCAAGTTTCATCGTCCTAGCTTATCTGGAAGTGCCCGAACTAGCAAAACCGGGACCGACAGACCGACAGACCGACTGACGGACAGAAATAACAATCGCTATATGGCACTTGAGTAAGCTCAAGTGCCATAAAAATTGAAATCTGGATTAATATCACTAAGCGTGGAGATAATTTCATGTTGTAGTAACCACGTTTCTTGAAGAAAAACCAAATCGTGATTTAAGCACAGCTCGCGAACACAATCAATATTCCTCTTTAACGAATGGCAATTGAACGACACAACTCTCAGGTTCATTAGGACTCTTGAGTTGTGGACCCCTGCTGACTAGCGGGAATGGAATCACGAGACGGTGTGAGAATGTACCGTCTAATTAGCACACCGGCAGGCCAAATTTCGGGAAGCATGGCTTCCTCAAGTTTAACAAGAGGAAAGGTCACATGGGACGATGCGTAGGAATCGTGTTTGCTTTGAAGCAACTCACACTCGACTTTGCACTTCAGTTTAGCTCCTAGAACTCTAACAATCGTGTCCGGGCGGGTAGCACTTGCCAGACGCGTAACAAACAAGTGAGCTCTTTTAGGGGGTTTATTACACTGCAACGGCCCATTTCGATTAAGTGACTTTCCGACGACAACATTCCTAGGAAGTTTCTTGGTAGTGTGGTGTGCAGATCGCCGGTGTACAGGTCGAGAATTATTAGTAGCAGCCGAGGTAGCAGCAACTGCCGCAAATGAAGGCCTATCAATACCTCTAGGCCCAACCACGGTTAGGTCCACACTGCTGGCCGACTCGGGAACAGGGGCCAACAAAGCAGGTATGGCAGATTGGGCCGCCATACCAGGCTGAACATTAGCTGAGCGAGGGGCCAGAGCACGAGTGGTGGACTGAACATCCAGCGGCGGAAGAACAGGAGGTGAACTACCCGGCTGGTCTCCTCTCGTGACCATATTAGATTGTATGGTCGAGATGGTAGATCGTAAAGTTTCAATTTCTTGTCGAAGCAGACTATAAGACGCCATTACAGACGCCAGGTCGAAGTTGCGAAAGTCCGTGGGGGGAAAGTTCGATAAAGTCGAGGTCGCAAATACAGGCAAGTCTTGTCTGTTAACCTGGTGAAGAATAAGGATAATGTCCTCCAATGCTTTACTAGGCGATCGTCGATCACGCAAGATTATCTCAGTAGTCTGCTTACTGCCACTGAGCAGATTAGTAACATCGCTGCTCAAAGAATCAACGAGGCATTTTTCGAGGGGTTGCTCACTCCCAAAAACGATGTACACCAAGTGGCGCGTGCCGCGGTGCCGCGGTGCCGTGTCGGTGCCGAGCCGGTGCCGCGGTGCCGCGGTGCCGAGCCGGTGCCGAGCCGGTGCCGCGGTGCCGAGCCGGTGCCGAGCCGGTGCCGTGCCGGTGCCGAGCCGGTGCCGTGCCGGTGCCGAGCCGGTGCCGTGCCGGTGCCGAGCCGGTGCCGTGCCGGTGCCGCGGTGCCGTGCCGGTGCCGCGGTTTTTTTTACTTCAAATTACAGTATTGTGATAAAGCACGATTTCTGATGTACATGTAAACAAATTTCATCAGATATTGGCCGAGAATGAAGTCGGCAATGTGTGTTGAATACAAGAGCTAGCAGCTCATATGGTACTTGCAAGGCTGGGTCAGAGGATGAAATTTAGGAATTTGTAAATTCTTGGGTTTCTTGTGTTTAATTATAAGCCATACCCTTGAAATAAGAATGACTGTGGGCCCTTGGAAATCAAGAGAATGATCTGGTGAAAATTATTTTATTTTTGCACTTTAAGGGCACTAGAAATTCATGTGAAAGCAAAACCCTTTAGGCAAAAATGACTATGGGCTCATGGGGATCACGTAGTTGTATATTTTGCTCAAACTAATGCAACCTATAATACTAATGCAACCTACTTCCGTAATCATTACATATATTTCTAAACCCGAGACCCACGTTTCGTGCGGTACATTCTAACCCCTCTAACAAAACCTCGCTGATTTTCTCATTTGCCGTGTTTTGCTACCTTCGATGTGTATCACGCTGTCTACGGTTCGAGACGGTTGCGCGACGGTTGTCTGCGAGAATTTTTTCCATCAGGAAAATCGGTTATGCTAATTGTTTCCCTGTTTCGCTAGAAGTCAACGGGTCTCGGAAAAGGCTTAAAACAGCCAAAACAGTTAGTTATTTATTGAAAGCACAGCATAGTTAAAGTATTCAAATACTTTAAAATACTGTAAGTTGAAGAGTGATTAGTGCGAGGGGTCCTTTAAGGGAGCTGGAAATTCATTTTGAAGCAAAACCCTTGTTTCACAAATAATCATGGGCTCATGGGGATCATGAAAATATATGTTTTGCTCCAAATTATTTTCTGTACTTTGTGGTTATGATGAGTACTTTAAGGAATGTGGTAGGCTCTTAAAAATAAAAGAATTTATGAACCAATCTTTTCCTTCCTTGACTACCTACTTAGGCTAACTGGTACATATATTTAGCCACAGCAAGTGCATGAAAATGGCAAAGTTCGAAGCACGAACGTTCAAATAAGCATACCTCTATTGCACTCCCAGAGTGTCTGATGGGGAAATTGACTTTTTCCAAGTTAAATATGCCTGCCAAGTATCATTCTTAGCACACTCTACAAATATGAAAAAAAGATTGGTCGCCACTGAATTACCTTCACCAGAAGCAAAATATACTGAAGCTGACTCAAGTTTTGGGCGATATTCGATACCGATAACGATATATCCATGTATCGGACAAAATATCGATATCGAAAGTAAATTTCGATATCGATAACGATATTTGTTCATTCGTAAAGATTGCAATTAATCCAACATAACCCACACTTATATATACGAAATTGGAGCAATGTGTATTCCGCAATTCCTTTCTTATTTATCCGGAGTTCGAGATGATCCAGTATGCGATATATCGGATATCGATCGATCGATATATCGCACCAAATATCGATATCGAAACGTAAATATCGCTATCGAAAACGATATTTGTTCATCGTAATTATTGTAAATAATCCGAACTAACCTACACTTATATATCCGAAATTGGAGAATATATTTTCCCTAATTCATTTCTCATTTATTCTGAGTTTGAAATGATCCAAGATGCTATTTAATGAAAATTTGGTTCTTAGATTTTGGCGAAACAAAGCATGGTAAGCAAATATCAATATCGATTTATCGATTATCGAATATCGAAAGTGAAAATATCGATATATCGATTGTTGAATATCGAAAGCGGAAATATCGATATATCGATTATCTAATATCGAAAGTGAAAATATCGATATATCGAAAAATCCAAGTATCGCCAAGCACCAGTACCAAACCATGGTTGACCACTTTGCGCATTTGGTCAACAGCATCTCCTCATATCTAGTTCAGCTTCTTCTTCGGTTGCATGTTTTCAATAATTCTTTCATTCAAGTACCTTCGTTATTGGGCGCCAGATACCAGATACCAGATGGCGAAGAGTAATCTGCAGAAAATTTGTCCGTGGCCGGCGTATCGTGCTAGAGGCGTGCCGGTGCCGTGCGGTGCCGTGCCGGTGCCGTGCGGTGCCATGCCGGTGCCGTGCGGTGCCGGTGCCGTGCGGTGCCGGTGCCGTGCGGTGCCGTGCCGGTGCCGTGCCGGTGCCGAGCTGGTGCCGCGGTGTTGCGCCGTTGCCGTGCCTTTGCCGTGCCGGTGCCGTGGTGCCGTGCCGGTGCCGTGCCGGTGCCGTGCCGGTGCCGTGCCGGTGCCGCGGTGCCGTGTCGGTGCCGTGTCGAGGTGTACACCGGTGGCGGAGAGTGAGCAACCCCTCGGCATTTTTTTGCCTTCAAAATATCGTCTGTTTCGTAGAAATCGCAACAGAGCTTCGTTAAAACATCGTTCGGCGTACAGTCAATTTGATGGGAAACAAAGAGTAAAATGTCATTCACCAATATTTCCCTTCTGGGCTCATCCTCTTCGCCTTCACTCATTATCCAAAGAAAATGTATATGGCTCGAAAGCCGTCGGAGAAATCAAGACAATCCAATCACGCAAACCAGTTTACACAGAGAGAACAAGGTAAACGTGTTCACTCGTTGAATGACTGAACTGAACGTAATACACTTACAAGATATGGCCAGGAATAAACGATGGGATGAAACTATCAAAATTGGACAGAAAAATTAGCAGGATTGAGAAAACTTATTTCTGGTAAGACCCGCGTCGGACAGCAGGATGGCTGAATAAAGTCGACAAGCGCTAACGAGAAAATCGTCAATTTCTGATAGTGTTTTGAAAAACGATACTAGTGCTAAGCTATTTCATCTGGATAGTTCATTTCTGGTAAGAGTTGTGCTCTAACACTCTGCACATTCACGTGTTAAATTTTATCGAGCTTCTTTTTCTTCTGCAAGTGTAAAGACCGAGCGTGCCAACTATCGCAACCGTTTTCGTCAACGAAAAGACGTTCCCACCACCGATGAAAAACAAATAAACAAATATCACCCCTTACCTTCAAGTTCATCAAATGCAAATTCGTGATCACGAAATCCGGCTGATTCTCGACCGCCAAATTCGCCACCTCAAAATCGCCATACGCTTCCCTTGAATCATCGTCCAGGGGCCAATATTGTCCGCACTTCGGCCTCCCTCTCTCCACTGTCCTTGTTAGCATCACCACTAACAAACACTGTTGCTCCCATACCATCCTCCAAAAATCTGGGGCGGTTTTGGGTAGGGGGCCTTGCGTGGAGATAAATGCACGTTTTTGTCTATACCCGTCAACGAAGTTGGCATTTATGTAGTCAGTGCTGGGTTCTGCGTCTTGTACTTCAAGGGTTACGCGGCTATGGTCGTAGCAGAGGACGTCAGTATAGCGGTTCTTGGCAACGTTCGGCCGAAGCCTGGAATGATATAATATTATGTAGATTTATTACCTGCCAAAACTGTAGGCTACACACAGCTCAATAGGGGGCCGAAAAAAATAAAAAAGGAAAAAGCCACAAAATTATTTATTTTAGTTTATTATTTTCTTTCATTTACTCCGCTTTTTCGAAATGGCGGGTTATAAATAAATTACTTACTTACTTAATTAAAATACAGCTTAACACAAAAACATACAATAGATCCAATTCACTCAACGTTCAACTATTAAGTATAATTTCCAGTTCAAGACATTCTGTGAAGAGTCACCCAAGGGTGACTTATGCGTGTCCGATTTGGCACTATGCTCTGACAAAAGAGGATACAGATTCCATTGAAAGTGTACAGAAACTCTGCTCTCAGAATTATATACAGAGGACCTAAAATGCCTTATAGTTTTCTTTTGAATCATTTTAAACTTGAGACCCTCCATCATAGACGGGAGAGGCTGTGCAGAGATTTTGGTAGGAAGTCCCTACAGAACCCCTCCTTCCGCTCCCTTCTGCCGCCTCTCTTCCAACCTTAATGTCTGCGTCCGCAAAGAGCGTGTGCGGAGCGAATACCCAAGCTAGAACCCCGTTACTACCGTACGGAGCGGTACCGTAATAGTTTTATCCCTAAATTTGTACATATTTTCAACAAAGAGGTTTAGTCATTCTTGTGTGTGTCTCACTTCTATGTTTTTGTGTTAGAACATATTCAGTTTGAATTATTTATTTTGATATTACGACAGACATTATTGATTTGCCTTCACGTATATTGACGTATTCAACACGCCATTTGGCCCCAAGCCACGAGATGTGTTGATATTTGAAATAAAATGAAAACTGAAACTTAGAGTCCGGGATCTGGGACGAAAATCAACAGCCCCCATAGGAAGAACATCAGCCGGGTCTATCAGCCCAAGTCTTTTAATCAAATGCTGGTAACTGGACCACGGTGGAAGCCCAATCAAATACTTAGCATACTTAAAAGTACATCATTCTTATCTGTCTGAGCGAGACATTTCCAGAACGGAGACATGTAGAGAAAATTTGGTACAATGAAACAGGACTTGCGTTAATATTGCCATTTCCCCGGCCAAGTTTCTCAGGTTGTTATGTATTGAGCGTGGTAAAATCATCGAGAATACGGGTTAAGAATCTTGAAGCTGAAACAGAGCAAAATAACACTAGGGAGTAGCACCAAGACCTATTCTTTCCATGCTTTATAAATGGGCCGTACTCGTAGCGCCGAGCTTGCAGCATTTAAAGCGAGACAAACTTGCGAGTTTAGAAATTTCTAGTAAAGCAAAGGTGCGGTCTGCACACAGCATGAAAACAATGGAGGATGTTATTTTTGTGCAATGTTTATAATATGAAGCTATCGGCGCCAGCTCTGGTGAACGACTGAATGATTTTGAGTAGGGAAGTTCTCTACCGCTAGCGGTGCTAGTATCGCTGCTATTAGAGTGTGTGTGAATTTATTCAAGTCTTGGCCCCACTGAGCTCAAGCGAACGTAGCCTAGCAGACCAACCTCACAAGTTGGCACACGTAGCGCCTCACCAAACTGAACTGTCCCCAACAATGAATGCTTGTCGATCTGATAACCGCTCAACCCCACGGACGGGACTCCTAGGCTCACTGTCACCAGCGACAACATCAGCAAACAGTCCCAAATGATGAGGAAAGTGTTTGGTAAGCTGAAGAGCTACCACCTACCAAGCTTCACTCGAATGATCTACCCAGCCGTAAGCCTGACTGGTCGAGGAAGTGCTAACTTACCGAGAGTTATTAAAAGTTCCATCCGGGCTGCGACCTTTGATTTCGGCATACTCTCCATACAACCCCTTTCGACCCACTGCCGAAAGGTGGTGTAGGAGTTGGTGTAAGGTCATGCCATTAGGAGGGTCTGCGAGGGAATCGTCGTCGCTAAACCCACTAGACGACGCTGATGAGGGTGGCGCAGGGGATCCCCGATCTGGAAGAACGAGTGATGCAGAAAAACAGTAAGAATTAGCCTAGTAGGCATAGGCCATATTGACAAGCTGTGCAGAGCATGGTGTTTTTACCACACGATCAGCCTTGACATAAAGCCGCTTTCACATTCACGCATAGAGCTTTTCACACTAAGCTTCGCAACCTCTGCGCCTGGTTGCGGCGACGCAGCGCAGAGTTTACGCAGACAAATAAAACGCAACGCAAGAATAGAACCAAGTTCTATTTTTGCGTTGCGCCAACGCGGTACGCATCAGATTTTTCACTGGAGAATAACCTACTAATGATGAATAAAAACCTACTAACGATGATTAAAAACTTACTAACTGATGAAAGAAATGAACATTTGGCAAAAGAAACCGAAAAGGGAAAAGTTAAATAGGCAACCAGCGTGACATGTTCTCGCGCAGGTGTGAAAGATACGCTACGCAACCTGTATACCCCGCCAGATAAACACATACGCGACACATCGCAACGACGCGTCAATGTGAAAGTGGCTTAAAGTTTAACCGAAAAGGGCTAGGACACGACAATCTAGTTACCCATCACTGGTTCACTTAAATAATCTTGAAAACCCGATGAAAAAGCGTTACTTTGTTTTCCTGATATTTCCAATCAAGCGATTATACCACTGTGCTTGCCGATCTTCCCGTTTTTGTGATAGCTCTATGGTGCCTGGAACATTTGGCAACAACACCAGCAACAAACAAATAAAAACGGGTGGCGACTAAATTGTGACGGAATTCCATACAAACGTGATTGTGTACCAAGTAAACAAAAAAGTGTCTGCTAGTGAGATGTCTTGTGTATTGAAATTGGCTGCCCGATTTTCATCATCAGCAACTGTTGCATCAGATGGAACACCTTCAGCAATGTCTTGGCACCTTTATTACAGGGTTGGTGGGAGATACAGTGTTTAATTAAATTACTGGTCTCTCTCAACCTTGTGGTTACGGACCAACATTCGACAAACCTTTCCCACCTATTACTTGTCTGAGGTAAATCCTTCCTTATTCCTTTGAATCACTAAGAATGGCCGATTCAGTCAGGATTCAGGGGGACTGTATGGCCTAACATTGCCTAACATTGTCGGAACCACTCTAATAATAAGATTTGTTTTCAAAAATATGGAAAGTAGTCAGTAATCACTAGAATTTGGTTGTATCAATGTACAATGCAGGGAAAGGACCTGCCCTCATTTTACACTAACTCAATTTTTGTAGCGAAAATGTTTAAATGAAATGTACATGCTGTCTGACAGGCACTGGACAGGCAAGAGGTAAAATATGACTTTTTTTAATAAAAAAAACTTCTGGCTCTTGGGCTCGAACCCTTATTAATGTGTTCAAAATACTCAAATTCTGTGCCTTTTCTTTGTTTTCAAGCTGCTCTGTAAAGGTATATTCGGGCCATTGACTTTGGTAACTGAATTGATCTTTTCTGAAAAGAAAATAATGTTTAACTAGAAATACTGAAGCAATATTTATCTGTCCATTATGTAAACCATTCAATTAGCTTCAGTCTAGTATGTTTTTCATATTTGTTTGTTCCGTTTTAAGCCAGATAGATTATTCTGAAGGAAAGACTTTTCTGGAAAATTGAATTCTTGTCTGAGGTTGTCAACCCCTCCTTTAATGCAGAGGTATGCGATCCAACGCCTTCCACATTTTTTCCCCATAACTTTACTGTATTCCACACTTTCTTGCTTATGAAAAAGTTTTTTTTACGCAAATTCTAAACTCTACCTTCTTTCATTTGCTGGTTTAAATGAACTAGCAGCAACGTAAAATAATTTTTACGAAGTTGTCGGCTAGTTTGGGTGTCTGACCTACCAGTCAAGGAAAAAATCTGATTTTTTACATATTGACAAAAATATGTTAATTTCCAGACTGTTATACGTTTGTTTGTGAATGCTTGGAGCTTTGAAAAAAAAACAGAGCCGAAAATATTCAGTGGGACTGCATAACCTTGTCAAAACCATTCGGACCATATACTATAAATTTTCTGTTCTATTTCCCACCATTCAGTAATCCCTAGGATTTGCCTGTACAATGCAGATAGAACAGTAGCAGCATGCTTATTTGGACACCTCTCTAAATTTTCCATACCTTGGCCCTATTCACAAAACAGTTGACAATATAGTGTAATATCAAACTTCGTATCAGTAAACAGGAGTCTCTTGCAGCAATTTTCTTGTCACAAAATAAAAAGTTGTTTCTACCGACATTCTTTGAATTTTAATTTTTCCTTTTTTAATTTCCTGGTTCAAATCGACCAACAGTGAGGTAAACAAGAAAAAAAATGGAATCAGTTGTCTGTCGGTTTGAGTGCTTGAGGTATCTGTGAAGGAAAAAAAAATCTGATAAAGTATGTACACGCTTGTTACCTATTGACAAAAATATGTCGAGTTTCAGACTGTTGTGTTGTTTTGTGAAAGCTTGGAACCTTGAAAGAAGAAACAGAGCAAGGGGGAACAGAGCCTAAACTGTTCAAGTCTTGGATGAAACCTGGGTATGAAACCTAGCAATTAGTACATATACTAGCATTTTGGCATCTTTGTTACGTTGGATGCAGTATTGATATTTGATTTGAACCGCTGGTGTCTCTCAACCTTGTGGTTAAGGACCAATATTTAGCGCACCTTACCTGAAAAATGTTTTAGCACCTTTAGCACCCACCATTCTAAGCACATTCCAGGTTTCACCTTCAGCTCAGTTTGCCTTCCATCCACTGTGTCCAAACCCTGACAAACATCAACATGCTAAAAAATTGTATCAGTCTTCAAACTATGCTCGTCCAGACAAGTAGCCCATTTCTTAGGCCAAACTACTGAAATGCAGCTGCTCAGAATAAAGACCAGTCTATTATTTTACTATTTACGCCAA
The DNA here is from genome assembly GCA_023053575.1 of Branchinecta lynchi. Taxonomy (NCBI): domain Eukaryota; kingdom Metazoa; phylum Arthropoda; class Branchiopoda; order Anostraca; family Branchinectidae; genus Branchinecta; species Branchinecta lynchi. The sequence continues at coordinate 19,442,219 of JAKZAP010000020.1, forward strand.
AAACACAATGAAGCACTCAGAATAAAACCGTATATCTCTTTATTGTAAAGCCTATTATGCTTCACCAAATTTCATCAAATCAGGTGCAGTTTTGACTGATGATGACCAACACAGCTGTTCCAATGTAACTGGCACAAGCAAGCCTGCAAGGCTGAACTCGCCAGGTCCATATTATCCTGAAACTAATCATAAAATTAGAATGCAAGTTTATGTTTGAATATAAGGCTTCATGCTACTGTTTCCCTATGGCTTCCCCATCTTCTTCTTCAAATACACAGCTGTCTGAGCAATGAGCAGTCCTCACATAGTTAATTAACCCCCCAAAATACCCTGTTTATTGGTATATAGATTATATTATTTTCAAAATACTGAAAACAGTAGTTTCATAACAGATAACGCAAGGATGCTCAGGTTCAATGGACAACACTCAACAGACAACACCTTGAATCTGTTGTGTTTGAAGCTCGTTATGGGTGAAATGTTATGCATAATAAGCATTGCCAGGAAGAGCAAGAAAGGGAGTAAAAGAGAAAGAAGTATTACATAATTTTAGTAAGGACGAAGCAAACCTGGTCATCCTGAACCAAAATACAAAGTTTCAGGTATGAAATATTTGCTTTCAAAGTAGATACTAGTTTTGGGCAAGAAAAGTAGTATGAAGAAATGTATGATTTTCGTGAGGATGAAGGGGAGTTAGTTTCGACTTACACCTTGACAGGGGCGTAACTAACATCCTTGGAGGGGGGAGGGGCTATGCTAATTAGCAAGCTTCAAAGATTCAATCCTAGCTAACAAATTCTTGCCATTAGCTACCGGCATGATAATTACCATCTGCAAACACGTAGGTGAATAAGGGCTTTTTGAACATCCAAGCCCTTGTAAGTAAGCTTCTGAGGTGTGAACACTCAACTCGCAATTGCCTTACACCGGTTCAGCGCTCCAAGTGGATTGGTTCTGCCAATCCCCCATTGTCTCGGAATCAGTACTCGTATAGACACACTAAGCAGTCGGATCCATAAGGTAGTGGGTAACTTTCAGTTTCTGCGACATGTCCATTAGGGACTCAGATTGCAGGTTTTCTGCTCATGAACCTGTGGATCTATTTTACTCTGTCTGACACAATTGCGGTGGTGAGGTAGAGGGGGATTTACAGAAACTAGTCCGCTTAGAAGCGGTGAACCGGAATATGGCGAATTTCCGAATACTGAAGTTTCATTTGTAACAGGGGTTGCATTTTTAACCACTGACAGAAACAATTAAAACTCATTTTGCATTCTTCTCATATATTCCCTTATTATGTCTTAAAGGACACCTCGTACTACAGAGTGTTTCTGCTGTTTTGGGATATATGACTACTTTACAACTTAGCTTTCCTTACAGAAAATTACACAAGCCTGTAGCTTTTCTTGGCCTCTCCTTACAGCCCCTCACCCTGGATGGCAAACTCGGCAAAATTTGCATAACCAGTTTTCGCACCAATGAGTCAACAGTATTGGCCTGTTTGACTATCCTCCCATTTTATTTGTCCCCCTGCTAACACCCCCAGAATACCTAAACAAAAAAAAAGAATCCTTATACCTGTGTCACAATCCCAATGCAAGATCTACAACTGAAAAGCTAGAAACCTACCTAATGTGATACTCTTCTTCATCAAGTTGGTTCAAACCAGGTGTTACCAACAAAGCGTCTATAGATGCGGCGCAGAAAAGTGATTGCCTTTAGTCACCTGTGTCCTCTGATTGCTCGGTGGTAGTAACTATGGGTTGATCTTGGAAGGGTGTTCTGAATTTCTCAAGGCTCGACTGCACTTCAACCTAAAATAGAAACAGTTTTCAAAGGGTGGAATTTCTAGCCAATTACACTGTAAAAAGTCTCTCCTACATCGGTCTTTAGAGGTTGCACATCACCAAGTCGGTGATTTTTATTTCGAATTCGGAGAGTTAAAATCCGAATTCGGAGAGTTAAAGTCCGAATTCGGAGAGTTCAAATCCGATACAGGATTAAAACGCTAAAATGCGAAATGCTGCAGATTAAGTTATCCTAGTCTGCAGTATTTTGCATTCTAGCGTTTTAATCCTCTATCGGATTCTAACTCTCCGAATTCGGATTTTAACTCTCCGAATTCGGATTTTAACTCTCCGAATACGAATTTTAACTCTCCGAATTCGGAGTAAAATTGCTGAATTCGATGATGTGCAACCACCAAAGTCCGATGTAGGAGAGACTTTTACAGTGTAGTTATCTTGTCACAGTTCCTCCAAACATTTATATGTGGCCTCACCAAGAAGTATGACTAGATAGTTTCCTTGAAGAGCCAGACCATGTTTTTATATGCTACCCAAAAGTCTCAAGCAGTAAGACTGGTTTGGTCTCAAACAGGGAGCGGCGAATCAGCATGGTACCAGATATACATAACAAAGTCACCCCTGTTGGTTGTATGGTTGAGAGTCTTGATTACCTCCTAGTAAACCAACCATTGCTAATTTTTTTCTCATAAAAACCTGACATATGTAATGTATATTTTTATGGCCTAGCCTACTACAAAGCGATTATTATTGGGTTTTTTTTATCAAAAAAATATTCAATAGTTACCCATGAGTTGCGATTCTGCACGTTGACATTCTGCTTCTGCATGATCTATGTTGGTATACTGTCTGTGCAGATGGTGCCATTATGGGCTTACTGGTTAGTTTTGTTTGTAAGCCTGTTCATTTACTGATTTCATTTGTGAAAATAAAGCAAACAAGAATATAGAATATGCACTGTGTAGGACAGAATCCACAGTAGGTATCTGCAAAGGCAAACAGTGCAAGGATTGCTGTGATGATCGATTATTTGCTTGGTGTGCTAGCTTTTTGCAAGGGACCTAAGGCTGACTATGTTCCAGGCTGTCTGGCATTCCATTCCCTTTTTGGCTCTTTTCACATGGTAAAGGCAGGTCGATGCCAGTCCATTTTCTTCAGAAATACAGAATTGGACTGACATTCTCGTCAAAGTACATTGAGGCTTGCTTGTTTCATATTTGAAGGCAAAGCAACATACTTCTCTGTTGCAGTGTGTAAGATTATAGCTGGTAACAACAACAACAAGCATGCAAACAAGATTGTAAACAAAATGTAGGCTATTTCCAGAAATCACAGGATCTGCGAAGGCAAAAAGTCCAAGGATTGCTTCTGGGATTGACTATTTTCTTGGTAGGCTAGCTATTTGCAAGGACCTAAGGCTGAGTATGTTCCAGGCTGTATGGCTTTCTGTTCTCCATGGCTTTTTTTCACAAAGCCAGTCATTTTTCTTTGAAAATATAGAATCGGAATGTCATTCTTGTCGTAGTATATTGAGACATGATATGAACTTGGTCTTTTTAGGTTGTGAGAAGCCAAAGGACTAATTTGAATCAATAGGTGTGTGGTGCTACATATGTGGTGTATTTGCTCGGCTTTAGTTCCATTTATTCATTTTTTTACTTTATTTTTTTGAAAAGCACAAGGGTAAAAAAGGCTTTCTTCTTTGCAACTCTTTGAAGAACCCTGAGTGCGCAATTTACTTGGATTAAAAGTGACTTATTTGCAGATGACTTGAGTTCGCTACGCTAAAGTCTAGTTAATTTTTAGCCAGTTTAGGTCCATCACTAGTTTGTCCTGTTTCTTCAGTATTATTTGAAGGTGCTTTACGGAAAATTGGTATAAGAGTATTCTACAAACCTGTAAAGATTCTGTCGATCCGTCGTTCCATGAGGACCATGTGACTTCATAAAAATTCCTCCATTGACTCCACTCCGTTGAAGAACGCTGGAAGATTTCCTTGACACGGCAAGTCTTCTGGTTGTTACCCTTGTCAGTAGGCAGTCTTCTGAGCTGTTTTTATAATCAAGGATTGAGCGACGACTGATATTTGCCATATCTGACCTCGACCAAAATATGAGCTTGAAAAATCACGTTTGGTCGATATTTTAAATTTTCGCGGGCGAATTGTGGACGGATTCACCATGGGAAAGCGTCCACATTCCCAACGTCCCTACTGAAGACTACTGTGGACAGAACGAAAATCCCTAATGGGTGTTGTAATAATTCAATGTGTTTGAATCTAAGATGTAAAAATAAGTTGCATGTTCAGTTAAACTTTAAAGATGTATTTATTAAAAAGCCGGGAAGTCGGATGAAGATTTAAAGTGAATTGCAAGTTTAAGGGGGGGGGGGGGGGATCAGCAATTAGTGACAAAAGAAGGTTTATTGGAAAAAAAAAGGTTGAAGATTGGACCTTACTTTTGCCCTATGTTTGGAAAGATAATGTGAAGGCCTGAGTGATTTAAAGGTTGGAGTATGTGGGCTGAACATGGCTATAGGGATTGCTGATAGAAAAGACTCAGAAGTCACCTGAGAAGTTCAAATATCGGGCTATTCGTATTTTGTCTAGATTCCTCCGCGTTGATTTGTCTCACAGAGAGCGCTTTTTCTCTTTTTTTGCCTGAACCCTTGGGTTTTTTCGTTTAATAAGTTCATTAATTCGTTCATGTGGTCATTTCCATCCGCTACTGGGCCCAGGGCATACTCTACCCACTAGTAGTCTTGGACAAGCATCTAAGCTGAACTGTCGTAACAGGTGCTCTTTATTTCGGACAACAGGCGTTACATTGCCGAAGAATAATATGTATTTCATTACAGGATCCAACCACAGACAAGATTCAAATTTCCAGAGAAGTCTTTCCTTCAGAATAATCTATCTGGCTTAAAAAGGAACCAAAATATGACAATCATACTAGACTGAAGCTAATTGAATGGTTTACATACTGGATCAATAAATATCGCTTCAATATTTCTAGTTGAAAATATTTATCTTTTCAAAAAAGATCACCTCATTCTAACCTTAGCTCGAATTCCTCGCCTTGACTTACAAAATGATGAAAAACCAAAATCAAAGTCAATAGTAAGAAAATCCCTTTTCAAAGCAGCTTCAAAGCAAAGAAAAGGCATAGAATTTGAGAAGTTTTGGAGAAGTTTTTGTTGAAAAAGTCATACTTTGCCTCTTTGACTGTCAGGACAGCGTGCACATTTCATTTTAACATTTTTGCGGCAACATTCGAGGTAGTGTAAAAACGAGGTCAGGTACCCTTCCTGTATATTATCGCGCATTATCTGAAATTCGGTCAACGTAAACAATAAATGACGAAACTAACGCCTCTCTACAGCATTAATTGTGTGCAGGAATAACATACTTGAGATTCACAGCCCTTCATTACTTCAAATTAAGCTTCCTAAAATCAAGTGACTTCTCCCCGTCTCATAGCATATATGTAGTAAAATATGTGTTATGAGCCCTGGAAGCCTTCAAGGTTCACGTTAAGTACGTTCTGAAAACATAAGTTGCGTTTCTGCAGATACCATGGTATCTGTTACCACAGTAACTGGATCTGAAATTAGTCGTTTTTGCAGTTACCGTGGTATCTGATATACGGTTGCTCTGCAAAAACGACAATTGCGGGAATTGTGTTTTTCGAAGTCATCACAATTGACGAAAGTCAGATGACTGCAAAAACGACTTTAGACCGTGAGTATCAGATACCATGGTATCTGCAATAACGCAACTATTGACTAGTTTCGAATCCTCAATCTTTTTTTTTTTTTGCTACTGCATCTGACGTCTTATTCTTTAAAACTATCGCTAGACTATTATTAGTGTTAAGCTTTCTTTAAATTTTCTTTAGATTTATTGTTTCATTGTACTGAACTTGGCTTCTGGCGAAGTAAGAAGCGCAACGGATTTAATACATTTATCGGATAATAGTATAGTATATTTATTATGAAGTTTTTTGTTTTGTTGTTTGTATTTGGTCCTAAGGCTTTAAATACAATTCTATGTAAACAATTGTAATTTAGTTGTCGAAATCATGTGCATTTTTTAAAGTATTTATATTCATTGAATGGATCAGATGGTTTAGGAAAAGTTCTGTTTCATATTGTATTTTGTCCTCCTCAGTTCTGAGGGAAATAAATCAATAAAAAAATATTTTGGAAATAATTTTGCCTACTTCCTTAAATCGGACCAGCGAATACGAGATCAAAAGGAGGGAGTCAACTCCGTACAGGATTAAAAAGATGGCGCTGCTTTCTTCTTGCCAACAACAGTTTGTTTTAAGGTCTTACCTTCTTCTCCCCGCAGATCAATAGGTGGCGGAATAGGGACTAGCAACGGCGCGTGGGTTGATACTGCCGACGTTTCGCGCTCGAACTCTCGTTGAACAGCAACCAAGGCAACCTCAGAGACTGTCACCTTGGTAGTTTCCGCTTCAACCTAAGAACAGAACATCGATCGAAATCGGGAAAACGAATGTCTAGAGTGCCTTTAATTAACGAATGTCTTAAAGTTTAACTGAAAAGGGCTGCGATAGGACAATCTAGTTACCCATCACTTAAATTGGCCTGAAGACCCGCTGAAAATGCGTTACTTCGTTGTTCCGCTATTCACGAATAATCGATTTTCAAATAGTGGACTTTCCGTTGATTTGTGGTGCCTCTATACGCTTGTACTTTTGTTGTTTGCCTTACGAGAAAGATTTGAAAAAGTGTTCAGGCACTAAGCAATCTCACCAATCTCACCACTGTCCACTGAAAAGCTGCGTTTGTGTTGAGACTAAAATTTCCCTCGTCATAGTAGAATGGAAAATAAACAAGAGATGTAAGCATGGCACTTGCAAGCATATGTAGTAAGAAATACCCCAGCAAGAAAAAATTAAGGGGCTGAAAATTCAACCTATGATTTCACTTTAAATATAAAAATAGGAGAAAGAAAGCAAACGGAAACAAGGAGGAAAACAAACACCCGGAAGGCTGGGTCAGATGGAAGTATTCGGTTAAGATGCGCCAAACTTGCAAGGCTGGGTCAGAGATTGGAAGTGACGGTCAAAAGTTTTTTTTTCACTTTTCGGTTAAGATGCGCACTTTAAGGGTGCTAAAATTTAATTTCTAAGCAAAACCCTTAAGGCAAAAAGGTTCATGTACTCATGGCGATCTTGAAAAAGTAAATTTTGCTTAAAAGTATTTTTTGTATTTTGCGGTTAAGGTGAGTTCTTTAAGGAATGGTCGGATCGGAGAAGTGACGATGTCAAGGTTCTAATGCTCCAGCAAAGTTGTATCGTCCTACCACATCTGGGAGTACATTAACTCACGATCACCGGAATTCCGGACACCCCCCCTACAGCCCCCCCCCCCTCGGTACCCGAATCCGATCCAATTCTGTCACTGATGCACCTAGGACTTGTGCCTGTACGTCCCACCAAGTTTCATCCTAATCGCTCCACTCTATGCGTATCACAAGATTTCCGGTTCTCCCCTACACCCCCCCCCAATTCATTGGATTCGGTCCGCACTTGAAATGGGACATCTGAGACATGAGTTCTTTCAAGATATCAAGTTTCATTCAGATCCGATAACCCGTTCGAAAGTTATGCATGCCACTAATTTTCGGATTCCGCCGTCTCCCCTCCCCCCACGACGGTCGGATCGGGCGAGTGACTGTTTCCAAGTTAATCTGGTCGGGTCTCTGATGTGCCTGCCAAGTTTTATCGTACTAGCCCACCTGGAAGTACATCAACTACGGATCGCCGGAATTCCGGAACCCCCCTCCAACTCCCCCCACAGTGTCCGAATCCGGTCCAGTTCTGTCAGTTATTTATCTAGAGCTTGTGCTAGTTCTTCCCACCAAGTTTCATCCAGATCGCTCCACTCCGAGAGTTTCACACGATTTCCGGCTCCCCCTCAGATTCATCAGATCCGGTCCTGACTTGAGATGAGACATCTGAGACACCAGGTCTTCCTAGGTATCAAGTTTCATTAAGATCCGATCACCCATTCGAAAGTTACGCATGTCCCTATTTTCTGGATTCCGCAACCTCCCCTCCCCCCACGATGGTCGGATCGGGCAAGTGACTTTTCCAAGTTAGTTTGGTCGGATCCCTCATATGTCTGCAAAGTTTCATCGTCCTAGCATATCTGGAAGACCGACGGAAAAGTGATCGGTGTATGGCACTTGGCCGGAAGGCAAGTGCCATAAAAAAAATCCCTTTGCAGAATCCAAGTAATTCAATGCATTCATTTAAATGACAGAAAAATAAGTTGGCTTTTCAGTTAAACTTTAAGGTTTAACTGAAAAGCCAACTTATTTGAATACCTTTGATTTAAATACACTAAATTATTTTGACTCCTCTAAGGGTTTTAAATTTTTTCGCCGTTTTTTTCGTAGTGACGTTAGGTATGTCCGCTGCTTGCACGACAAACAAAAATTCGTCAAGTGGCGGAGAATTTGAATATCTGCAAAAGCGTGCGTCTCAATGGCCAACAAAGTGAAGATTCTGAAATGTTCTATTCAAGACTGCAGTATCAAATCAGAATCAACAAGTATGTGCGAGTGCCAAGTGCTGTCTGGTCACTTTCCATATTCAAGTCACTTTCATCTTCCTGGCTTGAATACTCCTTACCCTTGACCCAAAGAATCCTCACACCAAGTTTCATCAAAATATATCATTCCCTTCGAGAGTTATCGTGCTGACAGACGGACAGACAACTTTTGCGATGTCATAGGTATCCCTCCATCTACGTTTTCCCAAAAAGAGGTTGATATAATGTAGACAAAACTTAGGCTACTAAAAAGGTAATATGTGACTTACGTTGACGTCATGGTGTTCCAAGGATGTATCCTCTTGTTCATAGTCCCCCCGCAGAATCGTGGGTAAAGAGGAGTATTCACAACGTGTGCCAATGTCTCCTAAATCGGCACTTCGACTAGCAACAGTTTTGAAACAGGTTCGGAGCCACGCGGCGTGGTCTACCTGGTGCGACCCGCCAAGGTCACGGGGAATGACCATGAGGGGCAGGTGCTCCATTAACTAAAAACAAACAACAACAAGGACCGTAGCGATAATAACCCGGCAGATGGCCGGCCGACACAAACCACTCCCCGGCACTACTCACACGGGTGGGTGTTGCGTGGGTTGTTCACAAGATCTGTCCCGCATATTTACCCGAAAAAAGCCGGCTAAACTAAGACAAGTCCCTCGGCCGCATGGAATTTTTCCGCTTGCACTCCTTTACGCTATCTAGGTTGTGTTCCAACGTACTTACCATAGTTACTATGCATGATCCTGGCTTCTTGGTGTCAAGGCTGGAACACATTTCTATTTTCGGCAAAAATGTCTGTCGCGGGCCGATCAGGCCAATCAGGTAACAGAGATCGTTGTCAGTAGATACAACGCAAATATTACCTAATAGTTGCTATTGTTAGAAGGGTGGAACACGCTCCTAGATAGGCCCATCTTGAAACATAAGCTGCAGACATTGGGATATGTTCCGCCAGGGAAAAAAGAAGGTTAGGTGTTCTATTAAGATTGATTCTGTTTGTAGTCTAGTAGAACACATTCAAAAGATTTTTTTTTTTTTTTGGGGGGGGGGAGAATAAACATCTAAAATCTTGATAGTAATGAGACAGTTCTAGAACTGGGAGGTGTGGTGGTTTGTTGTTATTGCAAAGAAATCTGAGTCTTGTTATTTTGTTGTTGTTGTAATTATCCTTTGTCACCAATAGAGGTACCCTATGGTGGAAGGGCACCTTTCGGCGTGGCTTGAGCATTTTTGTTTAGTTTTTTTAAGGCACTTGAGCATACTCAACTGCCATATAGCAATCGTAATGTCAGTCGGTCTGCCTTTCTGTCGTCCTGTCCGGGTTTTGCTATTTTGGGCACTTCCACATAAGCTAGGACGATGAAACTTAACAGGCATATCATGGACCCGACCAGATTAACACCACTTCCCCGATTCGGCCATCTTGGGGGAGTGGAAGGATAATGAACGAATGAATGAATTTATCCGGATGGAGAATCCGGAAACTAGTAGCATTCATAACTCTGGAACGGGTAATCGGACATGCATGAAATTTGACCTGTGTCAAGAACAAGTGTCTCAGATGTTCAGTTTCAAATCCGGGCCGGATCCTATAATTGGGGGGGGGGGAGCTGGAGGGGATCACAGGAAATATCGTGAAACGCTTCCACATAAGCTAGGACGATGAAACTTGGCAAGCAGATTAGGGATCCGACCAGATTAACATGGAAATAGTCACTTCCCTGATCCGGCAATCATGGGGGAGTGGAGGGATGGGAATCCGGAAATTATAACATTCATAAGTCTGGAACCGGTAATCGGACGTGCATGAACTTTGACACAAGTGTCTCAGATATTCTATTTTAAATCCGGATCGAATCTGATAAATGAGCGGGGTGGGGGCTGGAAGGGGGCACCGGAAATCTCGTTAAACGCGAAAAAAACTGATCCGGCCATCGTGGGGGGATTGGAGGGATGGGAATCCGGAAACTAGAAACATGCATAAGGGTAATCGGAAATGCATGAAGCTTGTGCAGAACAAGTGTCTCGGATATTCCGTTCCAAATCCGGATCGAATCCGGTAACTGTGGGGGGGGGGGGGCGGAAGGGGCAACATAAATCTCGTGAAATGTGAAACAAAGAAAACAGGACCGGGTCGTGTCACAGTAGGGGGTGTTGGAGGGGGTTTCCCGGGATTTCGATGATCACGAGTTAGGGTAGTTTCGGATGTACAAGGACCATGAAACGTGGCAGGCATATTAGGTATTCTGCCGGATTGACTTGAAAATAGTTCCTGCCCTGATCCGGTGATCGTGGGGGGAGTGGAGGGATGGGGAATCCAGAATATAGTGATATGCATAACTTTGGAACGGGTGATAGAACATGCATGAAACTTGACAATTGTCAAGAACAAATGTCTTGGATGATGAATTTCAAATCCGGACAGGATCCGATAACTGGAGGGGAGCTACAGGGTTGCACAGGAAATCTCGTGAAACGTTTAGAGTCGAGAGATCGGGATGGAACTTGGAGGGAAGAACAAGCATAAAACCTAGATACATTGTTGACAAAACAACAAAACAGAACCGGATCCTGGTTGGAAGTCACAGGTTGGAAGGGGTTTTCCGGAATTCCGGTGATCACGAGCTAGGGTACTACAGGATGTGCTATGACCATGAAACTTGGCAGGCAAATAGTCCCCCTCCCCGATCCGATCATCGTGGGGGAGTGGACGGGCCGGGGGTCTAGTGACGTGCATAACTTTAGAACGGGTGATTGGACGTGCATTAAACTTGACAAGTGTCAAGAACAACTGTCTCAAATATTCAGTTTCAAGCCCGGGTCGGATCTGGTAACGGGGGGGGGGGGGAGAGCTGGAGGGGGAGACCCGGAATCTCGTGTAACCCTTAAGAATCGAGGGATCGGAATGGGACTTGGTTGGAAGAACATGCGTGAACCCTGGGTATACTGACAAAACAGGACCGGATCGTGTCACAGTTGGGGGGAACTGGAGAGGGTTTCCTGGAATTCCTTTGATCGCGAGTTAAGGTACTTCCAAATATGCTAAGACGACGAAACTTGGCGCGCATATTAGGGACCCGACCAGACTGACTTGAAAATATTCCATACCCCGACTCGTTCATCGTGGAGGAAGTGGAGGGATGGGGAATCCGGAATCTAGTGACATTCATAACTTTGGAACGGGTGATCGTATATGAATGAAACTTGACAAGACTCGAGAACAAGCTCAGTTTCAAGTCTGGTCGTACCGGATAAGACAACAGGCAGGGGGGAGCTGGAGGGAGGCACCGGATATCTCGTGAAACATTTAGAGCCCATGGATCGGAATGAAACATGGTGGGGACAATAAGCATAAACGCTAGATGCACTATTCAGAACAGGACCGGACTGGGGCATAATCGGTGGAGCTGGAGGGGGTTTTCCGGAGTGCCGGTGATCAGGACTTGGGGCACTTCTAGATTATCTATGACGAGGACCCTTTAAAGTCGTGTCAGGGCCCGGACCAAACTGAGTTGGAAATCGCCACTTTCCAGATTCGATCATCGTGGGGGATGGAGGGATATGGAATCCGGAATCTAGTGGCATGCATAACTTGCGAATGGGTTATCGGATGTGATAGCACTTGACGAGCAAGAGCTAATGTCTCAGATCTTCCGTTTCAAGACCCGACAAGTTTCGATAACGATGTGTGGAGTTCGAAGGGGGCCAACGAAAATCTCGTGAAAACCCTTCCAACTACTTTGGTCATTTCCAGTTCGGGCACAAAATTATCACAGCTACAGTATTACTTATGAACCATGTACGACAAAACTTATTCTGAAACAGTTGTCAATCAGTTGAACAACCATTTCAGATTCACTAGATCAAACCCGTCTTCTAATGAAGGAATATCGGTAGAGATCCAGCCTTGACAACTGCAAACCGTGTCTGACAAAAATGCTAAATGTTCTTACGAGCACCATGTGAGTTTTCCGCTCTTGTTTTACTCGTTTTCATAATTGCAGTAAAGTGTTGAATGATTTTCATTGAATTTTGGTAGTAGGCTATGTTTTGTAATTGTAAAAAGTAAAGGAATAAATATTTTGTTAATTTTGTTTGTTAAAGGACACCTCGTACTATTTTCTCTTCAACTTACAGTGTTTTAAAATATTTGAATACTTTTAAAACTGGGCTGTGCTTTCAACAAATAACGCACGGTTTTGCGTGTTTTGAGCCTTTCCGAGACCCGTTGACTTGTAGGGAAAATAGGGAAACAATTTACATAGCCAGTTTTTCTGACAGAAAAACTTCTCGAAGACAACCGTCGACAGCGCGACACACATCGAAGGTCGCAAAACACGGCAAGTGAGAAAATCAGCGTCGCTTTGTTAGAGGGGTTAGAATGTACCGTACGAAATTGGGGTCTCCGGGTTTAGAAATATTTGGAACGTTATGGAAGTAGGCGTTAGTATTATAGGGAAGACAGGTCCTTTAAGTAGTAAAGAAGTAAGATTTTCCAAGTAAAATTTATAAGATTTCTAAGCAAAACTAGCAGAGTAGGCGAAAGGGGGAGAAAACAAGACCAAAGGTTTCGATGGGATCCCAAAAATTCAATATCTGATCCAGACAACTGGGTCTTGTCTTAGCCAGATCCAGTCTTCGCCAGACTCCTTGAACATTTTTACAATTAAAATTCAGAAACAGATTAAGGCCAAAGAGCTAATCATCTGAGAAAACCAAGTTCAGATTTGGATTCAGCATGTGTGTTTACCTCTATAAGTCATATCTGTTTTGACGAAAACTTCCTGCCACTTCTGCCAATTTCCCGGTTCCGGCCGAACTCCAGAACTACTTGTCCGGCGAAAAAGGAAAGCTCAAAGACGAAATCAGGGTATCTTCTTTCCCCAGTAATGAACATCTAATCAACTTCAAATAGGAATTTAGCTTATAACAAATTTTCCGATTCCAGCCGGATTCCGGTCGAACTATATGTCCGGGTAAAATATGATTGTCATACAGGGACTCAGCATCTCTTCTTACCCCTAAATCGCGTATCTAATCAACCAGAAATAAAACTTTGACTTCCAACAGATTTCCGGTTTTGGCCGGATTCCGGACGAACTACATGTCCGGGTAGAAAATTGTTTTCACACAAGTGTTCAGGCATGTCTTCTTGCCCTAAATCGAACATCTAATCAACTCCAAATAAAACTTTTAATTTTGACAAACTTTCCGGTTTGGGCCGGATTCCGGTCGAAATTCTTGTCCGTCGAGAAAATAGTTTTCACCATCGTCCTTAGCATGTCTTCCTACCTCTAAATCGAACATCTAATCAACTTCAAATAAAACTTTTACTTTCAACAAACTTTCCGGTTTGGGCCGGATTCCGGGCGAAATACTTGTCCGTCGAGAAAATAGTTTTCACCGTCGTCTTCAGCATGTCTTTCTACCCCAAATCGAACATCTAATCAATTTCAAATAAAACTTTTACTTTCAACAAACTTTCCGGTTTGGGCCGGATTCCGGGCGAAATACTTGTCCGTCGAAAAAATAATTTTCACCATCGTCTTCAGCATGTCTTCCTACCCCTAAATCGAACATCTAATCAACTTCAAATAAAACTTTTACTTTCAACAAACTTTCCGGTTTTGGCCGGATTCCGGGCGAACTACTTGTCCGATGACAAAATAGTTTTCACCAGCGTGTTCAGCATGTCTTCTTACCCCATAATCGACTATCACATTAGCTGTTTCAAAATATTTTGTTTGTCCCTTAATTTGAATCCCCTACCCCACCCCTAAATGTAGTGTACAAAGCCCATCTACGAACTTGACTGGTCCGACGACCCAACGGATCCTCACACCAAGTTTCATCAAAATATCTCGTTCCCTTCCGAGAGTTATCGTGCTTACAGACGGACGGACAGACGGACGGACGGACAGACGGACAACTTTTGCGATGTCATAGGTACCCCTCCACTTACGTTTTGGGATCCCAAAAAGAAGAAAAAAGACAAGGATCGTGTAAGTCCTTGCCCAAACTAGAGAAGAATCCGGGAGAGAGCCAAATTCGTTAACGGATTGTTTCATGGAAGTTGGCAGGCAACACGCATTAGGTATTCTTTCTCACCTGGTGTGAAATTCTTTTGGTTGGTGCAGGTCCCCTCAACACGATGTTTTTCCGGAGGGACTTAGGCCCCCCAGTGCCTTACCAAATTTTGTGTGCGTATCTGGTAGTTAATTAATCGAACGAAATGGAACTGGTGAAGGAGGGAGGGGCCTCTGTAGCGGATTTCCAGCCTCGGCTTTGTATGTTCGGCCAGGAACCCCTTGTTCCGACCGTAGCTCAGTCAATCCCCAAATTGCAGCCAATTAAACAATTAAACCAATTAAACATTAAACACCTAAGAAGTTTGTTCACGCATTCGTCAACATTTTTAACTCGCATCATTAATTGTATATAGATTTGAATATTTGTGTTTTCTTTGAGAGGTCTTTGTTAATTCCTAACTAGTGTAGAATTTTATTTTTGGATAATTAGTGTTATTGAACCACTAAATCGGCTTCACCGTTGTATCTGTTTTGAAAACAAAGTGAATTGAAAACAAGAGCTACGAGCTCATATGGCACTTGTACGAGTAGGCTGTACAAGAAAGTAGATGAGAACGTCACAAAATACAACCGCCATCAAAACATGCGGTTCGGAAATAGAAATAGGATATTTAGTTTCACTCATTTCTGAGCAGTTCCGGCATCGTCTCGATTGTCTGTAGCAAATGCACATGACTGTTCAAACTTTCACCCCAATAAATCCATTTGTTTGATCCCTAGACGTGCTACACGATTTCCGGTACCTACTCTATCTCCACCTACCGTAGCCGAATCTGGTTCGGAATATAAAAAATCGACCACCTAAAGCATCTTCTTTTATACCATCTATCAAGTTTTACTCGAATCTGAGCATTTTTTTAAAGTTCCGGTACCCCCCCCCCCCCCTCCCACCAACGTTGTCGGAGCCGGTTCGTGCCCAATCTTTTAATTTCCTGTTCCTGTCCATTAAGTTTTACTGAAATTGGAGCTTAGCCTATCTGCAAGTTTCCAGTATCCCCCCCCCCTTCCTTGGCGGAATCCGGCACGGACGCCGAATAACAATTATAGGCCGCATAAACTCGGCAAAGTCGAATTTGCATCTCATTCGGTTCATCCGTTTGGTTTTTGTGCATGTCAAAAGTCCCCCCACCCCCAATTCCCCTAATAGTGGTCGCATATGGTTCGAACGCATGTTTTACATGTCGCGGGCCATCGATTCGTATCACCCATGAAGTTTCACTCGAATCAGACCACTCGTTTGCAATTTATAAAAGTCAATTTCCATATTTCTCTTCTCTTGCTCCCCAAAAAATGCTCGGATCTAATCTAGGAACGGAAGTTTCCGGGGGTATGTTGTGTCAGGTTCTTAAGTCAAGATAATTCGGGTCGCTAATATGCCTGCAAAGTTTCGTTGTCGTTTTACATCTGGAACTATTCTAACTCACGACTACCGGAATTCCAGGAAACCCCCTCCAACTCCCCCCACAAAGCCCCAAAACCATCTGGCTCCGTCAATTTCATCTAGGCCTAATGCTTGCTCCATCCATTAAGTTTCGTCCCAATCCCTCTGCTTTTAGAGTTTCTTGAGTTCCCCCCCCCCCCTCCATCCCCACAGGTATCGGACCCGACCCGGACGTGACACTGAACGTCCGAGGCGATAGCTCACCAGACAAGTTTCATTCAAATCCGATCACCCGTTCAAAAGTTATGCACGCCACTAGATTCCGGACTCCCCATCCACCCACTCCCCCCACGATGGTCGGGTCGGGGAAACGGCTGTTCTCAAGTCAATCTGTTCGGATCCCTGACATACCTGCCAAGTATCATCGCCCTAGGACATCAGGAAGTATGCCAAACTCGCGGGATCGCTAGAAATCCGGACCCCCACCCCAACTCCCCCACAGTGCCCTGATCCGGTCCGGTTATGTCAATGACGTGTCTAGGAGTTGTGCTTGTTTTTCCCACCAAGTTTCATCCCGATCCCTCCACTCTAAGCGTTTCTCAAAATTTCCGGTTCCCTCCTCCAACTCGCCCCAGTGTCATCGGATCCGGCCCGGATTTAAAGTGGGATGTCTGAGACACGAGGTCATCCTAAATATCAACTTTCATCAAGATCCGATCACCCGTTCGCAAGCTAAAAATACCTCAAATTTTGGCTTCACCCTCCCTCCCCCCCCCCCCCCCCCCCCAGATGGTCGAATCGGGGAATCGACGATCTGGTCGGGTCCCAGACATGCCTGTCAATTTCCATCGTTCCAGCACATCAGGAAGCACGGAACTCGCGGAATCACTAGAAATTCGGACTTCTCCCCCCCCCAACTCCCCCAAAGTGAGCGGATCCGTTCCGGTTATATCAGTCACGTATCTAGGACTTTTGCTTGTACTTTCCACCAAGTTTCATCCGGATCCCTCCACTCTAATTGTTTTCCAAGATTTCCGGTTTCCCCCTCCAACTCCCCCCAATGTCACCGGATCCGGTCTGGATTTAAAATGGAGGGTCTGATACACGAAGTCCTTCCATGTATCAAGTTTCATTAAGATCCGATCACCCGTTCGTAAGCTAAAAATATCTCATTTTTCCTATTTTTTCCAGATTCCCCTCCCTCCACTCCCCTCCAGATGGTCGGATCGGGGAAGCAACTATTTCTAATTTAATCTGGTCTAGTTCCTGATATGCCTGCCAAGTTTCATCGTCCTAGCTTATCTGGAAGTGCCCGAACTAGCAAAACCGGGACCGACAGACCGACTGACGGACAGAAATTACAATCGCTATATGGCACTTGAGTAAGCTCAAGTGCCATAGAAAAAATGAATCGTCGCTGCTAAGGTGACTTACCTGGTGGGACTTGAGGGTAAAAACACGATCTCTCAGCTTCTCAGGTACGAAAAGCCGGAGGACTTTAAAGGGGGCAAGAAACCAGAGGGGGGCAGTGACGATCAGCACTTTCTTCAAACGGGCAGGATATGCACCCTGGAAGAGAATGTACGATTAAGGTTTTGAGCTTCAATATTATATGACGGACTGAGCACTTGCCCAACGGGTATAAATACCAGTATATTCCAGCCTCTGACCAATGGCTGCAAAAAGCTAACATTGTCGTTACAACCTTTATGACGGGGTAAGCGAAGCCGATCTATACTGCGCCGTGGTACATACTGGACAATAATTAATAACTTCAATTTTCCTACTGCGTCAGTTTTTTTTTGTTTTTTTTTAATGAAAATCGAAGTACCTATCCTCAAAACCGAAGTTCCTGAAATACCGAAACCTCTATAATTTTTAAGATTTTAGCTGAAGCTAATCAAAAATTCGTCATACTGTTTATTTTGTGGTCTAATACTTGGAACTCGATCTAGCGAACTGATAGCACCGAGTTTGACCACAAACGCTGTTTTGCCGTTGGAAGAAAAACGGTCTATAGCGGATCATCTCCGTATGGTCCATAGTGGATCGGTCCTGGTCAATACTGGATCATTAATGATCCACTATAACCAGGCCCGTAAACAGGAATTTATTTCGGGAGGAGGGGGGTCGCCTGCGGGTCGGACAAAAAAGTACAAACAATACATAGATCAGAGGGAAAACCCTACACAAATGATCATTTGTGTATGTTCCGGGGAGGGGGTCAACCCCCTACCCCCCCCCCTGGATACGGCCTTGACTATAACCCACCGAAGTAAGTAATGAGCTTGGGAATTTTACTTCGCTTTTCATGAATAATTTGAGTCTGTTCGGTCTTACCCGCATACTGCGTCTCTTATTTCATCGTCTTCGCTAATTTGGAACCTTTTTTGTAAACAAATGCTGCGATTTATGTTTTTTTCTTTGGCGATAAATTGCTGATGAAAAAGAACTTCAGCTGAGAGGCTTGTGACTGCGTATGCTCAGTAATTTCATCTATAGAAGCTGATTTGCCACATGTTTCGTGCTAAATCTGATTTTCCCTGATAACTTTCTGAATTATCGTATTGATTGTCTCTCTCTCTTTGTTTTGTTTTCTGTTTGTATTTTTTTTCTGATCTTTTTCTGTGTTCCTTTACTTTACGTTTCGTATACTCCAAAATTTTCTCTTTCCTGTACGATGTTTGGAAAATGAATGTTCCATTACATAATTAATTATTCTTCGAGCCCAGCACTTGCAGTCCCTAAGACACTCTGAGACAGGCCTATGCAGTTCTGGGAACATTTCATGACCCGTTTATCTATCGCCGGGTCAATCGAGGAACGAGCATCGGCGGAGTACAGCAAAATTTGCGAGTAAGTTTGCAGCACAAGGCTCACCAAACAAGACCAAAGGTTTCGATGGGATCCCAAAATTTTAATAGTTGATCCCTACAATTCGGTCTTGTAGATATTCGGTCTTCAACAAACTTCTTAAACATTTTTACTTTTAAGATTTACAAACAGGTAAAAAAATTAAAAATAAAAATTACCAGCCAGTCGGTAAATGCCTCATCCCCCCAATAAAAAACATTTTGGCTAGTAACGCCTCTGCTAGCATAGGCTCGTTGCCAGTCAATGAAAAACCTGTTTTATGGAGTTGTAGAAGCCTTAAAGTTTAACTGAAAAGCCATACTATTTTAACATGAATTTACAAAACACGGAATCATCCTGAAGGGGCTTTTCGGATTCCAAAACGTAAGTGGAAATACCTATGACATCGCAAAATTGTCCGTCTGTAAGCACGATAACTCTCGAAGGGAATGAGATATTTTGATGATGAAACTTGGTGTGTGGATTCTTTGGGTCAAGGGTAAGGTCAAGTTCGTAGATGGGCTCTGTAGCCCTACATTTAGGGGTGGGGGATGGGGTTTAAATTAGGGGACAAACAAAACATTTTTAAACAGCTAATGTGATAGTCGAGTATGGGGTAAGAAGGCATTCTGAGCACGATACAGAAAACCATTTTCTCGCCGGACAAGTAGTTCGCCCGGAATCCGGCAAAAACCGGAAAGTTGGTTAAAATTAAAAGTTTTATTTGAAGTTGATTAAATGTTCGATTTAGAGTTGAGAAGACATGCTGAACAAGATGGCAAAAGCAATTTTCTCGCCGGACAACTAGTTCGCCCAGAATCCGGCCAAAACCGGAAATTTTTTTAAAAGCAAAAGCTTGATTAGATGACAGATTAAGGGGTAAGAAGAGAGGCTGAGTCTGTATATGACAATCGTTTTTTACCCAGACATATAATTAGTCGAGAATCCGGTTGTAACCAATTTTTTTTTAAGTCGAAGTTTTAGTTAAAGTTCTTTATAGGGATAAGGAGATGCGCTGGATTCGTGTCTGAATTTTCTTTTTTCGCTGGACTAGTAATTCGCTCGGAATTCGGGCGAAACCAGAAACTTGGCAGAAGTAAAGCAGGAAGTCTTGGTCAGTATCGTCAAAACAGATATGGCTTATAGAGGTATATCTGAACTTGGTTTTATCTGATAATTAGCCTGGCGAGGACTGGATCTGACGAAGACAAGACCCAATTGTCTGAATCAAATATTAGATTTGTGGGATCCCATCGACACCTTTGGTCTTGTTCACATTGGGTTCTGGTGGTGACGTTTAGAATGGCACGACTGGATAAAGTTCACCCCGACGCGGAGAATTTGAATTTCAACAACAGCGTGCATTGCTCGGGAAATGTCAAATTCCAGATTGTAAGGTCAAAAAGAAAGCCCGCTATTGCGTGTGACTCCAAAACATCTATTCTTCGGCAATTCTTTATCGCTGTAGTTTCTAAATACTCCACGCAAAGAAGTATTTTTGGTACAGAGAAGTACTAGAAATCCGAAAGAAAGGCATTTTCACCGGCTCTTCAAACCTTATTACGGGAATAAATGCTGGGTAACTAGACTGTTGTATCTCAGCTCTGTTCGGTTGAACTTTAATGCTATTTTTGCAGTTCGGGTGAGGTTTTAAACAGTTCAACGCATTGGTCTTCTAAAAAAATAATAATCTGCTGCGTGCTTTAACAGCGCAATATGCTAATAGCTTTCCCGTGATGCTCACGTGCCTGGATACAACCCAATAAATTCATCAACAAATTCCAGGGATTCTGAACAGCACACGACAAACTCATTTGTGGGGAGATTTCAAGCAATAGATATGGGGAACGTGACACAGCGTTTCCGGAATTGCAGGAATAATATCCCACAATAGCAAGCCTAATAGGCTATGCTGATTGCACATACTTCTGAGAAGTGAGGGGAGAAAATTGATGAAAAACTAGGGCAGAAAGTAAGAAGTAATCGCTTAAAATACGAATAAAATCGTTTTTTATTTTAAGCTCAGTATATGAGCTCAAATTTGTTAGTACAAGCGGCACTTCTACACAAAGTTTGTATAGGGAGATAATCCTTGAGAAATAGCCCGGAATAGAATGTTAATAGTGTCTGAGAATTGGCTTTACTCGCTGGTGGCCCTCTGCTGGTGCCTCAGTGTGGCTACACATCTCTGTACCAAGATGGGTGGAGCTGAACACGGTGGCTTTGGGTAGTTACCCTTGGCATTTGTTCTATCTTTGCTTTATTATTTCCCTTTCTCGTATTTTATATGGTTTTGAGGCTGATTTCATTTAGATAGATAGAAGGCGATCGTATGCTCGTGTCATTCTACATCCAGGCACAAAACAAACCCGCACGTGCCCAATCCCCTTCTGGCTAATCCTCGGGGGGGGGGGGGGGGGGGAGTTGAACTCCCCTGGGCTACAAGAACAGTAACAGAAAAATAGCTCGTGTCAAAGATCAGCCATAGTTTGGAGAAATGGAGGAAAGTATCGCTTAAGACAAAAGATTAATCTATAAAGTAGAGAAACTCTTTCCTTTATTTTTCAATCTGACCTGAATGTGCGACTATTCGTGGGCGGTGATGATTATAACTAGTAATTAATAACTATTCATTTTGCTGCACACTAGATAAATAAAAATGTGATTATAATAATTTGTATTATGTAATATTTTGGTGCATTCGCTAAACAAGGATCCGACCGAAACGGAAGAAGAAGAAGGTCTCTGAGAAAGCAATTGATCAGAGCAAACAATGGGGTAAGTAAGTAAGTAACGAATTTATTTCAAAAAACCACTATCATGGCAATGCCAAATTTGGGTATTACGTCAATTTATTACGTCGTATAATGCACATTTTATAGTATATACAATAATCATCAATTCGTCATCACATACCTATTGTAGTATATAAATAAAAACCAAAAACAGAACACGGACGTTGGGATAATATCACAGACAGCTACCACCCTCATTATAAATTTTGGTGAAACTCGGAACGAAGCTTTTTTGGTACCGCGTATGTGTTGCAGGTACGGGGGACAACTTTGGAACCTTTGAACTTGCGACCCTCTCCTGTCGGTTTCTTGTGTTTTCATAAGGAGGGGGAAGGATATCGAATAGAACAGGATGGTGGAGGAGCTTATGACCAACCGCTAAGCTCAGCCGTAGTCTCCGACTCTCAAGGGTTTCCATCTTAAACTTTTTTAAGAGAGCAGAATAGGGAACTTTGGGCTCACGACTTATTATTAGGAGTGCACGTTTCTGTATTCTTTCTATTTGTTGTGACTGTTCGGCAGTAAGGGCAAAGTGCCAAACAGCAGCCGCGTATTCCAAAGTGGATCGAATGAAAGAAACGTAAATTCGGACAAGATGGGAATTAGGTACTTGGAACTTAGCCAGAAGTTTTAACAGCTGTAGACCAGCGTTTGCACGCTTTAGCATTACGTTGGTGTTGTCCTCCCATTTAAGATCAGACGTGATAGTTACACCAAGGAGCTTTAGCTTCTGTACCTGTAAACCAGATGGCAGTATTTCTTCAAAGGAAATGCTAGTTTTGAGGAAGGAAAAGGTTAAAATTGCACTTTTGTCTTCGTTTACCTGCATGTCCAACAACCTGGCTTCATCTTTAATGTCTTCTATTATGCCTACAGCTTTGCTTTTAATATTTCTGTAGCATACTTCGGTTAAGCTTAAATCATCCACAAATTTCCAGCGATCCGGGTGCTCTTGCGCTATGTCATTCATCATGACAAGGAACAGGATAGGTCCAAGTAAAGTTCCCTGCGGAACACCACAGAAAATATCCGATAGTTCAGAGAACACGTTTTTGTACTTCGTTGTTTGTTTTCTATTCTTCAAAAATCCAACTAAAATATTTACAATAAAAGGACTGACCTTGAACTTTTCGATAAGTCTCTTAATCAGAATTGTATGATTAATGAGATCAAAACCTTTTCTAAAATCTATGGTTATTAAGTTAATCCACTTATTAGGGTCGTCCAAATTTTTTAAAATAAAATCAATTAGACTAATTAAGTAATGACTGGTAGAAGTTTTAGGACGGTTCCCGAATTGTCTCGGGTCGATCTGCGACATTATCTCTGCTTTCAACCACGCAGATACGAAACTCTCGTAAACTTTGCTAAAAACTGGTGTTAGAGTTATAGGCCTAGTCCCATCAAAATCATTTTTTGATTTTGATTTGGGGGGGGGGGGGCATACACATAAAATCGAGTACAAACCATTAGAGAGTAGCTTCCAGCAAGTATTTTCGCCAGATTTAGCTAATATCTACTCCCCACTAGTGAATTATAGAAAATCCCCAATTTAGATTTCGACGGTCTAAACGCAAGTTTAGCAAAGAGTCTTTGCTACACTCTTCAGATAGAAAGTATGTTTTGCCCAAAATAAGCTCGAAATATGGCAAAGCCAAAAAGTAAAGTTAAAATTTTTCTCTGGCCTAGGAATGAACCAATAACTTTCAAAAGGCAAATTTTTTTTATTTTTTTAATTTTTTCAAAAGTTTGTATTTATTTGTTTACAGTAAACTTAGGTCTCTCACACAAAACCTCTGCGGGTTGCTGATGGTAGACAAGGCACGCGTCTTTATCCTGCCAAGTTGCGAGTCCTGCGAAAGCCATCCCAGTTTTAAACTTGTTGCCTGCTAGAATAACTTTGAACAGACTGTGGAAGGCCGACCGCGACTGAAGCATCCAAGTCTGTTGGACTGATGTCTGGGCGATGCAAGGTCCGCTTAGTGGCCGAAGTCTTTTCACAATGTGTTCTTTGAGAATTTTCAAATGT
Organism: Branchinecta lynchi; assembly: GCA_023053575.1. NCBI lineage: Eukaryota > Metazoa > Arthropoda > Branchiopoda > Anostraca > Branchinectidae > Branchinecta > Branchinecta lynchi. The sequence continues at coordinate 19,465,756 of JAKZAP010000020.1, forward strand.
TACACTCCCAAGCCCTACTGATGAGCAGAGGCGTTACTAGCCAAATGTGTGTATTATTAATTTATATATTAAGAGGACTTATTAATATAATCCTTTAAACGACGGTATATAAGCTGTAGCATATATAAGCTGATGAGAATGCGCACTTGTTGTTGTTAAATTTGTACATAACTTACACCTGACGAAAAACACAAAGTTGGGTAAATACTGAGAAAGCTAGTTCTAAAAAAATATCATCATCATCAAAAGAAGACATATGCTAGGTTATCTCGAGGCTTTACATTTGCCATGGTAAAATCCGACAGAAACGTGGAAGTTAGCTGACCCGGTGGGGTCAATCATTTATTTCTGAAGTTCCTTTACGTGTTATCTGTGTGGTTACGGATTTCTTTTGTTCGGTAGTCAACCACAACACCGTGATTTTTGAACATACTATGCCAAACGTTAGGTATCTCCACAGTTCGAGTATTTTATGTCAAAGGCCGGTTACCCTGTGCCAAATGCTGGGCGCCCTAACCGCGTTTTATCATAGGCTATCAAAATGACGGTTTAGCATAGCCTACCAACAATCAGGGATCCTAGTAAACTCTAAGTTACTCCATTATTTCCAACATTTCCGACTCATCGAAGTGGAAGCAAAAGTGTTCATTCATTGATGTATTCTAGCCTAAACCAGATCCTCATTTACACTCTCATGCGCTTATCAGTAAAAAAGAAAGCTATGACCACCCCTTCACTTAACAATGCTTAAGGCGTATTCTCGCCGTTCCCCGATGACTCCTTTCGAGGAGTCCCTCTTTCAGACTCAGAGGGGAATCAATTTTTGCTGGTGTTGGTGCAAGGTAAAATCCATTAAAACAATCAGAATAAACAAAACAAAAAATAAAGTGGATCCAGACTAGTGGCGTCAACTGCATATTTTTTTTCGAACTAAATCCATTTTAGAAGCATTCGCATGTTATCGTTGTTTTCCGTACGCGGAGTCCGGGTGGAGTGACTCCCTCTACTCTCGCCGTTTCCTTTGATTCTCCGAAGAGTCTTCGGGAAACGGCGAGAATAGGCCTTAAGTAACAATCCTATAACTTCATTGCCAAGGTTGGCGTTTTACATCTCCAAAGCAAGTTCGCTCAACTAAAAGCTCGGCTATTTCCTCCACTTTACACAAAATCGTAGAGCAGCAGCTACTTAAACCCCAAATCCCTAGAAAAAGTCATTTAATTTCATAAAATCTGTAAGTGCGCTGAACTCGCCCTTTGGAAAAGATAATGCCTACGACATTCATTTCACCTCGAAGCTCCTGAAAGTACACTGAACTCGCCTTTTAAATGAAAGCTCACTCGCATCCTCACACTTTACACAGCATCCAGAGCAGCAGCTACTTGAGACCCGAAATCCTTACGACAGCGTCATTTCACTTCGTCCCACCTGAAAGTGCACTGAACTCGGCCTTTGTAGAAGATGCCTCACTCGACTCCTGAGAAAAACTACGAAGCCTAACCTCAAAATGACACAGAAGTTTTTCCTCCACTGCAGAGAGATTCCTTGGAGCATTCTAAGATTTCTAAGAATGGTTTCCATCGACTCAATGTAGCGCTCTAGCGATCGATATTATCCCTAGTGCGGGGAGAGATGGACATGCTGGCTAAGCAACAGTAACAAGAGGGGGTGGGCACTTACAAATTCAGATAAATCAAATCGATTGCCTTGCCTCTGATGAGAAATATGGAAAAGCTTGCAAAATCCCACCCCATGGTATCATTTTCATTCATTATCAAATGTCTCAACACAAAACATCTACACCTCAGCTTAGTATAAGTTCAACTGGCAGGTTGCCAAAGGGTCCTCAAGCCAAGTCTGAACAAAATATCTCAACCACTTCGAGAGTTATCGCGCTAACAGAGGGACGGACAGACGTACAACTTCTACGAAGTCATAGGTAACAAGAGGGTAGTCACTGAAAATTAAGGCTCGGGTCACTTACATTTTGAGATCCCAAAAACAAACGAGCCACAATCTTGATGATTCTCTGGAACAAAAACCAACGAGCCTTTTTTGAGACAGAACACCTTGTAGATAGACTGTATGTCCTCCAGAACAAGACCAAAGGTTTCAATGGGATCCCAAAATTTTAATATTTACTCCCGCCAATTCGGTCTTGTAAATATTCGGTCTTCAACAGACTTCTTAAACATTTTTACTTTCAAAATACAACAGGTTAAGGCCAATGGTAATAATCGGAGAAGACCAAGTTCGTATTTGACAGGGCAAACCGGATATGCCAGCTGAACTTCAACAAGTTCAGATATATTTAAATATTTCGTTTTGCGCTGTCAAATATTCAGATACGGATGCAACATATGGTTTACCCTATAGCCTACGTCGTTTCTCCTTCCTTCCTTACTTCTGCCCAACTTCCGGTTTCGGCCCGATTTCGGACAAAGTACTTGTCTGGCAAAATACTAAAGCTCAAAAACGAGTTCAGCATGTCTCCTTACCCATACGTCCAACCTCTAATCGACTTCAGATTAAACTTTTACTCTTAACGAATTTTCCTGTTTCAGCCGGATTCCGAGCGATCTGTACGTCCGGTGAGAAAATGATTGTCACATGCGAATTCAACATGTTTTCTTATTCACAAATCGTACATCTTATCAAATTCAAATAAAACTTCTATTTTCAACAAATTCTCCGGTTTTGGCCAGATTCCGTCCGAACTAATTGTCCAGCGAGAAAATACATATCATATTCGGAGTCAGCACGTCTACTTTCACCTAAATCGAACCTCTAATCACCTTCATATTAAACTTTTACTTTTCACAAATTTTTCGGTTTTCACCGGAATCCGGGTGAACTATTTGTCCGGCGAGAAAATAAATTTCATATTCGAATTCAGCATTCCTCCTTACCCATAACTATCTCAATAGCTTTGCCCCTTAATTTGAAACGCCTCCCCCACCCTCAAATATAGGGCTACAGAGCCCATCTTCGAACATGACTGTACTTTGACCCGAAGGATCCTCCCACCAAGTTTCGTCAAAATACCCCAATCCCTTCGAGAGTTATCGTGCGGACAGACAGACAGACAACTTTTGCGATGTCATAGGTATCCCTCCACTTACGTTTTAGGATCCCAAAAACTGCAAATTTCTGTTGCGACAGGTGTGGCGGAAACACAGACTGGACTTGATCATAGCCTTGTCTTCCTTTTTGTGGTTCCATATGCTGGTAAATATCACGACTCGGGCGCTAATTCGCTGATCTCAGTCTTTATATGTATCACTAGGAAGGAGGGGGGGGGGGGGGCACCCCAAAACTAAACAGCTACATCGAGTCCACGACGGCTTCCACCTTCGATGAAAGCTTGATAGCTGAAAACATTAAGTTACGTTTTTGCGGTAACTGTATGTCTGTAACCCTGGCGAATTGTTGTCTTCGCAGTTACCGGATATATTTTACACGAGCGAATTGTCGTTTTCTCAGTCACCCAGTTACATGTTGAAACCCTGGCATCTGGTACCGGAAATCCTGCTAAGGTCGGGGTTAACGAAGTTCAGTAACCGGGTTACTCAGTTACCAACCATCAAACAAGAGCTACGAGCTCATATGGCACTTGTTACGAGTAGGCACGGCTCGGTTATGTCAATGATATATCTAGTGTTTGCTAGGTGTCTTCCCACCAAGTTTCATCTCGATCCCTCCACTCATAGCGTTTTCCAATATTTCCGGTTCTCCCCTCCAGCTCCCCCCAAAAGTCACCGGATCCGGTCCGGATTTTAAGTGGGTCGTCTGAGGCATGAGGTCTTTCGAAATATCAAGTTTCATCGAGATCCGGTCACCCGTTTAAAAGTTATAAATACCTCAAGATTCCGGATTCCCCCTCCCTCCACTCCCCCGACAGTGCCCGAATCGGCTCGGTTATGTCAATGATGTATCTAGTGTTTGCTAGGTGTCTTCCCACCAAGTTTCATCTCGATCCCTCCACTCATAGCGTTTCCAAAGATTTCCGGTTGCCCCCTCCAGCTCCCCCCAAAAGTCACCGGATCCGGTCCAGATTTTAAGTGGGTCGTCTGAGGGATGAGGTCTTTCCAAATATCAAGTTCCATCGAGATCCGATCACCCGTTCAAAAGTTATAAATACCTCAAGATTCCGGATTCCCCCTCCCTCTACTCCCCCCACAGTACCCGAATCGGCTCGGTTATGTCAATGATGTATCTAGTGTTTGCTAGGTGTCTTCCCACCAAGTTTCATCTCGATCCCTCCACTCATAGCGTTTCCCAAGATTTCCGGTTGCCCCCTCCAGCTCCCCCCAAAAGTCACCGGATCCGGTCCAGATTTTAAGTGGGTCGTCTGAGGGATGAGGTCTTTCCAAATATCAAGTTCCATCGAGATCCGATCCCCCGTTCAAAAGTTATAAATACCTCAAGATTCCGGATTCCCCCTCCCTCTACTCCCCCCACAGTGCCCGAATCGGCTCGGTTATGTCAACGATGTATCTAGTGTTTGCTAGGTGTCTTCCCACAAAGTTTCATCTCGATCCCTCCACTCATAGCGTTTCCCAAGATTTCCGGTTGCCCCCTCCAGCTCCCCCCAAAAAGTCACCGGATCCGGTCCAGATTTTAAGTGGGTCGTCTGAGGGATGAGGTCTTTCCAAATATCAAGTTCCATCGAGATCCGATCACCCGTTCAAAAGTTATAAATACCTCAAGATTCCGGATTCCCCCTCCCTCTACTCCCCCCACAGTACCCGAATCGGCTCGGTTATGTCAATGATGTATCTAGTGTTTGCTAGGTGTCTTCCCATCAAGTTTCATCTCGATCCCTCCACTCATAGCGTTTCCCAAGATTTCCGGTTGCCCCCTCCAGCTCCCCCCAAAAGTCACCGGATCCGGTCCGGATTTTAAGTAGGTCGTCTGAGGCATGAGGTCTTTCCAAATATCAAGTTCCATCGAGATCCGATCACCCGTTCAAAAGTTTTAAATACCTCAAGATTCCGGATTCCCCCTCCCTCTACTCCCCCCACAGTACCCGAATCGGCTCGGTTATGTCAGTGATGTATCTAGTGTTTGCTAGGTGTCTTCCCACCAAGTTTCATCTCGATCCCTCCACTCATAGCGTTTCCCAAGATTTCCGGTTGCCCCCTCCAGCTCCCCCCAAAAGTCACCGGATCCGGTCCGGATTTTAAGTAGGTCGTCTGAGGCATGAGGTCTTTCCAAATATCAAGTTCCATCGAGATCCGATCACCCGTCCAAAAGTTATAAATACCTCAAGATTCCGGATTCCCCCTCCCTCCACTCCCCCCCACAGTGCCCGAATCGGCTCGGTTATGTCAACGATGTATCTAGTGTTTGCTAGGTGTCTTCCCACCAAGTTTCATCTCGATCCCTCCACTCATAGCGTTTCCCAAGATTTCCGGTTGCCCCCTCCAGCTCCCCCCAAAAGTCACCGGATCCGGTCCGGATTTTAAGTGGGTCGTCTGAGACATGAGGTCGTTCCAAATATCAAGTTTCATCGAGATCCGATCACCCGTTCAAAAGTTAAAAATACCTCAAGATTCCGGATTCCCCCTCCCTCCACTCCCCCCACGGTGCTCGGATCGGGGAAGTGACTATTTCCAACTTAATCATTTGGGGTCCCTGATATGCCTGCCAAGTTTTATCATCCTAGCTTATGTGGAAGTGCCCGAACTAGCAAAACCTGGACAGACCGACAGACCGACAGACCGACAGACCGACGGACGGACAGAAATTGCGATCGCTATATGGCACTTGGCCGAAGGGCAAGTGCCATAAAAACAGGTATAGGATCATTTACACGGCAGATATTTTTCCCCGGAGACGAGAAGCGAAAGTGGTCACACGGTACTCGGGTATTTTTCAAGGGAGAGTAGTGTCATGTGTCAATAAATTGCAAGGTTGTAAGGCTCGGGATATATCTCTACGATGGATACCAAGATGTGCCCATTTGGACCACTTTTGACATTGACAAAATTATTCCTCGAAAATCCAATTTTTATGTTGCTGACGTCGAAAAATACCCTTCGACAAACAAATACCCGGGTAAAAAGTTCGCGAAATTGAAGCTACGTTTACACGGCGGGTATTTACCCGTACTCCGCGGGTATTCCCCCCCCCCCCAACAGCAACAAATCCCCGGGAATTTTAGACTTCAAGTTCGCGAACTTTTTACCAGGGGATTTGCTAGTTGAAGAGTATATTATGACGTCAGCAACAACAAAATCCGATTTACGAGCAATAATTTTGATTATGACAACATAAGAAGTGATTCAAATGGACACATCTTGTTGTCCATTGTAAAGAGATATCCTGAGCTTTATAATCTTGGAATCTATTGCCACATGACAGTACTCTCCCATGAAAAATACCCGGGTACCGTGTGAACACTTTCCCCTCTCGTATCCGGGGAAAAATACCCGCCGTGCAAATGATCCTTGAAGTCCATACCACAATATCCGGGTTTTTGTTGCTGTTGCGGGGAAAAATACCCGTAGAGTACGGGTAAATACCAGGCCCGTATCCAGAAATTTATTTCGGGGGGGGGGGGTATCTGCGGGTCGCACAAATGAATAAATCAGAGGGAAAAACCTATAAAAATGAGTATTTCTGTATGTTTCGGGGGGGGGGCAACCCCCTACCCCCCTGGATACGGCCTTGGAAAAATACCCTCCGTGTAAACGTAGCTTATCTGAAAAAAGGACTAGAGCGCACATAAGTTACCGGGTAAGAGTGGTTCTAGGTTACAGAGGAAAAGCAACTACAGAAATGTACTTCAGCAGTTTCAGCCGTGCTTCAAATACGGCAAAATGCTAGTGCTATTCAAGTGCAGTCGGCACCGCGAACGAACCCCCATGACAGGCACGAGGAGAGTGTCAGCTTAATCAGCGAAGCATTTAATCAACCTCCTGTCACAAGACCTCCTCTCCGGAAGAAAACGTCAGTCTTTATTACGTCTCTCACGGAATTTAATGACCGAATCGCTACTGAATCACCAAGGCTGCCAACGTCGTTGGTCTTTCCTCAAGCAACACATCAGCTTCCTCTTGAGGACATTCGAAGATGCTATTCAGACCAGCAAAAACGATATTTCACCAATTGATCTGTCAATGACCGGGACCAACTTTCCTAAGACATACAAGAAATAAAGCAAATGCAGACTAATCGAGGAGTGGGGAGAGAACAGGGAAAATACTAGAGCGTCTATCATTTCAACTGATTACCGTTAAAACAATCAGTTACATCAGGGACCCATAAATGTCCTGTAATGACTGGCCATTCAGGGGGCTTATCATTTCCTATACTTCTTATGTTGCTATATTGCCCGAGACTCGCCAAGTTTCCGAAAATTCCGCTTGGGTCGAATCGGCGTTCTTGCTCAGATAGACAAAATTTGTTGGCACAAGTCAGGACTATTCAGCATGCCAACGGGTACCTAAGCTAGGACAAAAGATCCAGGATACTCTTCCATTACACAGAAATATTCCTAGTTCAGCACAAATGCTGCGAAAAATTGTGTCTATCTGGATAGTCGGGTATTTTATCCAAGTGGGTATTTCTCGAACTATCTGACGTTCGGTCAAGAGCACATCAGAAATCTTTTATTGAGAAGCACCCTGAATGGCGAGTCATTACAGGAAATTTATGGGTCCCTGGTTACATCAAGACCTCATAATATTAGAGCGTAGTCAGAACATCTGTATTTCCGTTAACACATTTTAAGTCTATTTAGTCTGTTTTTATACTGTATGAAAAGAATGTAGCCATGTTTATTTACATTGTTTTGTTTAGTGTTTTAACATGGGTATCTTACTTTGTGTATTTTACTCATACTCCACTGTTATCCAAAATTCGGGTCACAATAAATAAATAAATAAAAATAAAATTGCGTCATTGTTCCACTAATGCAATACTGTTGATGACAAACTCTTTATTTCGATGAAGAATCGCCGTGTGCCCAATGAAGAGCCGGAAGCGTCGCCACAGCTATCCCCAACGAACGCCGTTGATTGGTTGACATTGGATTTGCGTCATCGTTCGGGCGACGTTTCTCGTTCTTCCCGAGGTTCACTCGCGTGTTTTTTAGTGTCAGTTTTCACGACCCGAGAGAGCGCCATCACAGAAGCCCGTACTTCTGCATTCTCCTGTCTCTGCGACGTTCAGAAAGATAATTTAGACAGATAAATCTATTGCGACTATTGCTGAGCAATCCTCTGGTGATATACAAAACGGAAGGTACAGTAACCGTTTTGCGACAAGTCGGTATGGGATTATCGATCGTGATGAAGCGATCATAGCCAAGATCGCTAGATACAACTCTGATGTTGTTGCTCATCCTTGGGCAACTATTTTGAGGCAACAGTTTTGTTTATGTATTTAGATTTCGATTTTGTTCTTCCTTTTTCTTGTGTTAGTGTATTCTCTCGTACTGTGTTTTTCGTTTTCATTTCGTCTTATACTCCACCCGTTTTCATGTTGATGTGAGATAAATATATACATACATACATACTAGATCTCGGTAATCAACACCCGCCCAGTATTTACAGCACACGACCACGGATTTATGCTCAGCGCTGTGTGGCGACAGAAGAAGTTCTTGTCTTTGTCCGTTATTGATTGTATCACGCCACATTAACACCATGCTGGAGGGCATTGAAGAAGCTCTTCAAACATGTAAGGAATCTTTCAGCATTAATGCGATTTTATCCGCAAACACTTGAGACCCCCAACTAAATGAGGAGTGGGATTGGAGCCGATACAAATAACATCAGGGGCCACGACTCCTGTCGAGGTCAGCAATTAAAGCCGCGTTCAATTCACCTAGTCATCCATCTGCAATATCCTATAATGTCTATAGCAACAACAGCACTACGCCGAAGATAAATAAAGCGGAATCGATGCCTGGTCGCCGATAGTAACAGATCAGAGCAAAATAACTCAAGACAGTAATGCGCGAACTTTGAAAAGGTGACACACAGTCAAACCGCAGCGACACTAGCTCCCGTAGAGGACACGAACATCCCTACTGAAACTCCCCCAGCACCGGATCTTATCCTTGCTAGAATGTTCTACGCTCCGCCACTGCACACACGAACAAAGCGAGCTGCGCGGCGCTGCAACGGAGGCCCAATTTTGGGATCCTAAAGCGTAAGTGGAAGGATACCTATGACATCGTAAAAGTTGTCCGTCTGTCCGTCCGTCTGTAAGCACGATAACTCTCCAAGGGAATGAGATATTTTGATGAAACTTGGTGTGAGGATTCGTCGGGTCGTCGGACCAGTCGAGTTTGTAGATGGGCTTTGTAGCCCTACATTTAGGGGTGGGGGAGGGGGTTCAAATTGAGGGACAAACAAAATATTTTGAAACAGCTGATGTGATAGTCGATTATGGGTTAAGAAGAGATGCTGAGCACGAGGGTGAAAACCCTTTTGTCGTCGGACAAGTGTTTCGCCCGAAATCCGGCCAAAACCGGAAAGTTCAAGAGTTAGATGTTCGATTTAGGGGTAGGAAGAGATGGCCGAAGACGGTGGTGAAAACCATTTTCTCGACGGACAAATAGTTCGCCCCGAATCCGGCCGAAACCGGAAAGTTTGTTAAAATTAAAATTCGATTTAGGGCAAGAAAACAGGCTGAACACTTGTGTAAAAAAAAATTTCTACCAGGACATTTAGTTCGCCCGGAATCCGGCCAAAACCGGAAAATTGTTAAAAGTTAAAGTTTTATTTCTAGTTGATTAGATAACTGGTTAGGGGTAAGAAGAGATGCTGAATCCGTGTTTGACAATCATATTTTACCCGGACAAATATTTCGAGCGGAATCCAGCTGGAGTCGGAAAATTTGTTATAAGTTAAATTTTTATTTGAAGTTGATTAGATGTTCAATATTGGGGAAAGAAGATACCCTGAGTTTGTTTTTCAGTTTTCTTTTCTGGAGTTCGGCGAAACCCGGATATTGGCAGAAGCGGCAGGAAGTATTCGTCAAAACAGATGTGACTTATAGGGGTAAACACACATGCTGAATTCATGTCTGAACTTGGTTTTCTCAGATTATTAGCTATTTGGCCTTAATCTGTTCTGAATTTTAATTGTAAATATGTTCAAGGAGTCTGGCGAAGACTGGATCTGGCTAAGACAAGACCCGGTTGTCTGGATCAGATATTGAATTTCTGGGATCCCATCGAAACCTTCGGTCTTGTTTATGCATGGGAAGGATAGGTCTTCGCATTACTCTCTAAAGTTATTTTGCTCTGTAACAGATAAGTGTTGATGAATTGAACACGACTACTATACAAAATAAATTACACCAAGCCACATCAACTGCAAGAAGGGACATCAAGGGCCGGGCTCTTGTTCGCTCCAAGTGAGCGACTCCGAAGGCAAGTCAGACGGGATGATAATTATGATGAACTGATACACAACGCACTGAACAAAACAGGAAAATATAATGGACGAATTAATGAATTTATTACGCACTGCCCTAGGGCGGAAGTGCAGCACCACACAGAGAAGTAGTAGAGAAGTACGACGACGGAACAGTCGATATTCGCTACATCCCACTGTAGATTTAGGACGTTTACTACAACACAATGAATGCACAAGACACACAAACAGAGAAATAAAAATTAAAAAGGCTGGTCCGGCCTAAAAAGTATAAGGCTGGTTCTTCCTTATTTCACAATACTTGGTCACAATTACAAATCTTATAACAACGAAAGCCTTCAAATCCCCGATATCGAAAAACTGTCTGAATGAAGACATAATCTTCTCGTGCGTTTTGGCCACCAAATTTCGAGTTCTCAACACCACAGGACCATCCTTCCGGACTTCGTTACACCCTTGTTCCCCCACCTACGAAATCTTCAGAAAGATACCTAAATTCATTCTTTCCGTATTTCACGAAACATTTTAACTGTTCATGATTTATGTTCCCTTTCTTATTTATTGTTTGTTAGTTTGTGTTTTATTTGTATTGTTAGTGAGTGTTTATTTTTGCAATTCCCGTCCGTGTTAGCCTAGTGCCATTAGGGTTGAAAATAAAATTGATTGACTGACTATTATTTTACCATTACTGGTTCATAACCGATCATCGTACAGAGCTGTACATAAAGTCGGAGTAATTAAATAGGGGAAACAAATAACATGGAAATTCATTCTGGCGTAGCTCCGTACATTCATGACTTGAAACATTGTGAACATGTACCCATATACAAAGACAGTAAAATTGGGAAAGACCGGAAACTCCCGTAAGCCCCATGAGTCACAACAATCAGCGCCGTTTAGCGGATGTTCTTTCGTTAACAAATCGCTCTGTTGACAATTTCTTCCATCGCTTTCCGCAGTATCATCATCAAAGCACGTTTTGTTTATGATGAGCATTCTCTCTCCATTCAGATTTCCTCTTTAATTGGAATAAAAAACAAGTAGGAAAAGAATAAATCGCTTTTTATGGAAAAATGTTGAATTCACGATTTCGAATCAGTTAATGTTGACAGACAATGCCTACTCACGCCCTCTTGCTTTGAGTATATTAATCACCTACCGCTGGAAATTGGATAAAGTCCAAACGCTAGGCGGTGTTCCAATCGATTTTCAGAGACCCGATTTTAGCGAAGTCACCGGTCTTTCCCACTATTATTGTCTTTGCCCATATAGTTCACTTTCATCCCGAACTTCAGAGGGGTTTATCGGTGCACGCATCGAGTATACGAACGGGCATTCATACTGTAATATAAACCATGGGTATCACAAGGTACTATCCTGCCATTCAAACCGGCGATATTTAAAAATAATTATTCAATCAATTTACTATTACCCTAGTATCACTTTGGTAAAAGCGAAAATTCCACCAAGGAAATAAAGGAGCCACTAAAGCATTGTCCTAATAGGTGTAATAAGCTGAATAACGCTATACGCGATGTTTACGTCTTAATACACACGCCCGTTCAAATACGATACGAACCCGAGAGGCGAGAGGTTCTTATCAATGCAGCGCCCAGTGTTGCCATGGTCATACAGTTTTTCGAGTTTCTAAAGATCAGAAAAGTGTTCTTAGTGTTACTTGAAGTACACCAGTACAATTTGACGCCCAATATATTGTAAATAGCAATAAAATCTATGGATGGACAGCACTCGTCCTCGAACTAGCAGTAAGCAGTCGCAACAGAACAAAACGTGCTGTTTTATAGAAAAGTTGTTTCTTCAGCTTCCAACAAAGTAGAACTTTAGTGCTTCCCGTGGCAACCCTGACGGCGCTGCTCCTTGCCTCGGCCCGCTGGCGAACCCAACCAAGCGATCTGATTGGCCCTGCATAAGCCAGAATAGAACGTCAGTCTATTCTCCTTATTCACCTTATTACAGCGAGCTCCGGAGGAAAAGAGGAATCTGTAATAAGTCTTATACACCTTAATACACCTTATTACACATATTAGGACAATGCTTAAGAGACTACCTCCGAACTCGCTGTTTTCGCTTTCCATTATAAAACATTAGTTGCGTTTTTTGCCTCTGGTTCCTGTTCCGTGTTCTCTGTTCACAGTTGTCTGGTTTGGGTAAAAATACGGTGTTTTGTTGACGCTGTTCCGTGTTTCTTGTTTGTAACTGTTCTGACGACAACGCAAATTTAAAGCGGGCCACAAAAAATGGTATTTCAACCACATACACAATGCTAACCATCCCTACTGTCACTATGAATGTTTAAAACCACTAAAACACCGTAAAACAATGAGCAAATTAAAACAAAAAAAATTACTATGTTTGAAATAACTCTGTCTGGACTTAAATCTCAGCCGCTTATCCCGGACAGCCTGCGGACAGCTGTTATGGCACGTAGGGAGCCAAGGGTCAAAATAATTATTTCCATCTAATGCTCCAACTGTTTATTACAAATACAAATAAATTAAAAAACTAAGACCAGTGTGGTACCTCTGAAGACATACAAAAATTATCAATTAGGTCTTATAATTCTTCGCTAATCAATCGTGAAAAATCTCGTCATCTAGAAAAGAAGACTTTCGGCGTGGGTTTTTTCTCGAGCTGAAACAGCAACCCGGCAATCGCGGTCAATTCAAACTAAACCTGTGGCTTACGATAACTAAGGAAAGGTAAACGGATTGTTTGGATTAGGACTTTGCATATCTTAAGCGGAAAATCTGTTATAATTGCAAATTTTATTCCAAAACGACCATACTTTAGGATCCAGCTTTATCCTTCAAACCTCTGCAATTCTTTCTTTTCTATCTGTGAATCTCTCTGCAATTTTCTATCTGAACAGTGATAAAACAGGCTAGGAGAGCAAGTTCTGTGTTTTGCAAAACAGACAGCGGAACAGAGAACACGGAACAGAGAACAGCGTACAAAATTGGGAAAATGAGAAACAGCGTGTTCCGTGTTTTGACAAAAACGGGAAAAATATAAAACAGAGAGAAAACAGCGAACAGAACAGAGACAAAAAACGCAACTTAGGGCGTAGTTTGGGAGTGGCTGAACTTTCAAGTAGATCATATATCAACTATGAGGTTTCATAAAGAGGTCAAAGAATGTGAGAACGCAAATAATACATAAAGGACGTAATAAATCTTTAAAGAACTCTTTTGGGGAAAGAAATTCCCATACATGTGCTAATTTCGAAACGATTAAATCTAGTGCCGACACTCCCTAAATAAAACAGTGCCTCCCCCAAAAATATAAGAAGCAGAACAAACAGAACGAGATTCTGACCTGTTATCAGACCTGAGCCTCGTTTTTGTTGGAATAGCGCCGCCGCATGGCTGCTGCAGCACATCTTTGCTTTTGCACAACATACGTTTTGTTTCTTCTTGGTTGAAGCGGCAGCGCTGCAGCACCTTGCAGGGAAGCACGGACTTGGTCGGTGAGCAAGTCCGTGATTCTCAGGAAGAGCTGCCGTCTTCCTAGGAAGCACTGCAGTGCAAAAAGAGATGTAGAAAGAATCAGTCCGGAATCGGCCGAGAAGTGGACCTGCAGCATGCAACAAAAACGAGGCTCTGGGAGGAACTTACGGCTAAAATATAAACAGGATATCCCATTTTTCCAAATATACCAAACACACCCTTTATGCAAGTAACAAACGAGAATGTAGAAATTATTTAGTAACTAATCGAAAACTAAGTAGATGCCATCCGGGACGAGAGACTTTGATGAAGACGTTTTACCCATGAGATGAGATAAAATACAAAGTGTAAACTAGGAGCACACTCATGGTTGATTCCGACTACCTTGTAAACTGCATACGCTTTTTGAAAGACGAAAGCTTATCCGTAAAACCACAATTTGCAACATGAGGAAAGGCGAAAGAATACAGAGGAAATAATTTGCCAAAAATTATTGAGTAGTCGCTTGGGATTTTGACCTTGTTTTGGGAAATTAACAATATTTAGCAAAACCATGCAAAAGTTGAAATACAGGACAATATAGAGTTTTTAACTTAACGTGGGATAATATGGGTCAAACTTTCGAATATAGAATATGTGGGACTGACATCACATCGTCTGCCCATCTGAGTGAAATGAATACTGATTTGGGAGTTACATCGAATAAAGTGACTAGTTAAACTGAAACTAGACCTATGTTGCCTGGGCAACGTGGCCGACTAAAATCTCGCGAGAGCAACACTTTGGTTTTGTTTCTTCGCTAACGGTTAAATGCTGCAATTGTCAACCCATCGAGGTTTTCAAAATGGTATGTTCCAATCCATGAAGAGTATTTTTCTGGACTGATGGCAGATTCTGTAATCACATGGTTATCCCTCAGCGCTGAACAAAAAAAAAACAGAATATCGGAAGTAGGGACTAAATTGACTTTGCAGCCAGTTGAACTTTATCCTTTTCAATCGTAGATATCGTGATTTGTGGAAACTTAGAACATAATCTTATATAGCCCAGTTGGCATTATAAAGCTCCATAGCTTTTTAGTTCAAAATACCTCTACTTATTATTGCGTAACATATTCTGTTGTTTTAAATTATCATTTGTATCCGTTGCGTTAACACTTAATTCTAGGTTACAGTGAAAGACCATCACCATAGGCCATTCTAGCATCTCATGAAAATGGCAATGCTTAGCAACCGATTCATGAACGACGACATGAACCAAACTTTTCTTATCATCAAAAACACCGGAACAAAATAGGTACACATACTACAAAAAGTCGGAAACTCGGAAGATGATTATAGTGTAACCGATAGTTACAATTGCCTGACTTGTCTCACAGTTGGGTTCCGCCCAGGTTCCGCCTATTGTTTACCCTACCACTAACGTTGTCAACCGCTCAAAGACTTCATTCTAAGTTACAGTGATAGACCATGGAGACTAATTTTCCACCCTCAGATTTTAAGAGATCAAATAAAATGTGCACCAATTTTATCAAGTTTATAGCCCCTCTAGCAACCGATTCATACTTACAAGTCCATCTCCCCTCGATAGACATGGTACCAAAATGTTCTCAATTCAAATGCACCAGAAACAAAGAATAGGAGTAATAGCTGCACCAACTAGCAAAAGTTACAAGCCCCTCATCGCCGAAGATGATTATGGTCTAACAGTCGATTTTTGCTTAAAAAAAACAACAGAATATCGGAAATAGCAACTAAATTGATTTTGCAGCCAGTTGAACTTTATCCTTTTCAATCGCCTACATCGTGACTGGTGAAAACTTGGAACATTATCTTAAATAATCTAGTTGGTATTATAAAGCTATCAGTAACTTTACAGGATCAAAATTCTGCTAATTATTTCGAAACTATGTCGTTGTTTTACATTATCATTTGTATCCGTTGCAATAACACGGTCTCACATGTCTCACAATTGGGTTCCGCCTATTCTTTGTTTGAGTTTTTATCCTACCACTAAAGTTGTCAACCCCTCAAAGACTTAACTCCATGTTACAGTGATAGACCAAGGAGACTAATTTTCTTACCCTCTGATTTATAGAGATAAATAAGATGTGCACCAAGTTTCTAGCCCCTCTAGCAACCGATTCATACTTACAAGTCCATCTCCCCTCGACAGACATGGTACCAAAATGTTCTCACGATCAAATACACAAGAAAGAAATAATGGGGTGAATAGGTACACCAACTACCAACATTGCTAACCCCTCGTCGCCGAAGATGATTATGATCTAACAGCCGGCTGTTGCTTACAAGTAGCCTACATGTCTCACGACTGGAATCGGCCCATTTTTGGTTTCAGTGTGTACCTCACTGAAGTTGTCAACCCCTCCAAACTTTCAAACTCCCAAGTGCGAGAAATGGAATGAAACTCAGCTGAAATCACAAACAGAAACGGGTAGAAATAATAGATGGCAGCACTTTCGGGCCCGTGGGAAAATGACCCTTTTCTCATTCTGTAGATTTTTCTATTTATCACTCAAAGAAGATGTATTGGCCGTGGGGCCAGGGAATTGCCGCACATATTTCGCACTTATAGATTTCAGTCAATCTTCAGAATAAAACTGGTGCTTGCCTGCTAGAACGGAGCTTTCCACTCGAAAGCAGAAATATGGTTTGATGAAACGAAAGCTTGGCTGCGTAACTTCAGATAATCCTCTCCGACATAGGCTATACAGCTCCACTTTAGTTCACACACTGTAGACTGTGGCTCAATTACAAGCGAAAACCATCTTTTTTGGACCCAGCAAGAGTTCTACGGAGCTTTCCAAAATGTAATGTCATATTCATCAATCCGGCCTAAGGTCCACACTTTCCGTAAAAACCGCGCAGGTTAGACCCTTACCACTTTCTTCTTCTTATTCTGAGAATAAGCACAATCAGGGTACTAGGAAAAAAAACAAAAAAAAAAAACAAGAGAAAACCAAATTGTTGCTCTCGCAACCTGCAGTGCCTGACCGAAATATTAATTTGGTCATCCAATTTTTGTTTCCTGAATTCGCAAATCCATGCAATTACTGATTCCTTACTCCTAACTCTTACGCCTCTGAACCAATACTTAAAAGAACACTGGCGTCTACTATAACCCAGCGTCCAAGACTAAGGGACCCCTCGAGTCGTTTATTATAGGACCATCAACTACTTGTTCATGATATCTATCCACTCGCTGAATATTTACTGTACAAGATCGTTGATTTTTGCTCGCCAACCTGGCTCAGATGTGAGGTTCTCATCGTAATCCGTTCTTGCTCTTAGCAGGGACCCATAAATTTCCTGTAATGACTCGCCATTCAGGGGGCTTGTCATTTCCTATGTTTCTATGTTGCTATGTTGCCCGAGCCTCACCTAGTTTCCAAAAATTCCGCTCGGGTCGAATCGACGTTCTTGCTCAGATAGACAAAATTGCCAGCATGCCACCAGGTACCTAAGCTAGGATAAAAGATCCAGGATACTCTTCCATTACAGATAAATATTCTTAGTTCAGCATAACAGCTGCGAAAAATTATGTCTATCTGGATTGTCGGGTATTTTATCCCCGTGGGTATTTCTCGAACTATCTGACGCTTGGTCAAGAACGCATCAGAAATCTCTTATTGACAAGCCCCCTGAATGGCGAGTCATTACAGGAAATTTATGGGTCCCTGCTCTTAGTAAATATTGGCGAGGAGGTTGGAACACACCCTCGAGTCCCGATGAAACTGAGAAAGCTTACCTTAAGCAATGTGAGGATCTTCTGACTTAGTTCATAGTCGAAATTCGCATATTTACTATCTGACATATCATAGACGAAAACCAGTCCACATCGTTGTGTCTCGGCACTCTCCAAAGCCACATCCAGTTGGTATACCACACCCTGAAGCAAGAAAGACAGATTGGGTGAGCTGCGGTAAGCCAAGAGCCTACGTTGCCCTTAAAGTTTAACCGAAAAGGGCTAAGATACGACAGTCTAGTTACCTATCACTTGTTCGCTTAAATAATCTTGAAAACCCGATGAAAAAGCGTTAAGGCGTATTCTCGCCGTTCCCCGAGGACTCCTCGGGGACTCGAAGGGAACGGCGAGAATAGAGGGAGTCAGTCTAAGCGGACTCCGCGTCCGGAAAACAACGAGAACACGCGGAATGCTTCCAAAATGAATTTTCTTCTTAAAATAAATATGATGTTGACGAAATTAGTCTGGCTCCACTTTATTTTTTATTTCGTTTATACTGATTGTTTTTAATTGATTTTACATTGCACCAACACCAGGAAAAATTGATTCCCCTCTAAATCTGAAAGGGAGTCCTTTTTTATGATGGTGATAATAATCGGAGCATTTTCCATCCCTGGGGACTCGCGAGAATACGGGGAGTGAATCCCAGGGACAAAAAAAAAAGCGGGGACTCCTCAAGTGGAGTCCTCGGGGAACGGCGAGAATACGCCTTTAGTTTGTTTTTCTGATATTTCCAAATAATCGATCATCCCATTGTGCTTGCCGCTCTTCCCGTTTTTGTGATATCTCTATGGTGCCTGGAACATTTGGCAACAACACCAGCAGCAAACGAGTAAATAAATTGTGTATCAAATAAACAAAGAAGTGTCTGCAGTATGCAGTGCCAAAAACAAACTAGATATGGTAGAACGTCGTGTCTGCTAGTGAGGTGTCTTGTGTGGTGGTAGTGTAGTGATTTTCGCGGGCGAATTGTGGACGGATTCACCATGGGAAAGCGTCCACATTCCCAACGTCCCTACTGAAGACTACTGTGGACAGAATGAAAATCTCCAATAGGTGTTGTAATAATTCAATGTATTTGAATCTAAGATGTAAAAATAAGTTGCCTGTTCAGTTAAACTTTAAAGCACAAGTCGCAGCTTTGCTTCAATGTTATCAAACGCGGGACTTCTTTAAAACTGTACCGGGTTTCCCGAATGATTTCAGCCTCACTTGGCCCTCTTCGCTTTGATGAGAACATGGAAATAATTGCATAGCCGGTATTTCTTGCCAATGAGCAGGTGGCTAATCGCCTCGAAAGAGAACAAGACCAAAGGTGTCGACGGGATCCCAAAAATCCAATATTTGATTCGGACAATTGGGTCTTGTCTTAGCCAGATCTAGTCTTCGCCAGGCTAATCACCAGAGAAAGCCAAATTCAGATATACCTCTATAAGCCATATCTATTTTGACGATACTGACAATAACTTGTTGCTTTACTTCTGCCAAGTTTCCGGTTTCGCCCGAATTCCGAGCGAATTACTAGTCCAGCAAAAAAAGAAAATTCAGAAACGAATCCAGCGGATCTCCTTGTCCTTATAAAGAACATCTAATCAACTTTAAATAAAACTTTGACTTAAAATTCCGGTTACAACCGCATTCCTGACTAATAATATGTCCGGGTAGAAAACGATTGTCATAAACAGACTCAGCCTCTCTTCTTACGCCTTAATCTGTAATCTAATCAAACTTTTGCTTTTAACAAATTTTCCGGTTTTGGCCGGATTCCGGGCGAACTAGTTGTTCGGCGAGTAAATGGTTGTCCTTTTACCCCTCAATCGAACATTTAATCAACTTCAAATGAAGCTTTTACTTTTAACCAACTTTCCGGTTTTCGCCGGATTCCGG
The DNA here is from genome assembly GCA_023053575.1 of Branchinecta lynchi. Classification (NCBI taxonomy): domain Eukaryota; kingdom Metazoa; phylum Arthropoda; class Branchiopoda; order Anostraca; family Branchinectidae; genus Branchinecta; species Branchinecta lynchi. The sequence goes on from JAKZAP010000020.1 coordinate 19,485,266, forward strand.
ACGAACTACTTGTTCGGCGAGAAAATGGTTTTCAGTATGATGTTCAGAATGTTTTCTTACCCCTAAACCGAACATTTAATCAACTTCAAATAAAACTTTTACTTTTACCAGCTTTCCGGTTTTTGCCGGATTCCGGACGAACTACTTGTCCGGCAAGAAAATGGTTTTCGCTATCGTACTCAGAATGCCTTCTTACTCCGCAATCGACTATCACATTAGCTGTTTAAAAACTATTTTGTTTGTCCCTTATTTTGAACCCCCACCCCTAAATGTAGGGCTACAGAGCCCATCTACGAACTTGACCTTATCCTTGACCCAATGAATCCTCACACCAAGTTTCATCAAAATATCTCATTCCCTTCGAGCGATATCGTGCTTACAGACAGACGGACATTTTTGCGATGTCAAAGGTATCCCTCCACTTACGTTTTGGGATCCCAAAAACACGGCAACTGTATACCTATCATATATATTTAGGCTACCTATCTCTTCTTGCTTAGAGTAATGAGGAATGGAATCGATCGTCAGACATTTAGGAGGCAAAAGGCAGTAAAACCAAGTTGCATCACGGGCTTACAAGCTTTTGGCCGGCTTACGATTGCCTGCTGGGAGCTAAATTTAAAATCTTGTGTATAATAAACTTGAACCATTTATCGATTTAGCATTAAGCGCATCTTAGGTAAGGCTGTTCCAATAACCAACAATTTTGTTGAAAAAACAGACAGTATTTAATGATCAAATGTTTCCAGGCGAGTACTGGATCACTGTGCATTTTTTACTTGTTTTTGTTGTTCTATTTTCCTTTTTCGTAAATAAATAAATATAATATTTAGCTCAAACGAGTATGGCTAGTAGAGGATCGTCATAACGTAACAATGTCAAGGAATGACGCACAATATATACATTATTTGACAATGAAATAACATGATACAAGTCACACATCAGGAGTTAAAATGGGAAATAAAATAAGGTACGAATGATGACTAATATCGCTCAGACGAATGTACTAGCGGCGGGGTAAATTGACGCCAATTTTTCTATTGTCCGTGCTGGGCTGATTAAGATTGGAAGATTGGTGTTACGGTAGAACGGATCTATGGTTATCAGAAGACAGACATTTCAGTCTGAAATCCACTGTAAGCTTTGTCTACGGCACACCACAGTAGGAACACCAAGGTTCGTGACGCTATTTCCATATGTAGAACAATGTTGCACATGAGTCATCTAGGGGCACCCACCCTTTTCGTGTGATCTGTACTTCTGTGTATGCTGTGTGAAGTGTAAAATTTTACTACGTGCGTTATCTTATTTTGTTCTTTTGTTGAACTCCGTCAGTAGCCTACACAGATTAAATTAATAACGTCACGGAATAATAAAAAATATGCATTTCTGGTTAAAAACAGTATACTAATTATTCGGACTTAGTTGAATTTTCATTTGTTGCAACTTTGAGGCACCTGACCTACCCCTAAAAAACAATATTTGCTCAAACTTCTTCTACAATGTTTTTATATTATAATGAACAAATTATGGGGATAAGGTATTAAAGAATAAAACAAAAATAGCTGTGTGCTACACAATAGGCTACTCTGTCACTAGCGCTAAACGCCCTCATTTTTTTTACTGGTTCTTGAATAACATTAATAATAATGAAATAATGAAAAAAAAAAAAAAAAAAAATTATAGCAAAATTTCGTAGTTTTAATCCCTTTATTTATTTAAAAAAAAAAAAAAAAAAAAAATAATGATTACCTCTTACACCCGTTTCTAGTCCTTATTTCGCCTATTCCGAATGTCATCTACACAAAACGTACAATTCAGACGCACCATACATGCAATCCGAATTATGTGGCTATCATGAAACCAACATCTCGCAAATGGTATCATTAGCGTAATGTATGAAACCTGTGAAGCTACAGCTATTGTTTTGCATGAGTTGAGATCAACCGCAAACCGAATTAAACACCATGGCCTAGCTGAATACCGAAAAGCGTATGAAAAAATACCCGTTCAAATATTAGAGGTATACAACTCCCAGGTTCAGAGAAAGCAGAACTCTGCATAGAGTTTGGCGTTAAATCTTTGAATCGTTCAATGCATAAACATATTTCCCTCAAAGGCCTGTAGAAAAGGCTCCGCTAGAGGGCACCTACTATTACTGAACAAGAGCTACGAGCTCACATGGAACTTGTTACGAGTAGGTTGTGCAAGAAAGTACATGAAAACGTCAAAAAATATACCCTTCAACCTCCCTCAGATCGGACCACAAAATAGGATATAAAGTCTGATCATTTCCGGCGTCGCCTCGGATCATATTCAGCGAATGACTGGTTTACCTTCCAAGTTTGAAACTTCTGACGGTATAGCGACGGATCGGCGAATACAGACAAAGCGATTGCCCAATTAAGAGGATTTTTTACGCTCTTACGATTTATTGGCTCTTCCTGACAATGCCTGTTGTGCATAACATTTTATGTATAACGTTTACCAACACAAAGTTAACATCCCAAGTGTCTGTTGTAACCCCGCATCCTTCTGTTGTCTATTATGAAACTTCTGACGGTATAGCGACGGATCGGTGAATACACACAAAGCGATTGCCCAATTAAGAGGATTTTTTACGCTCTTACGATTTATTGGCTCTTCCTGACAATGCCTGTTGTGCATAACATTTTATGTATAACGTTTACCAACACAAAGTTAACATCCCAAGTGTCTGTTGTAACCCCGCATCCTTATGTTGTCTATTATGAAACTTCTGACGGTATAGCGACGGATCGGTGAATACACACAAAGCGATTGCCCAATTAAGAGGATTTTTTACGCTCTTACGATTTATTGGCTCTTCCTGACAATGCCTGTTGTGCATAACATTTTATGTATAACGTTTACCAACACAAAGTTAACATCCCAAGTGTCTGTTGTAACCCCGCATCCTTCTGTTGTCTATTATGAAACTTCTGACGGTATAGCGACGGATCGGTGAATACACACAAAGCGATTGCCCAATTAAGAGGATTTTTTACGCTCTTACGATTTATTGGCTCTTCTTGACAATGCCTGTTGTGCATAACATTTTATGTATAACGTTTACCAACACAAAGTTAACATCCCAAGTGTCTGTTGTAACCCCGCATCCTTCTGTTGTCTATTATGAAACTTCTGGCGGTGTAGCGACGGATCGGTGAATACACACAAAGCATTTGTCCAATTAAGAGGATTTTTTACGCCTCAAGGGCAAGACAAACTAAAAAAAGACCAAATCTTTATAAATTAGTCATTGTGAGAATTTACTGCGACAAAGGAGAGAAAATAATGCCGACTTTTCCCTGGACAATCATAGAATAGGTTCACTAACCGGATAACCAACCAAAGAGGGACTGACAACTCGATTTTTGTTATAAGCTACATTATTTATAACGCAGCAGTTAAGTGGATGATTGTGATATTTTTAATTTCTTCAACTTTCGAGCCTGAAGAGGACTCTTGCCAGTGCCGTATTTTACTTACGGTAGACCCTAGGCCATCCATGGGTTTGTGTCCCCTTTTCGAGATTCAAAAACTTAAAAACGTCAACCGATTAGCACGCACTATTCTTGGTCGAGCCAAACTATGGTCTCATCTGACAAAACTTCGGTAACGTAAAAGACGAGGGTGCTTAACCTGGGTCTTAAGGAACAAGGCAATATGGCTAGCAACTATAGCCTGATTTCTCAGCAATTTACGCCTGCCGCTTGGCCTCTCTTTTCCCTGGCCCCCCCGCACCGGCCTAACTGGCCCAAGGGTAAAGACGGCACTGACTGTTGCCAAGAAGGGACAACATTTCTCCTAGCTGTCTTTTATCTTTTTAGCGGATTCAACTATGATTCGCAGTCAGCTAGAGCTAAAGAAATATTTTCAAATCCAGGATACCAATAACCTCGATTTTCCTCACTACAACTGAGCTTTTGACCCTGCAATGAAAGGTCAGTTTCTGTTTCTATTCCATTCGAAGCTTACCTGCAGTGTTGTCTGATGGTTAGCCACAAGAGGGTAGTGTAGTCTGGCAGAGAAAAGAGCCACGGCTGAACCATCCTCATTCCGAACAGGCTAGAGAAAAAAAAGGTAAGGCATACAAAGAGAGAATTACATTTATCCAGACAAAAAGTAGCCTACTGATAACATGTGTTCCTGCAGTCCAAGCTGACTGCGAATCATATTTGATGGTGCAAAACGGATACGTCAGCTGAATTTTATTGGAGCTATATTTTGGCCCTTCTTGGCAAGGGCCCTCTTCAGGCTCAAAACCGCTCAAGTTGGAAAAACTAACTTGTGGGAAAATATAGCTCCAATAAAATTCAGCTGACGTATCCGTTTTGCACCATCAAAATACTGATAACATGTGTTCCTGCAGCACCACGATAAATGTAACACCCGACTTCGGTGGGGCTTAAAGCACAAGACGCAACAGATATAATTTCAGTTAAAACTATTTAAAAAATCTAAGCCATTTGAAACCATGCTTTGTTTTCAGAAAATTACATTACGCTTCGGATGTTTTAGGCCACGCTCGCCCCCCCCCCCCTAATATTTTCAACAAATACAACGGAAAAGTTAGTATAACCAGGAGCCTGATGGATCTGGAAAGGAGCCAGACATGGCAAATGTAACAAGACCAAAGGTGTCGATGGGATCCCAAAAATTTAAGATTTGATCCAGACAATTGGGTCTTGTCTTCGCCAGATCCAGTCTTCGCCAGGCTAATCATCAAAGAAAACCGAGTTCAGATATTCCATCTATCTATCAGTCTATAACTGTATAGGCCATATCTATTTTGATGATACTGACAGAAACTTCCTGCTTTACTTCTGCCAAATTTGCGGTTTCGCCCGAATTCCGAGTGAACTACTAGTCCAGCAAAAAAAGAAAAATTAGAACAAATCCAGAGTATCTCCTTATCCCTATAAGAACATCTAATCAACATTAAAAAAAACTTCGACTTAAAAAAATGCGGGTACAACCGGATTCCGGACTAATTATATGTCCGGGTAAATAATGCCATATACAGACTCAGCCTCTCTTCTTACCCCTAAACCTAACATCTAATCAACTTCAGATAAAACTTTCGCTTTTGACATATTTTCCGGTTTTGGCCGGATTCCAGGCGAACTAGTTGTCCGGCGAGAAAATGGTTTTCACCATCATGTTCAGCATGTCTTCTTACCCCTAAAACAAACATTTAATCAACTTCAAATGAAACTTTTACTTCTAACCAACTTTCCGGTTTTTACCGGATTCCAGACGAACTACTTGTCCAGCGAGAAAATGATTTTCACCATCGTGTTTAGCATGTCTTCTTACCCCTAAATCAAACATTTAATCAACTTCAAATGAAACTTTTACTTTTAACAAACTTTCTGTTTTTTACCGGATTCCGGACGAACTACTTGTCTGGCGAGATAATGATTTTCACCATCGTAATCAGCATGTCTTTTTACCCCATAATCGACTATCACATTAGCTGTTTAAAAATATTTTGTTTGTCCCTTAATTTGAACCCCCTCCCCCACCCCCAAATATAGTGCTACAGAGCCCATCTACGAACTCGACCTTACCTTGACCCAAACAATCCTCACACCAAGTTTCATCAAAATATCTCATTCCCTTCGAGAGTTATCGTGCTTACAGACGGACGGACGGACGGACAGACGGGCGGACGGACAACTTTTGCGATGTAATAGGTATCCCTCCACTTACGTTTTGGGATCCCAAATCTGCTGTAATGTCGTTGATAAAGGTATATGCGGAACTCGTTACTAATACAGCTGCGACAGGTCCTTTAAGTTGGTTGATACGGGCGCGTGTGTTGGTTCACTCGGACAGCTCCGACTGTTAATCAATCAATAATTTTATTAACCCATATAGAAATAGCACCAAACGAGCCCGAGTTTAGTTTAGATCCGACTAAACTAAATGACTACACCATCGCACTATAATACGGATGGCGCCGGTCTAGAGAAGAGTCTGAAGAAGGAATCGGCAAAACACATGTTCCAGAATGCCCTTGGAGTAGGGAACTATGTCTGATTTGAGTTATGGTTATCTTCCTGTCCCCACATAAGTTTCATCGGTTACGCCATGGCGGCGTTTTCGTGAAAGTAAAAAACACCACCGAAAAAGGCGTTTCCGGCACTACAGCACCTCAAATTCGGTCTTTCTTCCGTTATTTTAGCTTCATCGAATTTCGATAGTTATAAAACTTGTACACAAGAGATGACAAGTTAGGAAAGTTAGGATTTCGAACATTACAATATTTATTCTTTATTTTGAAATGAACTCATACTGAAACGGTAAAGAGTCTAAAAAGTTATATAAAATCCCCCCCCCCCCCAACACCTATTTCCTCCTAAACTAAATACTCTGGGAACATAGAAATTCTTTCTATTTTGCACTTAGTACTATTGGTCGATTCAGGATTCAACCCATATTCATTAAGGCTGTTCCAAGGGTCAAAAAATCTGTTTTCAAAGCTCCAATACATGTCCTTTGGAACCGTCATCTTGCAAGCTTGAACGCATGCCTATGATGACGGTCACTGACATAAACAGTAAATAGTGACAGGGATCCTTTAATGGACACCTGAATGAACAGTACCAAGTATCATCACTATCTGTATGACTTCCGTTAACATTGCCTGCAGAAAACCCAATCCAAATACGAAATAGTGTTTCCAAGCTATGATTCTTGCTCCATTTTGCGTCTGTCCTTATTTCAGTACCAAACAATTTTAGAAATGAACAAACGTCTCCAATCAACCCTTCTTCTGGAATATTTTTTACCCAATTAAGCCCAAACGTATATCTAGAAGAAATTCCAATACGATCCGACCAGCGCTGAACACGATTTGAATGAATTGCGCCTGTTGTCTTGGAGTCTGCGTGTGCAAACCTCCAGAAACGAACATCCCTATTTTGAAAACGTCTCGCTCAGGAGAAGAATGCTCTCCGTGGCCATGTCATTAAATGAATTCTCCATGGTGTGTTCAAGTATGGTTTCATTGTTCAGGTGTCCTTTAATTTAGGCCAGACCTGTTACCTCGTCAGCAATGGACTTACCAGTACAGTGAACTTTCCACTCTCCAGCTCGCTTCTGAGTGGCTCCTCTCCAGGCTCCAGCCTGGCTAGCCCCTCCCTATGTCGAACTATCTCATGCTGCTGATACAACTCTACTGCCCTCTGCACATTGTACTTCCGGGCGCTAAGGAACTTCAAAGCCGTCGACCACGCTATGGGACCAGTTCCTCTTGTACTTCGAATCTGGTTGACTAAACTTATGAAGTCTTTCGTAGCCTACAGAATAAGAGCATTGTTAGGTAGTTATTGTTTTAACTCTGTCAACTGGATCCTTATATGTACTAATTTCCGGTTTCGTTCGGATTCCGGGAAACCCATCGCAACCAAGAACTAATACTATTTTCTAATTCAACGTTTTCCTGACCTTCGAGTCAATTTGACGGTTTCGCGCTATATTTAGGGTAACTCATGATCCCCCCCCCCCAAAAAAAAGGTCCTAAAAACAAAGAGAACCCCGGCTGTAGCAACAATCCTCTGTAGTCGAATAATCCCAACAGCTCCTTCAAAAGACTTGACCACACTCCCGGTCGTGACAATATAAGCTCGATTTCATGCGAGTTCCCTCGCAACGAACAATTATACATCTTGAGTGCCACGTCCCAGATATGAACGATGAAACCGGCGTAGGGGATTGTGTCAAAGCGGTGTATCTACGTCATAGATAGATAGATAGATAGATAGATAGATAGTTTTATTGATCTAACGCGTTGCGCCGACATGGCACTAAATACGTCGACCATTACATTTAATGTGTTACAATACTTGAATATATACAATTATTACATAAAAGAAAATAAGTCACCTGGAATTCACTCATTTTTTGTTAATTTTCTCAATAAAATATGGCACAAATAAATTCGAATACCGGTTAGTGCGACATCTAACTGGCACCAGGAGATTTTGATGCCGCGTCCACCCTGTCGCCGGTGCTAGATGGGGCAGAATATCTCTATGTTTTTCACTGGCAAGGATTGATTGGCCAAAACGTAAAATTAAGTCTTCCCGGAGGACACGGAGTGGCTCAAGCCTTAATAGAAGGAGAGAAGTTTCGTAACCATTGTATTTCAGTCCTAGCATAATGCGGCACGCTCTGATTTGCACTGATTCAACGTCTTCGTTATGTTGTACGCTCCTTTGTACAAAGGGTTGATTAGTCATAGTAGATTAGCGTCCTCAAATAACCGAGCGGATTGACAACGGTGTCCGGGCAATTCGTCACAGGACAATTCGTCACAGGACAATTTGTCACAAGGACATTTCGTCACAAGGACAATTCGTCACAAGGAAAATTCGTCATACGGACAGTTCGTCATTAGGACAATTCGTCATACGGACATTTCGTCACGGAGAGCCTTATTTCACGTTTGGATGTCGTTTTTAAGCTGTATATTAAGAAATACTCGGTTAAATTAAAATAGTATGGCTTATATTACATTAAAACATGTATTTATGAGCGATTTCCCTCATATATTCGAGTATGTCAGTTTGACTAGGCTAATATATGGTTTTCAGTCGCAGGTTAGTCTTCGTACTTCCACTTCTTGGGTGGGTTCGGGAACCCAGCAACAAATCCCTAAATACTCATTTTTTTTTTGGTCCTGCTCCGGTTGAAGAAAAAAATATTTGCCTCTACATACCACAATGGTAATATTGTTCAAGTTCAAGTTTAAGTTTTTTATTTTCAACATTCACTAATCAACAAGTAAAAAAGAAATCGCGCTGGAGAAAAAAACCTATGAGGGTTTGCATTCGCGCGAAATTCCACATAAATTCTTATCTATATATTTAAAAATAAACAAAAAAAATTCAATCTCTCTCACACATCAATACTCAATTCCCCCCTCCCCCCCATTATTCCCTCCCAACCTCACCTTACCCCCTGCCCACCCTTACCTCCCTAGTCCACCCTTCCTCCCCTAACCACCCGAACACCCATAATAAAATTCCATATTTATGCCCCAGACAATAATCTTTTACTTTCTTTTTAAACTGAGGTAGGCTGCGTTTTTCGCCGCCCTAATGGTCACTGGTAGTTCATTCCATACAGATGGACCCAGGTGTTTCATTGAAAATGTAGACCGGGTACCGTGACGTAAATCCACTACTATATGCCTTGTTCCATAATTATGCAGGTAATACATAACACTAAGACTGATGATTAAATATCGGATATTAGAGCCAGGATTAAAGATAATGATTCAAACAACCTCTTGTGAAGGGGTGGCATTTTTTATTTTGTCCAGACTTGACATTGTAATAGCAAATTTTCTAAAATATGACGAACTGTCCTAGTCACGAATTGCCCTAGTGACGAATTGTCCTGTGACGAATAGTTCGTGTGACCAATTGTCATGTGACAAATTGTCCTTGTGACTAACTGTCCGTGTGACAAATTGTCCTGTGACGAATTGTCCTGTGACCAATTGTCCTAGAATCTTGACAACGCGGTTACAAGAGTAGTGAGACCTCCCAGTGATCAGCCTGATTCCCCGAACAGACACCTAAATCCCCGCGAAAGTCCCCTGACTAGCTCCTCCTGTCGACGAAGAAGCGCCGAGTACCTAGATGAAGAGCCGGAAGCGTCACCACGGCTGTCCCCAACGATCGCCGTTGATTAGTTGGCACACAATTTGAGTTATCGTTCGGGCAACGTTTCTCGTTCTTCCCGAGGTCCAATAGACTATAGAAAGTTGCTCGCTTTTAGCAAAACTCTAGCAAGTGGTGTATTTTTGGGATCCCAAAACGTAAGTGGAGGGATACCGATGACATTGCAAAAGTTGTCCGTCCGTCCGTCTGTGCGCACTAAAACTCTCCAAGGGAATGAGATGTTTTGATGACACTTGGTGTGAGGATTCTTTGGGTCAAGAGTAAGGTCAAGTTCGTAGATGGGCTCTGTAGCCCTACATTTAGGGGTGGGGGAGGGGGTTTAAATTAAGCGGCAAATTAAATATTTTTAAACAGATAATGTGATAGTCGATTATGGGGTAAGAAGACATGCTGAACACGATGGTGAAAACCACTTTTTCATCGGACAAATAGTTCGTCCGGAATCAGGCCAAACCGGAAAGTTTGTTAAAATTAAAAGTTTTATTTAAAGTTCATTGGATGTTTGATTTAGGGGTAAGAAAACATGCTGAACACTTCTGTGAAAACAATTTTCTACCCGGACAAGTAGTTCGCCCGGAATCCGGTCGAAACCGGAAAATTATTAAAAGTTAAAGTTTTATTTGTAGTTGATTAGATTTCCGATTTAGGGGCACGAAGAGATGCTGAATCCGTGTATGAAAATCATTTTTTACCCGGACATAAAGTTCGACCGGAATCCGGCTGGAGCCGGAAAACTTGTTATAAGTTAAATTTTTACTTTAAGTTGATGAGATGTTCAATATTGGGAAAGAAGATACGCTGAGTTCGTTTTTTAGCTTTATTTTTTCGCCGGACAAGTAGTTCAATACAGATATGACTTATAGGGGTAAACACACATGCTGACTCCATATCTGAACTTTGTTTTCTCAGATGATTAGCTATTTGGCCTTAATCTGTTTCTGAATTTTAATAGTAAAAGTGTTCAAGGAGACTGGCGAAGACTGGATCTGGCGAAGATAAGACCCAATTGTCTGGATCAAATATTGAATCTTTAGGATCCCACCGGAACCTTTGGTCTTGTTTTTACATGTTGTCTCTTTTATAAAGGACAGAAACCCGGTATATAGGGAGCAGTGACCATGCATTAATTAAGTCATTAGTGATTCGGTCGAGGCCACACTGTCAGAAGTTTCATAACAGACAACACAAGGATGCGAGGTTTCAACTGACAACGCGTAGCAGACAACACTTGGGATGTTATCTGTTGTGTTTGAAAACGCTATGCATGAAATGTTACGTATAACAAACATTGCCAGAAGGAGCCAAAATCTTCTGGCTTTTTTGTTTGTCGTCATGATTTCGGAAAATTCAGCAGATGTTCTTTTGGCGGTTCTTATGCTCTTTCTCTGTCAATGCTTGTTACGCATAACTTTTCATGCATAACGTTTTCAAACGCAACAGATAACATCCCAAGTATTGTTTTACACATTGTCTGTTCAGACCGCGCATCCTTGTGGCGTCTGTTATAAAACTCCTGAAGTGCAGTGCAATACAAGAAATCAGTGTACTCTTAGCAAGGCCGTATCCAGGTGGGGGTAGGGGGTTGACCCCCCCCCCTCCCGAAACATACAAAAATATAGATGTTCCTTCGGGCCAAGCTGACTGCGAATCATATTTGACGGTGCAAAACGAATAAGCCAGCTACATTTTATTTCGAGCTATATTTCGGCCCTTCTTGGCACGGGTCCTCTTCAGGCTCAAACCGCTCAAATTGGAAAATAAACTTATTTTCCAAAAATACCCATTTTTATAGGCTTTTCCCTCGTATCTATGTCTTTTTTTGTGAGACCCGCAGGCAACTCCCCCCCCCCGAAACGGGCCTGACTCTTAGTATAGGGATTGTGCTTCATTTAAAGCAAAGCAGTCAACAAACCTATATGCAAACCCTAACTTGTTTCACTCTAGAACACCCTAGGAGAGAGATTCCAAGCCTCATCCACGCTACCGTAAGGTGTCACAGGATCGTACCCCCCCCCCCCCCCCGCCCACTCCCCCGCATTACACACGGCTATGAATGGGCAGTGGACGAGAATCCCAGAAGAAAATCGAATTCAATTCAACCACTCTGTTCTAGTCGACAAAAACACAAATAGCTTGTATTCCCCGCTTGCAGCAATAATTATCTTCGATTCGATTAACCCCAATAGCTATAGCAAGAACGAAACTCATCAAGCACTCGGTCACTATTTTGAACTTGTGGTAATTTCGTTTGTGCATCGCGTAGCTTGGATGTTTTGTAATACTTATTATGCCATAAACACGAAAACTAATTAGTGGAATACAAAAGCGAGTAAGGTGTAGGGCGTCGACCACTGCGACATGCACGGTCCACTCTGTATTTTTTCGTTTGCGGTTTTCTCTATAACCACTATAGAAAAATTATTAATGTGAAGATGGCATAACTGATTCCGTCAAATGATCACAAATAACTCTTGTTAAAAGCAGTGAAGTTTGATTCCACTTGTCCAAACGGGAGTTGGCTTAAAGTGAGAATTCACCTGCCAACCCTTTCTTTTCCTGCCCTATTCGTTTTTTTTTTTCGCGCTTGCAGCGTGTTCCACCCTTCCAATAACAGTAGAGTTACTATTTTCGTTCCCACCTCGCGAAAAGTTACTACGCCGACCGTTCCAACATTCTGCAAATAGTAAGTATTTGCTTACTATGCTCGGAAGCGTACTTAGCATGGTATCTACGATCTTCTGACGTTATCTATTTATTTATTTATTTAATCTAATAAAACGGCCAACTTGGGCCATACTAAACAACTAACAATAAATATTAACAACTAACAATGGGTGTGGGCAAAAATATAAAAACAACAAACTACCCAACATCAAATGCTGAATACAGTTCACGGTTCCATGCCATCCACACAGGTAACGATAGCCGCATGTTTGGGCCCGAGAGAATCACAAGGAGTGGATTGCTAGACCGAAGGATCCTTGTCTGAACAGAGAAGATAGACCGACGCCTGAGTTCCCTAAAAGAAGGAAGACCCTCACCAACAAACATCCCGGAAGCACTACAGTTCCAAGGTAGACCATGTAGCCACCGGAATGAATTGTTATAAAGAACCCGAAAAGTATTATCGCATTTCACAGATGTAGAGTGGGTTAGTGACAAACAATACAGTGGAGTACAGTAAGCCCTGAAAAGGAAAGTTTTAACTGAAGAATCACAACTAGAGAACTTTCTAATAAGGATATTAGCACGGACACACAGTGATCGGGACACCACTGAAACATGGAGGTCGTCTCTAAGTGAACTGCAAAAAGTATATCCAAATACTTAAACGACTGTACAAACACAAGCCGGACAACAGATAGGATAGCAGTAGGTATGTGCTTGAGAGACATGCCAGGTGGGATGAACGCCATACAAAAAGTCTTTTTTGTTTTGTAGATTACATCATTAGCCGCGGCAAACCGGTCACAGACAGCCAGAAGCTTGTTCAGGGCTGCTACAGTTGGGGCAAGAATGGCAAGGTCATCTGCGTAGCTAAGGTTTAGTTATTGGCCCGATAAGCCCGCGGCAGAATGTTTTACCAACAATAGGAAAATGCGTTCCAGTCTCGACGACAAGAAGCCAGGGTCTGTGACGTCATGCGTAGTAATCACGGTAAGTCGGGTGGAACACGCTTTTGGATTAGGACTCAGCTTTCAAAACTGGTTGTGTACACAGGTCGAGTACACAGCTATCTCAGGTGAATTCTCGTAAATAAGAGTTACTGTTTTCTTTCCAACCTTGCGAAAAGTTACTACGCCGACCGTTCCAACCTTCTGGAAATAGTACTATTTGCTTACTATGCTCGGGAGCATAGTTAGCATGGTATCTACGATTTCTGTGACGTGATTGGCACGTCAGCCCGCGGCATGATATTTTACCGAAAATAGGAAAATGTGTTCCAGCCTTGACGACAAGAAGCCAGTGTCTGTCACGCCATGCGTAGTAACCACGGCAAGTCGGTTGGAACGCGCTCCTGGATAAGGACGCGGCTTTCAAACTGGTTGTGTACACATGTCGAGTACACAGCTATCGCACGTGAATTCTCGCTTTACGCCGGCTGTCCACTGGGGGAATATTCTTGACGACTAACCCTTCGTGCCGATAAAGAATCGCCGTGTCTCTAGCGAAGAGCCGGAAACGTCACCACAGCTGTACTGTCCCCAACAATCACTGTTGATTGATTGACATAGGATTTGAATTTTCGATCGCGTGACGTTTCTCGTTCTTCCCGAGGTTCACTGGCGTGTTTTGGACTTGATCATAGAGCGTGTTCCATCCTACTTACCGTAGTTACTACGCATGACGTCAAGAATTCTGGCTTTTTGCCGTCAAAGGCTGGAACGATTTTTCTATTTTCCAGCAGAATATCATGCGGGCGAATCCGACCAATCACGTTACAGAGATCCGTAGTTACTACGCTTACTACGCTCCCGAGCATGGTAAGCAAATAGTCACTATTTCGAGAAGGTTGGAATCAGCGTAGTAACTTTTGGTGAAGTTGGAACGGAAATAGTAACTAATAGTTGCAATTTGTAGAAGGGTGGAACACGCTCATATACAGGATTCACATGAAGGAGCTTGACAGAACTCCGCACTTGTTTTAAAGCCCTCCTAAATTACAATTACAAATCGGTTTATTTATTTACCAGAAGATGGGCTGGCACCATAATTGTAACTCGAGTTACAGACACAAGGAGCTTGACAGAACTCGGCACATGTTCTAAAGCCCTCCTAAATTACAATTACAATTCGGTTTATTTATTGACAAGAAGATTGGGCTGGTAGGTTACCATAATTGTAACTCAAGTTATAGACACACAATTCACAAGTTTAGAATATAAGTCATCAATATCAAACATGAACATGACAGGTTAAAAGAGCAACACCGTAGTTCGCCATAATGGCAACGAGGGACTAAAGTTCATCGAAAAGTAAATGGTCAAAATTATTTATATAACAACAAAGAACACTAAATAAACGCGCAAAAAGCACACAAGAGTCATGGTTTAACCCCAAAGTAAACTGACATATACATTTCCTCCCAAACATCCGGCCTGGACGGATTCTGGGAAATGGAAACAAACTGTGAAGGTAACGGAAGTGACGGACTTCATCTCGTAACAGACGCTGGAATCGGCCGATTCGTGTGAGAGAAAAATTTACGAACAGGAGAGATATTTGCGGACTGACAATTCCGCATAACCAAGAAACGATGTAAAGTTATCGGCCAATGCCCAGAGAACGCGACCAGAGCGGGTGCTTACATTACGGTAGTCTGCACACTAGGACCGTTACGACACATTTAAGTTGCAACCTACCAGGCCCGTATCCAGGAATTTATTTGGGGGGGGGGGGGGAGTTCGACGAGCCGGACAAAAAAGTACAACAAACACACAGATCAGAGGGAAAAAACTATAAAAATGGTTATTTTTGTAGGTTTAGGGGGGGGGTCAACCCCCTCCCCCCTGGATACGGCCTTGCAACCTACATATTATTCCGAAAAAGACGAGAGACCAACTATCAGCTACGTCCGGCTACGGCTTTCATAATGAATAATTGACTGACTGATCTTACACAACACTTGCACTGCACGATAAGGCTAGTATTACACATCCCAGCTAACCTATGGAAAACGATGAAATTGGCATTAGCCCAGAATTCCAAGAGGATTAGTCTCTCCTTGCCTAATTATCAGCATACATCACACAGAGACGGTACAGTAAAACCATAAGTTAATGAGCAGAAAAAATAAGGTTTCACTTTTTAGATTGGACGGCAGTGCACAAATCTAATTGTCAGGTAGGTTTGCACCCTTTTGTCTGTTGAAGGAATACAATTAAAGGCATATCTAAGGAGAGTTTTAGTGAAACGTACATGATGATAATGATAATCACCCTTTTGTCTGTTGAAGGAATACAATTAAAGGCATATCTAAGGAGAGTTTTAGTGAAACGTACATGATGATAATGATAACTGGTGGATTAATAGGAAGGAAAACAAAAACGTATATCTGAACTGGAATACGAAGACTTCAGGCTTCCACGCCCGTGTATCTGCGAGAATCTGCGACACTCAGCACAGAAGTCGGAAGCAAGAAATGACAAACTTGATGACGCTTGAGAGAGCAGAGTTGGGTAAAGCAAAAAGAGGGGAAGAGGCATTTTAAACAGTTTAAAACATAGTTAGGCCTAAAAGGAATTGAAAATAGCAAAACAAATGTATACCAAGAAGTAACGTGTCATTGTTTTCTTTACGATAACGCACCTAGCGGCCCAAAAAGAACTAATCGGAAGAAGAATTTTATGTATTCCATAAAGTAATGGGCAGAAAACAATAGCTTTCACTTTCTACTCTAAAACACTATTGCTTGGGAAGCATATTGCAGATTTTCTACTCATCAACTTCTGGATCTATGTTACTACCCGTAAAACATAGTATGAAGTAAGCACTGAAATTGAGACACAGGTGACTTTTCTATGTCAAATTTCAATAGCCATTTTCTTATCCCATTTCACAAGTGCATTGTGGAAGGCATACCTCTATCTGTCTATCGTCTAAGGTGCAAATGTGAAAAGTTGCTCCAGTTCTCATCATGCCGCTACAACACTACTAGCTCAATTCATACGCCAAACTGAAACAGTTAAAACTTTCCTGGTACCAAGCCGGCACATCCTTGTAATACCGCTATCCGAATATCGACTGGAAATCAGATGGAGGAATTCGTTCCCAAGCCATCGGTTCCATAGCTATGGAAACGCAGAGCTTTGAATCGACAAAAAACAGAGATGCGGCTTACTTCCACTTCGGAATGTGTCCTGCGATTGACAGCGCAAGACGAAAATCAGATGGGAGAGGCATGTCATGATAAATGAAATTTCAAACAATAGCTTCGTCGAGCCGAGGCCCGTCTTTATATGACAGATTTTAACTTATCGGACTGTTCAAGACTGTAACCGTCAAGCTCTGGCACCGACGAGAAAGAAAACTGCAACAGCGCAGGAACCACAAAGGCGGAAAGCAGAGAAAACAAGACTAAATGCTTCAGTAGGGTCTCAAGGGAACACAAGTTCTTGATCCAGCCGATTCCCTCTTTCACCAATGACAGAATAAACTGTCAGTCTGGTCTTAGGCAATTCGTGTGATACGTTCGTAGGTTTGGCTTCTAATACTCTTGATGACTAAGAATCGGCAGTGCTACTATAGAACAATGTCTATCACGACTTTTTGTGGTTGGCTAGTCTTTTGACTGAGCGGCATATTTTTGGGCCCATGTGGCACCCATTAATCCCAGGTAGTAGGCTAAATGAAATATTCACAAACTTGCCTTACAAAAAAAAAATCTCCACTGATTTTCGACGGTTCTATGATACGATAGTGGGGATGCGCGGATATCGGTAAATTGTTAATCATGTCGGTAAAATTTGGGCTTGCCCCCCCCCCCCCCCCGAAAATGGGCTAGTTTCGCCACTGCTTGAGGCACAAACGATTATGGGCCCTTGGTATTCATGAAAAGGTTCGCTTTACCCTAGGTTCTCACATACGTTCACACTGATTCGATATCGGCCATCGCCGAGACTTTCGTCGCCAAAATCGGCGATTTCTGTGGCTTCGTAAGGCGATTTTCAATGTTGGGAAAACTCAACTTTAATCGGGCGACAGTACGATTTTATGCACGCAACAGCAACATAGACGACTCTTTTGATGATTCTATTTAAGGGTTATTTTTAATTATTTTAATTATTTTTCGCGTTAAATTCTGTTGCCGACGAAAATTCAATGTGAACATCCAGGCGGTAAAAATCTTCTGTCGCTGTGACTGAAAAGTCTCGTTCATCGACGCGATTTGCTTTGTGTGAACAATATGCTCTTTGCGGTTACATTGCGCACTGTAAGGGGGCTAGAAGTCTATTTTGTAAGCAAAAGCACTGGTGCACAAATGATCGCGGACCCTTGGGGTCATGAAACTGTATCATTTGCTAGAAAGTATTTTTTTTTAACTTTGCGGCTAAGATACACTTTAAGGGGGCTAGAACTGAATTGATAAGCAAAATACAACAGATGACCATGGGCCCTAGGGAACATATAATTTATCGTTTCTTAAATATTGTCTCCACTTTCCGGTAAGAGCACTTTAATTACGTTGGAAAGTCATTTGTAAGCAAAACCCTTGAGGCGGAAATGATCATAGGCCCTTAGGAATCACGAAAATGTATATTTTGGTCAAACAAAATTTTTGTTTCACTTTGCAGTTAAGATACGCACTTTCAGGGGGCTTAAACTCATTGTAAACATGTACTTGAGGTACAAATGATCCTGGGCCCTCGGGGATTATGAAAGTGTTTCCTTAGATCAACAACAGTTTTCTTCGGATCCGACCAACCGTTCTGAGTTTGTGCATGACACAAAATTCCGGTAATCCGGATTCCAATTCTCGCCACTCCCCCGAAAATGTCCGGATTTGGGAAATGACTGCTTACAAGTCAATCAGATCAAATCCCTAAAACACCTGCCGAATTTCATCGTCCTAGTGCATTTGTAAGTACCTTAATTCGCGATCACCAGAATTCCTGGAAACCCCCTATACCCCCCCTATACCCCCCGATTGGTCCGCTTCGATCAAAAATGTATTTACAACTTGTCCTTGTTCTTCTCACCAAGCTTCATCTCGATTTCTACACTCTAAGCCTGTCCCGAGAATCCCAGTCCCCCTCCAATCACTACCCCTATCGGATCCGGTCCGGACACGAAACAGGACCTCCGCGACCCGAGCTCTTTCAAACTGTCAAGTTTCATTTGTGTCCACTTCCCCGTTGGAAAGTTATGCTTTCCTCAGGATCCCGGATCTCCTCTCCCCCCACGATGGTCGGACCAGGAAAATGACGATTCTTAAGTCAATCTGGTGGAGACCGTAGAGTCTCTGATACGCCCGCCAAGTTTCATTGTCCTAGCACATCTGGAGGTACATTAATCCGTGATAACTGGAATTCTACCATGGGGGGTATTTCCAGTACCCCAATCCAACTATTCCCACAGTTGCCGGATCCGATCCGGACGCAAAAGCGGACATGTGAGGCATGTATTATTTCTACTTATCAAGTTTCATTCAGATCCAATGACCCGTTCGAAAGTTACACATGCCTTAATATTCCGGATTCCCCCTCCCTCCACAACGGTGAAATTGGGGAAGTTACTATTTCCAAGTCAGTTTGGTCGGATCCCTGACACGCCTGCCAAGTTTCATCGTTCTAGCACAGCTGGAAGTACCCTAACTCGCGATCACGGGACCGACCGACCGACGGAAAAGTGATCGGTATATGAGAATTGGCCGGAAGGCAAGTGCCATAAAAATAGGCGGTAGACAAAAACTTCTGATGGATAACCTTTTTTCTGTGAATTGACTTTCACAGGAAACAGATTTGCTGCTTCGCGAAATGTTTCTGGATCTTCTTTCGGACAGAAATTTCAGCTAGAAGCCGGTTAAGATCGAATTTTTTCGAATCTACCGAAGTGCCTGATGGGTAGAAAGCGTGCTAAATTAGGATAGCCTACGCTTTTAGTTTTGTATTCGTATTTTTACACTTGGGCCGAAGAAGCCTACATTCAAAACTGGAAACAGAACATGACCGATGAAACTGAGCTGAGAAGACACACAAAAGGCTGAACCAGAAGTATTTTTCCATCAGAATCTAGGCTTTAACAGAATATGCCCGGAATGGTGAGATACAAAAAAGGGTAATCAAAGATTGGCAAAGAAGAGACTAGTAAAGTACAGTAGAAGTATGCTTATTTGAACACTTTTTTAACTGTTCCACTACCTTGGCTTTCTTACTTGCATATAAAAAAGTAAAATGCAAAAGAAAAATAACAAACTTGATATCAGCAAACAGCCAACTATTTCAGGGTTATCCTGGCACAAACTTGAAGCAGAAATTCGGACCACCGAATTTAATTCGGACCACCACCTTCTCCATTGAAGGTGCGTTTCCTCGCGGCAAACTTTTCAAATTATAAAAAGCAAACTAGGTGTCAGCTGAGTCACTTTCATAGATGGATTAGCAAAATATTCAAAAAGCGACAAAAGCGTGGGTGATTATTAATAGTGTTTTTAGGAAAAAATACCTGGTTTGGGTTTTAGTTTTTTCTTCGGCGATCGTTCACTGTTAGCAGACGTTCACATAAGCATACCTCTACTGTAGTTGAATGTTTCGTAATACCCTTAATTGCATCAAGGATGTATGATCAGCTCTCCGGATCCCGCTCATCACTCAGGCAGCAAGGCAGTAAGCTATACCTTCACAACAATTTTGTTCCTTTAAATCCCATGGTTTGCAGCCTGGACATAACACAATTCCTTGAAAATCCGAACTTAATAAATAAAGAGCTTATTTCGTGATTTAGTAAGAGCTTCGGACGATCCGTCGGTCCGTCCTCTGGATAGCTTCGGTGTTCAAAGACATATGTTCAAACCTGATCCTTCGGAGGAAGTAGTAAGAGGAAGTTTTCACGCACCAGAACGACAAATAAATTAACGCTACAAAACCCAACTAGTCACTCTTCTGATAGATTCCTCAAGTCATTTGTGCCATATTTCGTGAAGTTTTTTAACAAGTGAAGACACGTATAATCTTTAGACAATTAATCTAGTATTACATATTTTACATTTTTTATGTTTGACACACCGTTAATTTTGTTACAAGTTATGAAGTCGTACAAGTTTTAAAATGAATAGTATATATCAAATATATTTTGTTTAAGTTGACAGTCCTATGTTATCATGTTGTGAAACAGATATTCAGGCATAAATACGATGATTGATTGAATTAAAAGTCGTAACAAGGTTTCCGTAGGTGAACCTACGGTCTGCGGAAGAATCGTTTAAAGTTTAACTGAAACGGGCTGAGATATGTCATTCTAGATACCCATCACTTATTCACTCAAAGAGGCTTGAAGACCCGATGAAAATGCGTTAGTTCGTTGCGCCGCTATTAACGGTTAATGGATTCTCATACAGTAGAATTTCCCTGTCACATTTGTGGCACCTCTATGCGCTTGTACCTGTGTTTTATGCTTGACGAAAACGATAGACGAAAAATAAGTGTTCACGCAGTTAGCTACCTTCCGCGAGCTGATCACTGGCCACTGAAAAGCCGTGTTTATACTGAGTTGGAAATTTTCCGCGTCATAGTATAATTTCCGTTGTGGAGACGGCCGTAGATATTCACAGCATCACTACTAGAGCAGATAGTTTAAAATCAAAAAAACTCGTAGCAGAATCCAAATAATTCAGTGTATTCAATTAGATGATACAAAAATAAGTTGGCTTTCAGTTAAACTTTAACGAGTGCTGCACTAGCCCCTTACTTATTCTTGCTTGAACAAGGGGAAAACAAGATCATGCACATACCTGCATCTCCTCTTCTGTTTGAACATCCATCACTCTGCTTTAACAGGTGTCCAGGATCGGAGCTGGCAAAAAACTGCTACTAATGGGTGCAACGAACCTAAAACATAAACGTATATTTCGAATGTGCACATTAATGTATCATACGGAAGCAAAACCAATGAACGACAAAAAAGTAGAGGAAAATGTTGAAAGAATCTTGAACCTACATCTACCTACTTAAGAACACCTTCAGCCCAAGCTCACTGCAAATCCCAGTTGGTGGCGCTAGGAGCCCTAAGAAAGGGCTCCTAATATAAGAGTTGTTTTGGGTTTTCATTTTGCCAATTAGCCCAAAACTGTATTGCTCCACTTGTTGAAATTATGACATAACCATACATTGACGGAGAAGTTCAAAATTCCAGATGCAAGTGTTACACTTTTGGATGTTTCTTCGTCGCTATAAAAAATCACTGACAACAGAGCCCAACCAGCTCACGACCTTCTCCACTGCTTCCTAGCCAAAGATTGAAAATTAGTGTCTTTTTCTGTGTCTTTATGTTTTATCTATTTTTTTTCATTTACTCCGCTTTTTCGAAATGGCGGGTTACAAATAAATTACTTACTTACTTACTAATATTCAAAGAGTCATATCTTTGCTTTAAGCTAGGTCAGCTCACTATCTCGCTTCCTTGGGCCTAATATATATCAGCCTTACAACTTCAAGGATTCCCTGAGCCTCGTTTTGTTGCATTCTACAAGTCCACTTCTCGGCCACTTCCGTGTTGATTAGTTCTACATTCGCTTTTGCAATGCAGTGCTTCCAAAGAAGACGGCAGCGCTTCCGACCAAGTCCCCTGCAAGGCGCTGCTTCAACCAAAGCCTCGTTTTTGTTGCAATAGCGCTGCAGCATCGCTGCTGCAGCACTTCTTTGCTTTTGCACAATATGCGTTTTTGGATTCACTTTCTTCTTGGTTGGAGCGGCAGCTGCAGCACCTTGCAGGGAAGCACGGACTTGGTCGGTGAGCATGTCCGTAATTCTCAAGAAGCGCTGCCGTCTTCCACGGAAGCACTGCAGTGCAAAAACGGATGTAAAAAGACTCAGTCCGGGATCGGCCGAAAAGTGGACCTGCAGCGTGCAACAAAAGGAGGAGGCTCTAGAAGAAATCTTGCAGGCAGCGAATCCAGAAACGCATCTTGAGCAGAAGAAGCAAAGAAGTGCTGCACAGCACTTCCAGAGATGGAAGAATCCGATCATGAAAGGACTCGAATCCGAATCCAGCGCTAGGTACGAATCCGATTCCGAATCCGAATCGACCATTTGAGGATTCGAATCCGGATTCGAATACGACCTTAACAAAAATAAAATGAGGTACATAGGTTATGGCTTAAAAATCAGAGGTGAAGAAAAGCACTGATATCTAAGGTATCAGATAAATTACTGAAGGTGTCTGGTGGTGGAGACCAAAAAGTTGGGGAAGACGGAAACTGGAATGGAATCTGAGCGGATTCGTAAGATTGAGGGTTTGAAATCCGAGTCCGAATCCGAATCCAGCTTGACGAGCAGAAGATTCGAAACCGGGTTCGAATCTGATTCACCCATCTCTGAGCACTTCTGCAACAAAAACAAGGCTCTGGTAAAACATACCTCCCAACTCATACAACAGTAATTTTAATTTTTGAATTTCGAAGTCCAACTCCGGTTATAATTCAATCTTCACTTAAATATTTAGCAAACTAATCCCCTGACATAAGGATATGAACATTATGATCAGTTTGAACAAAAAGTCTTTAATACAATCGCAGTAGGCTACATGTAGCAGATTCCCAAAACCGATAGCTGTCCGAGACAGTTATTCTATTTTCGAAAACAAAAGTAAAATGGTTCCCGTTCCAAGCCAAATAGCTTTTATTTTCGAAACAAAAAAAATCCCAGGATAAGTGCAGAAATGTGCAATATTTGATCAAATCTAAAATGCAAAACAATAAAGACAACATATCCTTGCAAATCACAAAGGAGAAAAAGAAACATAAATATGTGTACGAATTTCACTGTTTTACCTTATCGGTTTAACATAGTTGAAAATGAATCCTATGTTTGGGGCACAGTAGCAGTGCTGTAACCTTAATCCTTAGCACATGCCCAAGTGTTCAAGTTCTTTTTATTAACAAACTTACATATGCACAACTCATAATACTAACAAAGACAAAAAACAAATCTATTTATTATGCATAATCCCAAGGGCTCTATGGCCTTTTGGTTGGGAAACAGCTATCTTTATAATAAAATAACTCATCAGATGTTCTCGCAAATACAAAAGACCTCCACATCACCACTCACTAAAAAAAAAAAAAAAAAAATATAAATGAACAAATTAATCGAGAGCCAACACTAACATCTAATGAGAAGGAGCTTCCCATGGTCCCCCTTGACTAGATTAGACTTTTACCTTGAAATTTAAGTCAGACTCAGGGAAAGTAAGAACTGTTATTCCGAACTGTGCCAAGTTCTTTCCCAGGCATCACTTATCTAAATATTCAAAGGATTACAGAAATGCTGAATAAAAGGGGTCTATAAGATACGGTGTCAGTAGCAGCAGGAACAAATAATCCAATAGAACCCTGGTCTTTGGTCCCATGCAGCTACTAAAGATACACAAATAAAACTGAGTGGAGCTAGAGGAACTTGCTGAGCTTTGAGTTGATGCTCCTCTACTTTCCTCTTCGCTTGCTGTGCATATCAGAGGAAAAACTATAGCATGCATGGACCTGCTGTGCCTTGAGTCTCATGTGATGTCACAATTGCAGACAACCAATCTACTGTCAAAGTTTCTTCTCTGGTGCTCCATTGTGATATAGCATATCAAATAAGTATTTCACTATTTTTTATTATTGGCGAATGTCCAATAGCTTTCCGAGATGGTTATTCCGTATTCAAATATAAAAACAGAGGGGAGCCAATTTCAGGCCAGAAAGTTTGTATTTATGTACCCAAAAAATTCCGAGACAGGCAAAGAAAATGTGTGATGCTCTGCTCTTTCATCCAACCTAATTCACAAAGCTGTAGAGGCACCGCATCAAAGAACAAAAAGAACACAAATATCTGTCCGAATTTCGATGTTTTACCTTACCCTGTCCGATGAAAATGAGGGGAGGGTAGGAGCTATGCCGACACCACACTTTTTTGTCTCTGCAATCTTAATCCAATTGCCTGAGCAGGTTTATGTTTTCAAACCTGAATAAAATGGTCTGTCGAACTATATTTTTAGCACAAGTATTCAAACAAAAGTAAGTGCCAGATATTAATACACTGTATTACATTCAGCTCCCTAGTAGCTGCATGGGACCAAAGACTGAGGTTCTATTGGATTATTTGTTCTTGCTGATACTGACACTGTACCTATCTCATAGACCCTCTTTAATCGGCATTTCTGTATTCCTTGGAATATTTAGATTTTTATCTGGAATAATAGTTCTTACTTGTATTATCGAGGTTGTGCCACCTAAAGGTCATAACTTAATTTTTTTTCAAAAACGAGATGGCAGCAGCTTCCTTCCTGTTTTGTTTTTTGTTTTCCACTGACTGGAAAAAAGCGACTGTGATCCCAATCCACAAAAAAGAAGGACGAAACAAGGCAGAAAACTATAGGCCCATAAGTCTTACCAGTGTGGTAGCAAAGTTGATAGAGGGGATAGTGAATAGTGCCATTATGCAACACCTCGAGTTAAACAAAGTCTTGAGCGAAGGCCAGCATGGGTTTCGCCCCAACAGGTCAGTCGACACAAATTTCCACCACACATATCATGATGTAACTGACATGTTGGACAAAAACATACCTGTCGATGTGATCCTACTTGATCAGGAGTCTGCATTTGGGTCTTTTGGGGTAGTAACGGATGTCAAGCACTATCGGACGAAACTGCCGTCACCAGTGGTGTCCCGCAAGGAACAATCCTTGGTCCGACCCTTTACAATATATATGTCAATGACATGTGTAAGCCTCTGAAAAACAAAAACACCCTGTATGCAGACGACACCAAGGTCTTCGGACCAGCCGACCATAGGAGTATCCAAGCGGACCTAAACCTACTCACAGCCTGGGCAGACACTTGGTTAACTAAGTTCAATGCAAAGAAGACCAAAGTCATTCATATTGGGCATAACAACCCCCACAACCAATACACCATGGATACCCCCCACGGAAGACAAGTAATCGAGAGCAGCAACTGCGAAAGGGACCTTGGTGTGCTTATCGATGCCGAGCTCAAGTTTCACAAGCACACGCAAAACGTCGTCAGTAGTGCTAATCGAGCACTTGGAGTCATTAAGCGAACTGTAAGCAGTAGGAGTCCTAAGGTGATCAGCAAGTTATACACGTCGCTCGTCAGGCCGAAGCTGGAAGTTGGAGTCTCACTAGCATACCCGCAATACGAGATGGACAAACGCATTATCGAAGGTGTCCAGCGACGTGCAACGAAAATGGTCAAAGGATTACAAAGCACCCCATACCCAGAACGACTCAAAGCCCTGAACATCCCCACAATGACCTACAGGAGAAATCGTGGTGATATGATAGCTGTGTACAAGAATTTGAGCAGCAACATCCCACCCAACATTTTCATGCCAAACACAGGAGGAACCACCAGGGGCCACCCAAAAAAGCTGAAGAAGAGGCCTGTACTGAAACGGCATGCACAGAACTTCTTCACAAGTAGGTCGATCAACTTGTGGAACGCGCTAGCAGATTCCACTGTTACCTGCCAAACAACAAATAGCTTCAAACAACATTTGGACAAGGAGTGGTCAGGCAAACAGTGGAGATTCAACTGGAAACCTGAACAAGTCAGCACCCATGAAGGCGTATATTAGGAGAAATCCTATTCGCCTGCAATTGCAAATTTGCAGGTAATTTGCAGGTAAGTTTACAACTTTGAAGGTAAAAATTTCTGTCTCATGTAAAATTCTAAAATTGTTAGTTACGACTTTTAGGTGGCACAACGTCGTTACATTTTATTACAAACGAGTAGAAACTTATAGCCAAAATACTGATCACAACTGGAAAACCCTCTTGCGAACTCTTGGTTTAGTTTCAGGCTAAAAGTTAGGCTATATTGTGTATTTTGTCAGTTAATTTTTTGGTATATATTCAAATAATGCATAATATGGATATGTCAGCTGCAGTCAACCACAAACCCCTGATTTTTGGATACCATATGCCAAATGCTGGATACGTCTAGTGTTTGGCAAACCCTACGCCTAACGCTGGACACACTATGCCAGGTGCTGGATATTGTAACCCAGTAAAATACTGATGATTTGAGTGAAGCTAAAAAATCAACCAATCAGAACTCATTTATATTGAGGTAGGTCAGGGTTAGGTTACCAACATGTATCCAGCGTTTGGCATAGGGTAGCTATCCAGTCTACCACAAATCCCTGAATTGTTTATACCCTATGCCAAACGCTGGGCATATCTAGCGTTTGGCATAGCCTATGCCTAATGCTGCATACCGTATGCCAAACGCTGGATACCTGCTGGTAACGTAACCATGACCTACCTCAATATAAAAGAGTTCTGATTGGTTGATTTTTTAGCTTCACTCAAATCATCAATATTTTACTGGGTTACAGTATCCAGCACCTGGCATAGTGTATCCAGCGTTAGGCATAGGGTATACCAAACGCTAGACATATCCAGCGTTTGGCATAGTGTATCCAAAAATCAGGCATTTGTGGTTGACTGTAGCTATCCAGTGCATCCAGTGTTAGCCATACGCAGGGCATAGGCTATGCCAAATGTGCCAAATGTTAGATACACCCAGCATTTGACATACAGTATCCAAAAGTCAGGGATTTGTGGTAGGCTGGTCAGCTACAATGCTTTAGCAGCAATATTTCAGCCCTTCTTGGCAAGGTCGCAAGGATCCTTCTTATTGTCTCCTTTTCAGACTGTCAATCTTCTTCAGGGTCAATGTCGGGGAAGGAAACAAACCTGTAATAGATAACTGAAGCTTCTACCAATTATCTAGCTAGCCTTGAGCTAGCACTACCCCCAGCATATCCAAACTGCATCTGGCCTGATCTGCCTGATCCCACCATAAACCAGTGAATTTTCATCATTACATTAGGCTAGGATACGAACCTTAAAAACAGGCAATGATCTTCTGACTTTCAAAAATCAAGCTTCTCCATGATTTCAATATTTTAGGTCCCAAGAAACTTTACTGACACCCAAACACCACCAGACACAGTCCATGCACAGCTCAAAGCTCAAAATCAGTTCAATTTGATTCAGGATAGTTTACAAGCACTGATGATACTGCGAAAAGCAGGCATCCGTGTTCGTCGCCTACGACATTACTAAAAATATTTCACCAGTTTCAGCACGCGCCAGCCAATGAGAATCTGCCAAATTTCTAAGAGACTTTCAGGAAAAATGAAAGCTCTGTTGGCAGCTGTTTTAGGAGGCTTTTGCGTATTCTCTGTAGTCAGCTTCGCATCTGCTGACACAAAAAATGGGCCTAAAGTCACTGATATTGTAAGTATTGCCTTCTTCAGTTGCATTTTCAGGCTCGTGATTCTCAGCCCATGTTCTTCACAAGTTGTTTCCACGAAGCGCATCCTAACACAGGTTTCGTGTTGTGTGTTCAGGTGTTGATTGATTTTTTTTTTCCACTATCGGAACCCTAGCCCATAGCCATCTGTGTCCGTGAGCTGGTCATTTTCAATCAAATAGTTGCTACTACCGGTACCTTAGCTCTCAATTTGCTCTCAATATATGGGTTCCGGTAGTGAACTTTTTCCCATGTTATTTTCTCGAAATCAGTGTAATCCCGCCATCCTAGCTCTCATCCAAACCGTTCTGTGAGTTCTATATTCCACGTAGACACTACCGGAACACAAGCTCCAATTATACATTTTCCGGTATCAACTACCGGCTCCCTAGCTTCTGAGTACACAATTCCGTGAGACTACCGGACGAGAAGCTGGTGCGATGAAGTTTCTGTGAGCTATTTCCACTTACTAACAGACCGGAAGCCAGCACATACAAGTTTCCGTTAGTCAATGACGTCAGATCCTGGGATCGTAGCTCATATGGTTTGGTTTCCGTGAGAACTACTGGTTCCTTAGACAGTGCCTTGTTTTTATAGATTTACTGGTCCCAAAATCAGTCGAACCAACTATGAAAAACTTAATTTTGATATCTAATAAGCTAATATAATTTGTCACAAGCAGGGGCGTCATGTGTGGGCCCCCCCCCCCCCCCAATGTTGTCGGCCAGTTGGTAAAGAACAACCGAGTCAGCGCCAAGCACCATTATTTTTCTTACAAACAGTCAATTTTTTTCTTGGAAACAGTCGGTTTTTTCGTAGAAATAGTAGATTTTTTCTCAAAAACAGAGGTTTTTTGTGGTAGTTTTTCTGCAAAAACAGTTGGTAAATACCTTGCCCCCCCAAAAAAAAAAAAAATTTGTTTTGCTAGTATCACCTCTGGTCACAAGCATCAAGGAGCTCACACTTGTTACTGTCTATTTCAGGTTTGGTTTGACATCACAATTGGAGGAGAACCAGCTGGAAGGGTGGAGGTTGGTCTTTTTGGAAAAACAGTGCCAAAGACAGTTCAGAATTTTGCTGAACTAGCTAAGAAACCAGAAGGAGAGGGATACAAAGGATCCATTTTCCATCGAGTTATTAAGGACTTCATGATCCAGGGTGGTGACTTCACCAACAGAGACGGAACAGGAGGTATGGACTTATATTTATACATTTCGGTGCAAAAGCGGGCCTTGTTCATTATTATTGGCAATCGATAGCTATCTTATGGTGAAGCGCCTGCTAAACTCGATCTCCCCACATTGGCCCAAAGATACAAGCAGATTATCCTGAGGTTTGGGAAGTTTCTTCTCTCCAAACTCCAGCATCGAGACATCTTACCACCCACTGCACCGCCCAACAACCGAACGCGTCACGAAAATAAACTGGTTCTATTAGCTTTGTGAACGAACCGCCACGCAAATTCATTTGTACCATTTTTTAAGGAATTTGCTAAACAAAGCCGGGTGATATTTTCTCTTTTTTTATTTTTTGTGTTAGTTTGTTATTTAGTATAGTGAAGCAACGCAAATTAGCTGTCAGCTATGGTGTTGTCTAAATAAACCTATCTCTCTCTCTCTCTCTCTCTTTCACATTTTCTCGCTTATATTTTCCTTACTTTCATTTTTTAGTTTGGTCGTCTTGAGCAAACTGTAAGCTGTTTTCTTTGGAAGACATAGCAGGACCCAACTAGGCTAGTAATTATTCAAGTTTTGGCTGGATTCATCTCTTCGTTAGTGTTTTGTTGTGTTTCATCTTACTCTTTGCTGCACTTACGCCCTAGGGCATTAAGTAAGTAATTTATTTGTAACCCGCCATTACGAAAAAGCGGAGTAAATGAAAAAAAAAAAAAAGACATAAAGACGCAGAAGAAGACACTAATTTTCAATCTTCGGCCAGGAAGCTGTGGAGAAGGTCGTGTGCTGGTTGGGCTCTGTTGCCAATGATTTTTTATAGCGAGGAAGAAACATCCAAAAGGGTAATACTTGCACCTTGAATTTTGAACTTCTCCGTCAAGTATGGTTATGGCATAATTTCCATAAATGGAGCAGGTGCTGTATTAGGATATATTATTATTATTTCATTGTGTGGTTCTGTAAGTGAAGTGAAGGTTCTGTAAATTGCTTCATGTTATTCATTCATTCTGATGGGAAATTAATTGAAGTGCACTTGGTTGGACTGGATCCTTCCATCTTTTTGAGGTTTTACCTCAAAAGCTCTCAAAGAGGTGGAAGCTCTGTGTAGTTAAGCTGAAACTAGAGATGTTTCAGGCAACGGAAATCAACCGAATAAGTTTTGTGCTATTTTTTCTCAGGCTTTTCGATCCTATTGCTGATTCATTTTTTTTATAGGAAGAAGCATCTATGGTGAGAAATTCGCTGATGAGAACTTCAAGCTAAAGCACTATGGTGCTGGATGGTTGTCCATGGCCAATGCCGGCAAAGACACCAATGGCTCCCAATTCTTCATCACCACCAAACAGACACCATGGCTTGATGGTCGCCACGTAGTATTTGGAAAAATCATTAAGGGCATGGTGAGTACTTAAATCCCTAAATGCTAACCTCTAGACTTATTTGTCAGGCACAGCGCACCCCTGGAAATTATCATAAGGAATGCGTTTCAGTACCTCCCCTCCCCCCTACACCATTTCTGGCGTTGGTGTTGCCTGGATGTGTATTGCGTGTTGAGTCATCATCTACATAACTAAACATCAATATACCCCACAACATCCATCCGTACAAATATACTCGGTATAACGATCGGGATTCGGTATAATTGCCAGGATTCGATAGTTATCACGAATAGGGTGAACGAATTTACTGAAATTATTCGGTAATTTTTCGATGCCAGAACAATTCGGTATAGTTATGGAGATTCGGTAGTTACACAGAATCCCAAATAGGCTATCGGTTCTAAATTATTCGGTATCATAGTTGAGATTCGGTAACTTATTCGGTATAATTCTCAGAATTCGGTGGTTACCACGACTCCCGACTTCAGGTCCAGGTTCGATAAATTTATAC
Organism: Branchinecta lynchi; assembly: GCA_023053575.1. Lineage (NCBI taxonomy): Eukaryota > Metazoa > Arthropoda > Branchiopoda > Anostraca > Branchinectidae > Branchinecta > Branchinecta lynchi. Next base: position 19,516,030 of record JAKZAP010000020.1, read on the forward strand.
CCAATCCGAATAGTAGTTTTTCGATGCCAGAACTGTTCGGTACAATTACGGATTCGGTAGTTATACAGAATCCCAAATAGGCTATCGGTCCAAAATTATTCCTACACTATCTCATCTTCTTTTCTCGATATACGGTATTTCCCGCGATGCAGCGTTTTTGGCCGCTGAGTTGCGTGGAAAACTGCCGAGGCCCTAGAACCGCCTGAACTTAACAGGCAATAGCTTACAACAACCCAGTTTAAAGCTTAGATCCAATGGGATGTTCAGAGACACTTCGAACTTAACTGAAAAAGAGTGTAATAAACTCTGGGGAACCTCCACAGACGCTTTGAATGGGGTTGGTTATGGTGTGGCTGAGGTCTTAGACGCCTTGGATGAAATCAATGCCACGTGAGTCAACCAGAAGGCCGCTTTCTCCGTACTTCAAGTCGCCTGAGCACTAAAGTCTCAAGGAACTAAAGAGAAGAGAGCCGTGTTTCTTGCAGAAGTTTTAGTATTTGGGTCTTAGCCAACAATAGTACGTACCAGTTAAAGCACAACTCGTACTAGAAATGATCTTTTCCTTATGAAATGGATCAGAAAAAAATGTTTTCGAAAATACCATTTCTTTCCACCTGAAACTAGTGTTTCTCTGGTTAGCGCTTGTCGACTAAGTCCAGCTTTCCTGCTCTCCGACGCGGCGGCTGGGCGCAAAACATTTGAGAACTGAACGTGCCTTGGTTAAAAAGTGGGAAAATTAAGCAAATAAAGGAATTAATAAACAGAAGATTTGTCACATTTTATGTCTGAAAGAGGTGTTAGCGGACATTGAAGATTCCGGCAAACTTTTCGTTGGGTGACGGGATAACTCGACAAGACTGAAAAAGCGCTAAAAGTGTGTAGTTACGAAACGAAACAATGGAGAAAGGTGAGGATTTTAGAAGCTTGTAATTCCATATGGGAGCTAAGTGTACTATAAAAGGCAGAATAAGCAAGAGGGGTTGAATTAAGCCCTTCAGCTACCTTGTATTATTTCAGGATGTCGTCCGTAAGATCGAGAATGGCAAGAACGATGGTCGCGACCGCCCCGTTAAGGAGGCAATGATCGCCGACTGCGGATCCCGTTCAGTGGAGGAACCATTCTCAGTAACAAGAGACGATGCCCAGGAATGAGCAGAAGTTCCCGCCTTAGGACATTTTCTTTTGTGTTTTTTAAACCTTTTCTAATTTGTTACTGGGATTTTCATGGAAACTTTTATAACGACGAGTGCAATAAAAAAGAAGATTGTTATCTTGCAACAAGTACAAGCGGAAATATCGTTTCTGGTGGGTCTGGCGTCTTTTCGCGGCATCTACATTTGGAGACAAACAAAGGCATTCAACTCGTGCAAGTAGACTTTGGGCGTGTTCCACCGTTCTAACAATAGTGTCTATTGGTTATTATTTTCGTTTCAACCTCGTAAAAGTTACTACGCTGACCGTATTAGTACCTATTTGCTTACCATACTCGGGAGCGTACTAAGCGGGGTAACCACGCATCTCCGTAACGTGATTGGTCGGATTCACCCGTGGTATGATATTTTGCTGGAAAATAGAAAAGCCAGAATTCGTCACGTCATGCGTAGTAACTACGGTAAGTAGGGTGGAGCACACTTTCTCTTCTCTTGATAAGCCCAAGATTACTTCTTGGCTAAAGAGGCATGGGAAGGGGGAGAACAATTTCTTTTACAGAGGAGTTGGTATGGATGGTAAATTTGCGGGCAGATTCTCTCCCGTAGGAGCAAGGGCGAAAGTGTAAAAGGGAAGTTAAGTTGATTTCTGGTCCTTTTGCCCTATGTGTAGTTCACGAGTGGCGAATTTATTTCATTTAGAGCGTCGGGCTAAAAGATTTGAGAATAGAGACCTCTAGGCGAGAGACGACGGAAGAGGAGGATTTGGTTAATATCATGGAGAGAAGAAATTGTTGGCCTTGGTCGGCTTGCCCGTATGGAAATATTAAATTTGGAAATCGTAAAATTACGATTGGAAACAATCGGTCACAACTGTTTACTATCGCAAACGACTGAAAACAACTGTTTCCAGTCTTAAAAAAGAATTGTTTACGATCGTTTCCAATTTAATTTAATTTAATTTAATTTAATTTAATTTATTTATCACCCACACAATACATGAAGTAAATATGGTGGAGTAGGAATAAGTAAAAAAAAAAAACACAAAAAAAGAAAACGAAATATACACAAAATCAACGAAACAAACGGATAAGACGGTGGTGAGGGGATAGGCGCGCATAAGCCGTACCGGAGAGTTTTCTGTGCAGTATCTCCAACTTTAAAGTTATATCAGGAACTGAAAATTTACTAACAAGAATCCGTTTTTTTGTCCAAGGTGGAAGATATAGAAGAAATTTGCAGAATTTGAAGTAATTTATCCGGATTCTTTTTAAATTACCTTTCTTAAGAAGGGGGTAAAGACCTGAAGCATAAAGGACAGAATGATCACAGAAAGTAGAATAAAGTTTGGCCAGCGCACGTCTGTTATACTTCCCTCGGTTTGCAACAATCTTTGCATAACCAAGCTGGATCTTTTTACTGATATCAGAAACAGTACGCTGACGCAAATTCGAAAGATTGTTAGTAATAGAGATACCAAGCCACCGGATACAATCTACAAGAGGGATAGTGAAATTTTTACAGTGAAGGGGAGTAGCAGTAGTACAATTATAGGGAAGAAACTCACACTTATCTAGATTAAGCGAAAGGCCAATATCAGAAAAAGCACCAGAAACTGTAGAAACCATTTGGGAAAGGCCATTTTTGGAACGGCTAATCAAAAGCAAGTCATCAGCATACGCAAGGTAAGAAACATCCGCAAGACCAGAAAGGCAAGTACCTGAAATCTTAGCCAACACACTAGAAATACAAATCTTAAAAAGCGTAGGGGACAGAACGCCACCCTGCCTAACTCCTCTTCGTACCTTTATACTAGTGCCTGGTGCAGATTTTAGTTGAAGAAAAGAATTTGAATACCAAAACCTAAGGAGCATAATCACAGAAACATTGATCCCAGAATTGTAAAGAGAAAAAAGGAGCTGACTATGAACCACACTATCAAACGCTTTCGAAAGATCCAAAGCACAAATATAAAGACCATTTCCCTTGGAAGAATTATCAAGAAGTAAAGAGGACAGAATCTTATGCGCATGCTGACAACTCACCCCATGCCGAAAACCAAATTGGTTCTCACCCTCATTAATGTTTTTAGTCAAAAAAGGTAGAAGGACGTACTCAAAAACCTTGCTCATGTTACAAGAAACAGTAATAGGTCTATACGAGGAACAGTCAATCGGTGACTTTCCCCTTTTTAAAATTGACGAAACAGTACCACACAGAAAACTCTCGGGTACGCTTGAAGTACATAAACACATTTGAAAAAGAAGCTGAAGGTGAGATATAAGGAGAGGGCAACCAATCGGCATGTGCATCTTAGAAATACCATCACTATCTATTGAATCAGATTTTAGACTTTTTACAGCATCAATTACAGATGAAAAAGATATGGGCACTATATGGCGTTGCGAAAGGGTAGTACTGAAGAGGGGGGTAAGAAGGCGAGTATATACAGAATGCACGGAATAATTAATCACCGAAAAAATCGAAGAGTAATGTTTATACCAAGCAGATGATGGAAGGCAATTACTTGTCATAGTATCATCATTTAACTTGTCGGAATTAATCACTTTTCGCCAATCTTTCCTACTCACAGGAAAATCCATCCCGCGATATCGTGCCGACCTCAGATAACGTTTGTATTCGGTTTTAGTTTTACGTTTGAGATCAGCCACACACCCAACACTTGGCCGACCACATTCATTCCATATCTGGAGCCATAGTTTCGCTTTATTTTTTATCGACTTTAAATAAGGGTCCATTGACCAGATAGGTTTTTGGGTTTTTGTACGAATACGTTGCCGAGGTACGGCAGCTTTTTCTGCCTCTTTCATACACATCACGAGTTGGTTATAATAACAATCAATATCAGCTTTATCATTCGTAGGTATCTGGCGCTGAAGAAGATGGTATGGAACACGTATGGTAGAAAGAAGGGCTGTCAGAGTAGAGATGTAGAGCGGTATATTCGCTTTGCTCCAATTGCTTTTTTCAAACCACTTAAGTTTTTCTCGTGAATGGTTAGTTTTCGATAGATCAATATCCATTGTAAAGGTCGCTGAGATAGGCATGTGGTCAATATCTTGTTCATTATCATGAACAGTAACGGAAGAAGAGATAATACCAGGCGAGCAAATAATATGATCAATATCACTTGTACTTCCAGAATGATGAACATATGAAAATTTCTGAGATTTGGGCACGACGTGGTACGATGGAAGACACTGAAGGAGCGAATCACTTCTCACAGAAGATCGGTTAATATCAGTATTAAGGTCACCAATTATTACATACTGTAGAGAGTATGTAATAATTGGTGACATACTCTCACCACTCTGATTAAAAATCAGAGGTGACAAAAAGCACTGATATCTAAGGTATCAGATGACGTGATAAATTGTTTACGACTGGAAAATGTCCCATTACAATGACTTGAATTATTTCAATACGGGTGGGAGGTTTCTTGGACATGCTGTGGTGTGGTTTTCTCTATTTTTGTTTATTATATTTTATTTTGTTTCCCGCGATGGCCCCGCAGGCTGTTTTTTATTCATTCTTAAAGCGCGCGGAACACCATTTGTCACTACACCAGAACAGGGATCCTGTATTAACGAACACCTCCCACTACAGCATAACTGCTCATGTGTTCTCAGATATTTGACAACTTTACAACTAAGTTATACTTACAAGAAATTACACAGGGCTTCGGCTGTTTTTAGCCTCTTTCCATGCCCCTTGCCTTGGATGACAATCTAGGCAAAATCTGCATAACCGGTGTCCGGACGAATAAGTTACTCGGAAGCAATGATTGGGCGCATGGTACATCACATAAAGAGAAGGAACGTTGCAAGCATTATAATCGGTGTATTGCTAATAGAGGAGATAGGATACATTTGTCAAGTGAAGAATCTGAGGAACAAGAATGGATGGAAATATTACTGAAGTTGATGAATTACTATCGTAAGTACGACGCGCCCTCTAAGGAAGAAGAAAATCTGGACAAAGATCCTGCCCTTCTCGTGTCTTCCCGCAATGGCCCACGGGCTTTTTTAATTCATTCAGAAAGCGCCAGAGCACCATGTACTTTTTTGTCGTGGCGGCCAGAGATGGGCGAATTCGAATCCACCATTTCATGCTGTGGATTCGAATCCGACCTGTACATGGCTTAAAAATCAGAGGTGACAAAAAGCACTGATATCTAAGGTATCAGATGACGTGATAAATTACTGAAGATGTTTGGTGGTGGAGACCAAAAAGTTGAATTGCCTTAGCACACGTGTGTAAAATTGGGAAGTCGGAAACTGGAATGGAATTCGAGCAGATTCGTAATATTGAGGGTTTGGAATCCGATTCTAGCCTGACAAGCAGAAGATTCGAATCCGGCCAAATGGACGGATTCGGATTCGCCCATCTCTGTGGCAGCGCATCCAAACCTCCCAAATCATTGAGGGAGAAGATCTCCGTGAAAGCATTCAAGTAGATAGCTCTTGTCAGCTGTCAATACCAACAACACATCGCGGGTCATAGCAAAAAATAGCTACGTCTTAAATTGCTATCATACATCTAGACAAATCAGCCCCATTTGGCGAAGCAATTGAGCGATCTGTGTTCAGTTTACAGTGCGATTTGGTCCGTTTTAAGTCAAATAGATCTGTTACTTGGCGTCTGATCCGGCCCGGGTGTGTGTGGTGGGAGGGGGGAGGGGGGGTGCGGGAACTGGAAGTTTGCAGATATGCTCCGTTTAGAGTCAAACTTGATGGACGGGAACAGGGGATGTCACAGATGCGACGTTTTTTCCGAGTCGTATTCGCCCTCAGTGGGGGGAGTTCCCGAAATTGTGTGGCTCACATAGGGGTCAAACGAACGGATATTTGAATGAAAATTGGAATTTAGACATAGCATATGCCCTATAGATGACATATTATAGGGTCCGGACCGGATCCTACCAGGGGGGGGGGGGAGGATTTCCCGAAAAATGTGATTGAAACTTTGTGGGGTGTAAAAGAAGATGCCCTAAATGACTTTTATGTGTCCGAACCGGAATCGAGCATCATCATATGATCTCATGATCCATTGTGTGTCCCCAGATGGATATGAGCTCAATGGGGGGGGGGGGGGGGGTACCGGGAATTTCGTGGGAAAGCTCAGATTCGATTTAGACCTGATGATTGGTTAGATCAGGTGCTCTACATGACGCATTTATGTGCCCGAATCAAATTCTGCACTGTAGGAGGATTTGGAAGGGGTATTCTGGAAATGTGGCACGCCGAGGCATCGAACGATGGGAACGATTAGGATGAAACTTTGAGGATACAAAGGTCATATTCCCTAGATAACCCATTTTGCGGTTCCTGCCGGATTTGCCTCAGTGGAGGGAGTTGGGAGGGGTCCCGGGAATTTCGTGGAAATGCGAAATGATTCGAGTAAGACTGATGGGTGGTGGTTACTCTACATGATGCATTAACGTGTCTGAACAGGTTTCAGCCACTGTGAGGGATTTTTTTTGTGGGGGGGGGGGGCGAATTTCCAGTTATGTGTCCAAACAAGTTCCGGCCACAGTACAGGGAGTTGAAGGGGGGGGGGGGGGGGGGGGTAGTGGTATATTGTGACACGACTTATATGTGACAAGTCTATAGGGATCAAACGAGTGGATCTGTTCGGCTGAAACTTGGAAGGTAGAAAAGTCATTAGCCCCAGATGATTCGAGGCGATGGCGGAAATTTTCCCGAAATGCTCACACACGAGTGAAACCAGATTGGTTGTACGAGCAGATCCCTACATATCTTATTTCTAGGTCCGAAATTTTATTTTTTATTTGTTTATACGCCAGGAGGTTGAAGGGGGTAAATGTGACTGTCTCATCTGCTTTGTTATACCTCCTACGTGCCATATGATCTCGTAGCTCTTGTTTGTTTGTTTTTTGCTCTTTCCGAGGCAGCAAGATAACAATAAATAACACTTTTTTCACTTTGTCAAGGTTTACAGGCTGTTCCAAACCATTCTTCAGTTTTGACTCAAGGAAAGGCATATCCGCTTAGCTCACGCGCAAACTTCCTTTTTCCTTTCCTTCACCCAAGGACAAATAGCAGTAGAACCTCCGTCTTCCATCTCTGTAATACGATACGACCATGCGGAGTCGAACAGATTCCCGATGCCCCTGCCCGATGGAAACGCGCGGAGAGTAGGAGCGACGCCATACATCACAATTCATTACCTCTACAACCAGGTCATCGCAGTAGAACTCCGGAGAAGAGAAGTCAAGAGTTAACAGACTAATGGTTGTTTAATATTCCCCATGCCCTGCCCGATGCAAACGCGGAGAGGGTAGGAGCTGCACGGAACATAACAATTCGTTACCTCTATAACTAGAGCCTCGTTTTTGTTGCATGCTGCAGGTCCACTTCTGGGCCAATTCCGGACTGATTCTTTATACATTCGTTTTTGCACTGCAGTGCTTCCGAGGAAGACGGTAGCGCTTCTCGAGAATCGCGGACTTGCTCATCGACCGAGTCCGTGCTTCCCTGCAAGGTGCTGCAGCGCTACCGCTTCAACCAAGAAGAAAGTGAATCCAAAATCGCATATTGTGCAAAAGCAAAGAAGCGATGCGGCAGCGCTATTGCAACAGAAACGAGGTTCAGGTCATCGCAGTAGAACTCGGGAGACGAGAAGTCGAAAGTAAACAACCTATTGGTTGTTCAACACTGTGACATAACTTGGGGCGCTGCAGAGACGGCTAAGAGGGAAGTAGATGAGCGTCAACTCAAACGTCAGCGCCTAGCTCTGCTCAGTTTGTCAGGGTGTCCATAGTCAGTGAATGGGACCAAAGACGGAGGTTCTATTGTCTTATTTGTTCTTGGTTCAACTGAATAAATCATGCAGCCTCCAGTAATGTTTGTCAACAAACGTGACAAGCAGTAAACGAAAAGCATCAGATGACGCATCTCTGGAGTTCTGTGTTCAATTCCAGTAAGACCCGATGAAAAATTTAGCCTGCGTAGTTGTATGATAGTTGTACGAAATAGTTGCATCTAGTGATATGTAATAGTAAAGAGTACTATCATTTAATGTGCCTCAGACTGGGCCAGTAGCATCCTGTCTCCCCGATGAAAAATGTGTAGCCTGCGTAGTAGTATGGTAGTACCACGAACACGTTACATGTAGCCTAGTACTATGTAATAGCAAAGAATACTATCATTTAATGGGCCTCAGACTGGTCCAATCTTATGTAGTAGTATCCAGCAGCATCCTGTCTTGCCATAGTAGCATCCAGTATTACTAATACTAGCATATAGTAGTATGAAGTAACACGGTAGCATTCAAGTAGAAGCATGTAGTAGCATCATTAGTACTGCATGCAACTTTTTCGTACTACTTCATAGTACTATTTTGAGATAAATTTTTCATCGGGTCTCTCTAGGAGCATCCAGTAACAGTAGCATGCAGTAGAATGCAGTAACACGGTAGCCTTGAAGTAGAAGCATGTTAGCATCAGTTAGTACGCCATGCTACTGTTTCGTACAGCTTCATACTATTATTCCGAAATAAATTTTTCATAGGGAAGGCGCATGGATAATCCAAGTTCCGGCTCCCACAAACCAGAAACAACTTTCGATCATCAATATACACGTGGGACGATCATTAAATACCTGCGACACCATATAGGAGTCCTGGAAACTATAAGAGAAGGAATTTATTTAATGGACTAGAAATATAACGTTACTCAAAATCGTCGACGTTGGTCTTTCTTCGGGTATTAAAGCTTCTTCGTTCATATGGCTCACTTCGGTTACCGACGTCAAATACTTTCTGCTTTTGCTCAGGGGGTTGGATGTCGATTGGGAGGAACAGGATATCTTCCATAGCCTGTAAGAATAAGGATACTGTAAGACTGAAATACAAAGGGAGAATCTTCGACTCGAGACACGCGCACAGCTTTCTCGAGCGTGATTTGTGTCTTCAACATACTGACCCTAAATCCCATCATGGTCTAGTATAGATAGATAGATGTTTAACGAGGTCCTTGGGCCATGAACGAAAAAACACAATCAATCAATATCAATCAATAAATTTTATTACTCAGCACGAGGCCATACAATACATAACAGCACTAAATAAAAAAGAAAAAAAAGAAAGAAACACCCTAAAACACCGGTAAACTACATCCATCGTAGTAGAAGTAGCTTCTGCCAAGTAGGCAGGCAATTAAGCAGTGGGTTATTTGCAATAGCTAAAAGGCTGTTTTCTGACTTTATAGCATGTACAACAAATCATTGTACGTGCTATAATTTTATTATATTGTACAAAACAGTACAACAGTACATTTACATTTATTGTACGAGCGAATTTAATCAACATAAAAAAAAACTCCCTTCACACTCAAACTAAAATCACATACTTTTAATTGTCTTCCTTAAATGGCCCATAAATGCACCAGTCCTGCATATACTTCTAGGGTTTGTACTATTGAGTAGCTCCTTTTACTGACATAATTATTGGTCTATATTCAATTCAATTCACTTTACTTTATTTGAAAACTTTACTTTATTTTATTTACTTTGCTTTATCGAAAACCATAAGAAAAACAAAATAAGACACTCAAAACTAAGAGTACACTAAACTAAAACAATCAAGTCGAACGGGCTCCAGGTGGAACTTAGGTCACCCGCAGAGACCGCTCCCATTCCAGCCACAAAGCCACGATAAGATCTTCACATTCCCCGTTTGGATTCAAAGCTGGCCTGGGTACTGACCTGTGTATTTATTTACTGAAGTGTGTGATCCAGTTTTACTGGTTATCTTTAACACCAGTATTTGCGTGTTTTCTGGATGCTAAGGCTGCGTTTGATCTTGTCAATCACGCGAAACTTCTTTACAAGCTGCGACTGAAAGGCGCTGGCCCGAGAATCATTCGGGTTCTTGGATAATGGTTTACTGTGCAGAAGTTTCGTGTTAGATAAGTGGATGCTATAGCTCACATTTCCCACTCAATGGAGTGCGCAAGGGTGGTTTTTCTTTCTCCACTCCTTTATAACTTGTATGTTGATGAGCTGAATAAGGAGCTGTCTAAAATAGATAGTGGTTGCTACAGTGTTAGTGTTATAAGAATATCAGCTATGTTAACGATTTAGTTCTTTTGGCTCCGACTGTACTGCACTCAATAGCTTGCTGCTTGTTTGTGAAAGGTATGCCGCCGAACACGATATTGTGTTCAATACCACAAAGGCGAAGTGTATGGCGTTTCTTCCGAAAGGGGCTCGACTGAAACGCATCCCGGACGCCATACTCAATGGTGTCACTCCGGCTTAGCGACTTTGTGACGGCATTTAAATACCTCGGGTTCCACCTGACGCCTAAACTGACTGACGAGGAGCCCGTAACAGCCGTTTCGAGGTCGCTGTGTGTCCGTGCAGATATAATAATAATAACTTTTACTTCAGCCAAAGGCCATACACACACATAAGCAAAAACACAACAAAATTAACAAGCACTAGAGCAAACTAAGGACACACGTCCCTGAGGAGCTCTCTTCTCACAGGAAGGCGGCTGAAAAGGGGATCAGCGGCATTCCCGACAAGAAAATTCTCAGACCAGAAAATTCTCTAGTGAAAAGACGCTTTAAATCGCCTCACAATCTCATTCAGTGTACAACACCTTCGGGAGACAAGTTCATCGCTCACGCTACAAATCTTTAGCTGCGTTATTTGTCACGGGAGTTCTCACCGGTGGTCTCCGGTTTTTCTTATAAGCCGTTTTTGCATCCACCGGTGACTTCTCACCAGTCTTATAACCCGTTTTTGTACTAACCAGTGTCCGGTTTTATCTCACCGGTGCGGACTAACCAGAACCTGCTCGTGAGCCGTGATTCAGCGAGGAGTTAGCCGGTTTTCACCAACTCACAGGTGAACCAAAAGAGGGAAGAACTGGACACTGGTGACTAAACACCAGAGACAGCCCGGAGTGCAACGAACGCAGCTTTTGGTAGTTTATATAGGCGGCGGGCAACTCGATTGTAGCCAGTTTTGAGTAGTGTGGCCGATTTGAGTGAAATATTGGCCACCGGAGATATCCCAAAAAGATGGTAACAATAGCACTGGAAGCGAGTTTTCACTGCATCAGAGCAGTGCCCAAATATACTGATTAAAAAAATCTCTGCATGTGAGGAAGACATAAAATCTTTTCTTTTCAGGGCCTACTGTACTCTAGTTTACTGCCTGACCCTTGTGACCAGCATCTCTGGGGAAACTGACCTGATTATATTGTTCAGTTTCCCAAATTCTTAAATGGCGGCCCATTCATTCCATCGACAAAAAAAACAGCCACGCTTGCTTCTGTCAGTACGACAAATGAGACTGACATGTTTAGTTTCCATCTGTTTACATGGCTCTCACTCACTCTACCTGTGGCTGTGCTTTCACATTGGGGCGTTTCGATATGTCCGGTATCTTAGCAAGAAAGAATCTTTGTGTATCTTCTTCTTTTTAATTGTCTGTTAGCATAGTTCTATTTCTTTCCGTTTTGTTCCTTTTACTATTCTATCTTTTCCTTTCTGTACTCCGCTTTGTCTAATATGTTCAATTCAATTCAGTTTTTTCAGTTCAATTCAGTTTATTTTCAAAACCGATACAACGGTCAATCCGATTTGGTGGTTCTCGTCCATATTAACACTAATTATTTACAAAAGAAATTCTACACTAGTTTGGATACAATAAAGACTTGTCAAACATAACACAAAATATTTCAAATGTCAAAATATGTCAAATGTGATATACATCACTTAAGAACGGGTGATCGGATCTTTATGAAACTTGACATCTGGAAAGACCTCGTGTCTCATTAGTCCCATCCCGATGAAAAATTCTGCGTAGTAGTATTGTAGTAGTATGAAAACGTTGCATGCAATACTATGTAATAGCAAAGAATACTATCATTTAATGTGCCTCAGACTGGTCCAATCTTATGTAGTAGTATCCAATAGCATCCTGTCTTGCCATAGTAGCATCCAGTCTTGATAATAGTAGCATATAGTAGTATGCAGTAACAAGGTAGCCTTGAAGTAGAAGCATGTAGTAGCATCGTTAGTACTGCATTCAACTTTTTCTTACTACTTCATAGTACTATTTTGGGAAAAAATTTTCATCGGGATTCCAAGTCAAGACCTGAGCCGGTGACTTTGGGGGAGTTGGAGGGGGGAACCGGAGATCTTGTGACACTCTCAGAGTAGAGGGATTGAAATGAAGCTTGGCGGGAAGAACAAACACGAGCCCTAGATAATTCGTTTACAGAACCGGACCCGATCCAGGCATTGTAAGGGTTTGAAGGGGGTTCTGGAATACCGGTGGTCCCAAAATTTAGTACGTCCGTATGTGCTAGCAGGACCGGCAGGCGCACCAGGGACCCGACCGAATAGTCATTTCCTCGATCCGACCAGGAGGGGGGGGGGGGCGAATCCGGAACCTTGAGGTATTCATAACTTTTCAACAGGTAATCGGATCTTAATGAAACTTGATATTTGGAAAGACCTCGTGCCTCCGAGTGACCCACTTAAAATCCGGATCGGATCCGGTGACTTCGGGGGGAGTTCGAGAGGGGGGGAAGCTAATCAAATACATTCATCCATTAATTCATTGAGTTAGTCTCATCATAGAATTAAAAGAATTTTCTCCTTTTCGATACTTATCCAAGCCAAAGCTGACAAATCTTAAAGCACAGAAATAACTTTTTCAGAATAAATTCGCCCGAAAATATTGTTTTTTCAAAAAGACACATACACTCCTCGTGAAATTAGGTATTCTCCTGTTAGCGCTTGCCGACTCTGGCAGTTCTTCTCGCAATTATTGTTTTCGCGCGAAAGATATAAAACAAATGCACGCCGTGGTTAAGGCAGAGAAATCAGCGCCAAAAACGCGCGTCGGTAAGCAACGTCTCAAGACAAAACATAGGTTATGGTCTGGCAACCCTGGTAATCCAAGCTATCTCTGACAAGCGAAAAATTCAAATGAAGCGCTTCACAACTTTTTGTAAATATGGAGGTTTCGGGGGTTAGTAGCCCAAGTACGTCATCACTAGTTTTATTTAATTCTTTTATTTTACTTTACATACTCCGCTTTTCAAATGGCGGGTCAGACATAAATTACTTATGTGAAAACAGTGAAGACCAAGATGGAACTGACGATTGTGCTGGCAATTCTGGAAGGATGTCAATGCCGCTACCGCCTAAGTCTGACCGTCCGTCCGAATCATTATAATTTAACTGATTGTAATTAACTTCGGTGAAATGGGGATGTGACCCCCCCCCCCCCCCTCGGGCGCTGTTCCTACGGCCGGCTTCGATCCGACTGTTGTAGTGGTTTGCGAATTATGTCCACAAGCCCTCGGTAGCTCAAACGATAGAGCGTCTGTCGTGTAAGCACAGGATCCTGAGTTCAAATCCCGGCTGAGGAGCATTACTGTCTTTCAATTCACTACTTATAAAAATTTAATCGATTTCTTTTAATTCAGCTCCTGACTACATTTTGTGATTCCTGCAACCTTTTCCTTCCAAAAAAGTGCAATACAGACAAAGTGCAGATATCCTATGTTAATCTCCTCCAGGCCGCTACTTGCATGTGCCTATCTCCTTTTCCTCACTACCTGGATGCAGCTCGGCGGCGACGAGATTCTTGAGTTTCGTCGACATGCATAATGAATAATTCGTGAATTATAGAACATCTGAGAGTCTTAAATACCAGAATGCAGTTATATCCTTAGTCCATCCCAGTAGTCCATCCTTACAAATATTTTGAAATGTCTCTTTCATTTTTGGGATCCCAAAACAAACGTAAGTGGAGGGATACCTATGACATCGCAAAAGTTGTCCGTCCGTTCGTCCATCCGTCTGTAAGCACGATAACTCTCGAAGGGAATGAGATATTTTGATGAAACTTGGTGTGAGGATTCTTTGGGTCAAGAGTAAGAGGAAGGTCGAGTTCATAGATGGGCTCTGTAGCCCTATATTTAGGGGTGGGGGTTGAAATTAAGGGGCAAGCTAAATGTTTTTAAACAGCCAATGTGACAGTCGATTGAGGAGTAAGAAGGCGTGCTGAACGCTATGGTGGAAACCATTTTCTCGCCGGACAAGTAGTTCGCCCGGAATCCGGCCAAAACCGGAAAGTTTATTAAAAGTAAAGATTTTATTTGAAGTTGATTAGATGTTCGATTTACGGGTAAGAAGACATGCTGAACACGATGGCGGAAATCATTTTTTTTTTTTCACCATTTCTGGTAAAGACTGGATCTGGTGAAGACAAGACCCAATTGTCTGGATCAAATGTTGATTTTTTGGGATCCCATTGAAACCTTTGGTCTTGTTATTTATGTTCTTGCTCGAAACGTGTTGTTATGCAGGAGGAGAGCGCTTCATGCCTGAACCTTGAGAATCGTATCTTACTTATTTCATATGTGCGGAGATGAGGACGAAAACGTAGTTCATTTGATGTGTGAGTGTGTGGAACTGAACGAACAGAGAAAAGAGGTATTTGGTGAGAGAGAAGACAATGAAGAACGGATGGTAAGCATGATGAAGGATGAATGTTTTCTTCTCTGTGAAAAACTTGGGCATTACTTGAGGTTTGCGATGGAGCATGAACTGATATTTTTAGAATAGGTTAAATGGATTAGGGTTCGGGTATTTATAAAAAGAAAAATTGCTGCCATGGCCCTCGGGCTTCTTTGATAACATATTATATTCTATTCTACTCTACCGTAGGCCACGTTTCTCCGAAGTGCAATTAAGGTAATTATTCAAGGTAATAGTCGTTCTTCCACTGCCGAAGTAAGCCGAGAATCTTACTGTCGGGTTAGCTATCATTATCAAGAATCTCGTTTGTGAATTTAGGGATGTAGGACTTACCGCGTTTGAAATCCTCTTTGCTTCAGTCAGGGCTTTCTTAACTTTGCTGAATTCCTTCTCTAATTCTGCTTTCAGTTCAACTTCTGGTACGCGCTCGATCGACTGTTCAACTTCTGCTAAAACCTCTGAGAAGATTTCACTTCTGTTGTTCCCATCCCTTTTCAACATTTGGCGGATGTAGGGGAATGTATCTTCGGGGCGATCCAGCTTGCTTAAGGCCAAAACCTGTAAGGAACATGTAAAATAAATAAACAGGAAAATTGGCCAAAGTTCGTTCCCAGCCCGGTCCGATTCCCAGCCAAATTTACTGTCGCTTAAACTGCATTTGGCCGAAACATCATTCCGTTGTAGCACGTACGTGACTCCTTATTAGGGTGACCACTGATTGGCCGCTGATCAATCCTTGCCAGTGACAAACATAGAGATATTCTGGCCGATCTAGCACTGGCGACAGAATGGACACGGCACCAAATCTCCTGGTGCCAGTTAAATGTCGCACTAACCGCTGTTCCAGTTCCTTTGTACCATATTGTACTGAGAAAATTATCAATGTAATAATTGTATATATTCAACTATTTTAACACATTAAATGTAATGGTCTTTTATTTATTTTATTTATTTATTTAATAATAAAGCAAAACATATCTCTCGTGGGCAGAGCCCAAATACGATGTTTGTGTAGTCATAAATAAAGTCATAAATAAAGATAAAATAAATTGTCAACAGATAATTTAAAAGGAAAAAAAGTAACAAGGCAGAACAATGTTAAAGAGCATTGTACTGCTTTACGAAGCTCGGCACAAAGCTTCTACTGTAGCGCATAGTGTTACAGTAGATTGGGGTCAGTTTGGGAACCTTTTCAGCCACTTCTCGGGGGGGGGGGGCGAGATCTTACAGGAACAAAGGGTGGGGGAAGGAATGAACGGTACATGGGATGGTGGAGAAGGGATGAGCCAAAGTTGCGGCATAGTTTTTCGCGGCGGGAAGAAAGGGATTCAATTTTAAATTCTTTAAGGTAAAAAGAGTATGGTAGGGGGGAACCGCCATAGATTATTTGCAGCGATCTCTTCTGAACTCGCTCTATTTTATCAGTTTCGTCTTGGGTAAGAGCAAAGTGCCAAACAGGACAAGCATATTCGACTAAGGGTCGGATGAAAGAGCAAAACATTAGCTTTAGCTTGTCCTTAGGAACCCGAAACTTTTTCAGTGTTTTTAGCATTTGAATTGCGCTGTTAGCTTTCTTTACAACTGTCTTTGCATTTTCATGCCATGAAAGGTCAGAAGAGATCACTACACCTAGTAGCGTTATTTTATCCCTGATGAGCCCAGGGTCGATAGGAGGTTCGTAAGACGGCCGAGTTTTTCTAAGAAAAGAAAAGGTCGTAACCGAGCACTTATCTTTATTCACGACCATATTCATTTCAGTCGCCTCTGAGGTAACCTGGTCGATGAAACCGGCAGCGTTACTTTTGAAATCCTCAGATACGACTTCCGCTAGGGACAGGTTGTCAACGTATTTCCATCTGTCCTGCAGCCCAGCAGCAATTTCATTTCTCATGAGGATGAAGCACAGCGGACCGATCACAGTTCCTTGTGGAACTCCACAAAAAACTGGTGAAGAAGTAGAAAAATGGCCTTTATACTTTACAGTTTGCTCTCTATTTGTCAAGAAGCTCTTGATGGTTTTGACGATAAAATCGGGTATATTTTTTTCCGCCATTTTTTCGAATGTATTTATGGAATGTCGATGTATTTACTGCCATGGGCGCTACGAGTTAGATCAATAAAAATATCTATCTACCTATCTGTAAGTGTGCAAAGTGTATTGTTGTAAACAGTAACTGATAAATATTCCTTGAGCCCAAGCTGACTTTGAAACATATATTCAAATAATAGATAGAGCGGATACTAGTGGTATTTAAAAGTAACTGATTGCAGGTTTGTTTCCTTCCCCGACGTTGCCCCTTAAGATTGACAGCGTGACGAGGACTCGTGCCAAGAAGGGCCGGAATATCGCTGCTAAAGCATCGTAGCTGACGTATCCGTTATATGCATTATTTGAATACAAGTAGCTGATATGTTTAGTTGGGAGAGATGCATCAGCTAACCTCTTTTTTCTATTAAAGTTTACTGAAAAGGGCTGGGATAGGACCCATCACCCATCACTTATTCACTTAAATTGGCTTGAAGACCCGCCGAAAATGCGTTACTTCGTTGTTCCGCTATTCACGAATAACTGATTTTCAAATAGTGCAATTTCCGTGTGATTTGTGATACCTCTATGAGCTCATATCTGTGTTGTATACCTTACCAGAAAGATTTATGATTTTCTTGTGTTCAGACACTAAGCAGTCTTCACCAAGCCCACCACTGCCCACCACTGCCTACTGAAAAGCCGCGTCTGTGTTGAAATTAAAATTTCCCGCATCATAAATTTATTTTAGTACTCCTCACTATATATTCTTTGAGGGAAATAAATAAATGAACGAATGAATAGTAGAATTTACGTTGTGGAGACGGCCGCAGATATTCTGAATGGCATAACTAGAGCAGATAGTGGAAAATAAAAAAATCCCTTAGCAGAATCCAAATTATTCAGTGGGGTGAGTGGGGGTGTGGGGTAGGGGGAGGTGAGATGGGGGGCGGTGGGTAGGTTGTGACGAGGGAATCGTTTTTGTTTCTTTTCTCTTTTTATTACTCTCTTTCTTTACCTCTTTTTTCTTTTTTCTTTGAAAATATATTAGATTAGTTTTTCTGTTATTATTTATTGAATAATTTTATGTTAAACGGTGGTTAGAAGATACAGCCACCCACAGGATTTTTTGTCTTTGATGTGGTTGTTTAGTTTTTTTGTATAATGTAGTTATGTTTTTTTTTCGTGAAGTAAAAAAGAGTCTAAATCTGTAAAATCTGAATCTCAAATCTCAATCTGAAATTCAAATTAAATGACACAAAAATAAGTTGGGTTTTCAGTTAAACTTTAATAACTAAATAAATAATATTGCTTAAAACGAACAAGATGAACTTGCAAACCCTCTGCTAAATCAGGCAATATCTGATCATCAGTCATCGTTCAGACCTGCGGGACAAGCTCTCACGCCGGCTGTGTATTTACGTCTCCCTTTCTCGGTTTCTTATCCTGAATTCTCGTTTCTTTCATCATTAGTAAGTTCTCTTCATCGTTAGGCCTCAACGTGTCAGTGTGAAAGCGGCTTAAATCCCTATACCCTGTCCGGTGTAAACGAGCGGACGGTAGGAGCTACGTGGGACGTCGCAATTCTACCTCTACAAATAACTATATCGCAGTAAAGCATCGGAGAAGAAACTTCCAAAGTAAAAGCCGATTGGTTGTCTGGACCCGCTACAAAGCGGAGAAGAACACCTCCTGCACTTTTTCCTCTGATACGCACAGCCGCGAAGAGGAAGCACACGGGCAGCAGACCAAAGCTCAGCTCATCCATAGTCGCTATACTTCTGTCCGATGTGTGGGTGCGTGGATGAGAGTGTGATTCACATGTTTTGCGATTGTATTGAGTTGAGTGAATGGAGAAAAGAAGAGTATGATGTGTGCGTATTTGAAGAATGGTTAAACCGAATTTTTAAGGATGAGTGTTTTGCTGCTATAAAGAAAATGGGGCGATTTTTGAGGCTAGCGATGGAACACAGAAGTAGATTTTTGAAATAAGTAAAACAAAATTAAACGGAAACGAGTATTATTATATGTTAGTGTTTTTTGTTTTGTTGTTTTTCGTTTGTTAAATTTTTACCATGGCCCTCGTGCTGCTTATAGCAATAAACTATCTATCTATCTATCTATCTATACTGGAAGTTGAATCGCCGTATACCTAGCGGAAGAGCCGAAAACACAGCTGTCCGAACGCCCTTTATTGGTTGACAAACAGGGTCATCGTCATCGTTCGGGCAACGTTTCTCGTTCTTCCCGAGGTTCCTTGGCGTTTTTTGGACAGTGCGAGGGGTCCTTTACATAAGGCCAAATCAACTTTAGGCGTATTCTCGCCGTTCCCCGAGGACTCCTCGTATCGAAGGGAACGGCGAGAATAGAGGGAGTCACTCCACGCGGACTCCGCCTCGGAAAACAAGGAGAACACGGGGAATGCTTCTAAAATAGATTTTGTTCTTTAAAAAAATATGCAGCTGACAAAACTAGTCTTTTTTGTTTTGTTTTGTTTATTCTCATTCTTTTTAATTAATTTTACATGCACCAACACCAGCAAAAACTGATTCCCCTCCGAATATGAAAGGGAGTCCTTTTTGATGATGGTGATGATAATCGGAGCATTCCCCGTCCGTGGGGACTCGCGAGAATACGGGACTGAGTCCCCGGGACAAACAAAAACGCAGGGACTCCTCAAGTGGAGTCCTCGGGGTACGATTTTATGCACGCAACAGCAACATGGATGACCCTTTTGATGAATGATGATTCACTTTTAGAATTTTTTTTTTTTTTTTATTATTTTATTTATTTAAGGGTTATTTTTAAATATTTTAATTATTTTTCGCGTTAAATTCTGTTGCCGACGAAAATTCAGTGTGAGCATCCAGGCGATAAAGATCTTCTGCCGCTGCGATTGAAAAATCTCGTCATCGCCGCGATTTGCTCTGTATGTACCTAGGGTAAGACTTTCGAAGGTCACTTTCCACTGACGTCGTGAGTTCGCTTTTCACAACAATTCGGGTCGCGTTCCGAAGCTAGCAGAGTGCCAAAACATAGACAAATACAATGCTAGAACAAGGCCATCACAATAATAAAAACAAAACAAAAAAGTAGCCCTCAACGCAAAACGGCTTTGATAAGATAAGATAAATAATATTTAATTGCACAAAAAGCCAAAAGGCCATGGCAAAAAAAAAGAAAAAAAGATCTATACAGTAACCTACATACTCTAGGCATAATTTTCGGTGATGAAAAGCGACCCTGGGGAATCTTGCCAGCCTCCTCAAATTATCACATCTTTGGAAAACAAAAAATAAGCCGCCAGGCAAACCGACTGGCGAGAAAAAAACAAAACCAAAAGGCAATATCAAACGTCACTCTTACCTTTGCGTTAAAGACTGTGACGTAAGCTGTGAAATCTCCAGTCAGAACTTCCATGGCCTTTAGTGGGTCGTTCTGTTTAATCGCTAGAGCTGCCAAAAAAACGGTCGTTCGTCTGGTCAAGACGCCACCAGCGTTTACAACTTCGTCGACAATCTGCAGTCCACGTTTGTAGCTCTCAGGGGTGTTCTAAACATATAATAAAAAAATTGAATGAAATAAAAGCTGAAAGCTCGTATGGCACTTGTAGGAATAGTTAGCATGTTTGTCAGATAAGGTTTGTAGTTGTCAAGGTCGGATCTCTCTCCCGATATTCCTACAAAAATCGGACATCAGCTGCTAGAAAAAAACCCAGCTGCCTCTTCAGAGATTGTAATCTTGGATTTCACAGAACCCAAAATACTTTGCTGTCTTACCTAAACTCCGGAAAGATAAAAGCCCAAATCAGTACCAAAGAGGCATTTATTCAATACCCTGTGATTGCGGAAAGCGTTACGTAGGAAGGACAGAGAGAACTTTCGGAAAACTAGTTCCAGAACATGGACAAGAAATTGACCATGCCCTATCCAACGGACACCGCCATAACTATACTTTCAAATCTGCAGTTGCAGAACATATTCTCGAAAACCCATCCCATTCAGTATATTTTGAAAAAGCCCAAATTCTTGCAACGTGCACCGGACTCCATCAAACTATTCGAGAAGCCGTTGAGATAAAAAAAAAACAAGAGCTACGAGCTCATATGGCACTTGATACGGTATGTGGTACCTGAAAAGTAGACAAGAAATCCAAATACCCCCCCCCCCCATCTAAAAATGCGGTTCGGACCTATAAATACGATATCTAGATTCACTCAAGTCTGAGCATTTCCGTCGCCTCGGTAACTAGGGCAAATGACTTTTCTACCTTTCAAGTTTCAACCTTAAAGATCCACTCGTTCTGATCTTTCACATGCCACACGGTTTCCGGCACACCCTCCAACATCCCCTACCGAGTTCGAATCTGGTTCGGACTTCGGACTACTAAACGAATCATCTGAAGCATTATCTCTTACCACCTATCAAGTTTCACTTATATCTGAGCGTTTTTTGGGAACTCCCCTTAAATCTTCCCCCCCCCTCTCCCCCAGCGTGGTCGGATCCAGTTCGGACCCTAAAATATGTCATCTAGGGCATGTGAGCTGTCTAAATTACAAGTTTCACTAAAATCGCTCCACTTATTTGATGCCTATGACAGGCAAAACGATCAAGTCCCCCCAATGTGGCTGAACACGAATCGGAAACATAAACGTCACATCTCTGGCATATCCTAATGAAGCTAGACTGGAATCAGAGCATAGCCTATCCGCAAATTTCCAGTTCCCACTTCACCCCCCCCCCTCCCCTACCGTGACCAGATCCGATCCAGACACCAAATTACAAATCAAGCCCGCATTAACTCGGAACCGTCCAACTTGCATCCCATTGTCTACCCCCCCCCCCCCCCCCTCGTCCAACTCTCCTTAACGTGCTTGTATTTGTGTTTTGCTTGTGTAGGTCATCAGTTCTTATCGCACATAAAGTTTTCACACGAATCGGACAACCGTTCGCAACTTACGGAAGCCAGTAATTTCCAGATTCCCCTTCCCTCAACTCCCCAAAGATGGTCGGATCCAGGAACACAAACTTTCCTACGGCATTATGTGGTGCCTTAAATCATTAAAAGGCCTGCAAAGTTTCATCGTTCTTAGAATAGCTGGAACTATCCTAACTGGCGATCCGAGGAATTCCGGGAAACACCCTCCAACTCCCCCCACAGAGCCCAGATATGATCTGGTTCTGTCAATTACGTATCTAAGGCTAATGCTTGTTCTTCTCACCAAGTTCCACCCCAATCCCTCGACTCTAAACGTTCCACGAGATCTCCGGCCCCCCTTCAATCCCCCCCACAAGTATCTGATTCGACCAGGACTTGACATGGGACATCTGATATGATAGCTCCTTCCACTTGCCAAGTTTCATTCCATTCCGATCACCCGTTCAAAAGTTATGCATGCCACCAGATTCCGGGCTCCCCATCCCTCCACTCCCCCTACGGTGGTTGGATCCAGGAAACGACTATTATCAAGTCAATCTGTTCGGGTCCCTGACATGTCTTCGAGTTCCATTGTCCTAGCACATTCGGAAGTACCGAACTAGCAGGATCACCAAAATTCCCGACGCACCCCCCCCCCCCCCCCCACAGTGCCCGAATCTGGTCCGGTTATGTCAACGATGTGTCTAGGACTTGGGCTTGTTCTTCCTACCAAGTTTCATCCTGATCCCTCCACTCTAAGAGTTTCCCAAGATTTCCGGTTCCTCCCCTCCAGCTCCCCCCAAAGTCACAGGATCCGGTTCGGATTTGAATTGGGTCGTCTGAGACACGGCGTCCTTCCAAATATCAAGTTTCATTAAGATCCGATCACCCGTTCAAAAGTTATGAATACCTCTATATTCCAGATTCCCCCTGCCGCCACTCCCCCCACGATGCTCGGATCTGGGAAAGTGACTATTTCCAACTTAATCGTTTGGGGTCCCTTGGGGTCCCCCGGGATCGGGTTCGGATTTAAATTGGGTCGTCTGAGACACGGGGTCCTTCCAAATATCAAGTTTCATTAAGATCCGATCACCCGTTCAAAAGTTATGAATACCTCTACATTCCGGATTCCCCCTGCCGCCACTCCCCCCACGATGCCCGGATCGGGGAAAGTGACTATTTCCAACTTAATCGTTTGGGGTCCCTAATAAGCCTGCCAAGTTTCATCTCCTAGCTTATGTGGAAGTGCCCAAACTAGAAAAACCTGGACAGACCGACCGACGGACGGACAGAAACTGCGATCGCTATATGGCACTTACCAAGCAGGCATTAACCGAGATACAGGCGACTACTCCCTGCCGGAAACGTGGAACGGGGTTATTAAGAGTAGAAAATTCAAGCATCAGTCCCTTATTAACAACAAAACCGAAGTCGATCAAAATGCCGAAAAATACATTTCCTGTCGTCGCCCCAATCGTGCAGCAAAAACAGCAGCCGTGTCAAGAATTAAATCTAGCACTAGTTTTTCCGTGCAGTGATTATTACAAGTAATAGATACAGGCGAGTACTCCATAATAAAAACGCAGAACGAGGTTATTAATGAAAAAACATTTAAGTTTTCAGTCCCTTTTTAAATAACAAAACCGAAGTTGATCAAAATACAGAAAAAAACTTCCCTGTCAACGCCCCAATCGTGCAGCAAAAACAGCGGCTGTATCAAAAATTAAATCTCAGGACTACGTTTTTTTCATTACAGTGGTATTTGAAAGTAATTTGCCCTAATAAGATATTTATAGTCGGTACAAGTTTCAGTTATTTATTACAGGTTTGTTCCCTTTCCCGACGTTGACCCAGAAGATTGATAGCCTGACGAGGACCCTTGCCAAGAAGGGCCAAAATATCGCTGATGTATCTGACGTATTCGTTGTAAACATTGTTTGAATATTTGACCGGATTCCGGGCGAACTACTTGTCCGACGAGAAAATTATTTTTATACAGATGTTCAGCATTTCTTCTTACCTCTAAACCGAACATCTAATCAACTTCAAATAAAACTTTTACTTTTCATAAAGTTTCCTGTTCTGACCGGATTCCGGGTCAACTACTTGTCTGGCGATAATTCGTATTCTGATGTGTTACGTGAACGTTGTGTTTGTGAGTGCTATTTTGTGTTTATGTTACTTTCCTACCATGGCCCCACGGGCTTTTTTGAAATAAATTAATTCATTCATTCATATTCGGATTCAGCATGTCCTCTTACCCCAGATCGAACATCTAATCAACTTCAGATTTAACTTTTACATTTTACAAATTTTCCGGTTTTTGCTGGATTCCAGGTGAACTACTTGTCCGGGGAGAAAACGATTTTCATATTCAGATTCAGCGTGTCTCCTTATCCCTAATTCTACTATCTCATTAAAAATATTTAGTTTTGCCCCTTGATTTGAAACCCCTCCCGCACCCCTAATATATATATAGCTTTGGGGCCCATCTAGGATCTCAATCTGTCCCCTGACCTAAAGAATCTTCACACCAAGTTTCATCACAATATCTCGTTCCTTTCGAGATTTACCGTGTCAAAGAAGGACGGCAGACGGACAACGTATACGAAATCATAGTTTTCTCGTTCACTCGAGAAAACGTAAGGGGCACTACTATGAATGAATGAATGAATGAATGAATTTATTGCACGAAAAAACCCTTGGGGTCATGGCAACAAAACAAGAAAAAACACAACAAACTACAAAAATCGCTCTCTATGGGACAAACCAACGCGGAGGAATCTGGCCACCTTACGGATATCCCCCATATTTGTACTTCCAATTTTTTCTAGTAGCCACTCCTCCCTAGTAATTCCCACCCCAAATAATTCGACCCTTAAATCACTCAATCCTTCACATTCACACATAAAGTGGAACACATCCTCATCCACCTTTCCACACATCGGGCAAAAGTAAGGGCCATTCTTTAACCTATTTTTACATCTCGTCATCCTGGTCATCGAGTACATGATGTTTTTCTATTGTTCAGGCCCAGTTAGAAATTATGTCTAAATTTTGTGTATTTATACTGTTATTTATCTTGTGTTGTTTTTCGTTATTCTCTTTACTCCGCCACCACCTTGTGTATTTGGCGGGTTACAAATAAAATATATATGTAAAGTATCCATCCACTTACGTTTTGGGATCCCAAAAAAGTTCTCCTAAGAAAATAACATTTCGTAAAAAAAAAAAAAGTCCAGATTTGAATAAAAAAAAAAGTTCAGTTAAATACGACTCGGGACAAATTTAGAATTGCCACGTGAGAACCTAGCTTAAAGAATGATAAGGTCCCCCCAAGATAATATTTTTCTCTTTTCAGCCGCTATCACGATGACGCGTCATTGCAATGCGCTACGTAGCGCATCTTCACACCTGCGCGAGAAGCTTTCACGCTGGATAGATTTCCTTTCTAGGTTTCTTCTACTGAAACTTCATTTCTTTCATCATTCTTCAGTTTTTACAATAGTAGGTTTTTCTCCAGTTTTTCTTCAAAAAACTTCAATTTTCCACTAAAAAATCTGATGCGTACGCGTCGACGCAGACGAGTGCAACTCGAACCCATTACCAATAGAACTATACTTGTGAAAACGATATACCTTGCCCTTCCAACTGGCCCGTCTCTATCCCAACTCGTAAACTGATTATTGCTCGCACTGATAAGAAACTCCGTGGAGCCTACGCGTCACTTTTTCCGTCGCAAGTGAATATTTCTAAAAAGATCCTTGCAAAGTTTTACAACGCAGTGGCTCTGCCTCACATACCGTTTAGGGCTTCATTCTGGGATATTGTAAACGCCACTGATAAGAGCTACGAAAGCTGTTGCTGTAACTGAAGATGGAGCGTACACTGTAGTCGTACGGTAGAGAGGGTAATTACGGGTGGTAGTAGCCTATAAATTGAGGTAGCGTCCGTAGCGTGTAAGGCGGCGGGTAAGTAAGGGCGGTAGTAGACAAGGTTTACGTTAACATATAGTGGTTTTATTTCTGACTTACTCTTTATAACGGCAATCCCAATCCGGGTAAATAATATCACGATCGATAACGATAATAGACTAAGTCATGTGTGACTTACAAAATATGAAAGACGAAAGACCCAGCGCTAAGACTAGAAAAAGCTTATATACTCCTAACTGCACAAGTGAAGGTCCTGACGTAACATACAATTTAGCTTCCTGGCCGGAAACTATCTGATGTCGACGTAGTATGGAATTTAGCAATATCCAACTGACGTGGACTTCAGGTTAACAGGATGTTGTTTAGTTCTGAGTCTTCATTTGTGCGATTAGATTCTACGAAGTACCAAAGGATCATGTTCACTTCGGTATGTACATATAGTTAGTTAAGCACTTGACATAGAGACCGACACAACACTGTTCTTCAAATTTGCTAAATTTCTTCTTCAACTTCCCAGTTGGTCCCCCTAGAATTTGGTTCTATTCTTGCGTTGCGTTTTATTTGTCTGCGTCAACAAAAGCGCGGCGCGGAGGTAAGCGCGGCGCGGAGGTTGCATAGCTCAGTGTGAAAGGCTCAACGCGTGAATGTGAATGCGGCTTTATTGTCGGTCCGGAGTCACGCAGCTATCGAGCCGACATCAGAGTGTCTTTCTAGCAGGACGGGGAATGCTAGACATCGCTCTCCTTTCTCACCAAAAAGGTATCTCTATAGGATCATCTACACGGCGGGTATTTTCCCTCGGAGACGAGAGGGGAAAGTGTTCACATGGTACCCGGGTATTTTTCGGAGAGTACGGTCATGCGGCAATAGATTTCAAGATTGTAAAGCTTAGGATATCTTTCTACAATGGACACCAACATGTGTCCATTTGGATCACTTCTTATATGGACATAATCAAAATTATTGCTCGAAAATCCGATTTTGTTGTTGCTGACGTCGAAGAATACCCTTCAATAAACAAATCCCCGGGTAAAAAGTTCGCGAAACTGAAGTCCCAAATACCAGGGAATTTTCTTGCTGCTGCGGGGGAAAATACCCGCGGAGTACGGGTAAATACCCTCCGTGTAAACGTAGCTTATGTGATAAAATACCTATCAGCTTACCAGCTTATAGCACGCGGCCAAGGCAAGAGTGGTACATGTCTTGTGGTATGCATAGCCGCCAACTTTGAGTTCCTTAACGACATCAAAAATCCCCAAGACTTCGTTGTACATTGCTTTCTCGAAGAGAAGATCCATCAAAACTCGGAAAGTTGTGAACTGGTGGAATAGGCCAAGGTTGTCTGGATCACTAAAGGCCTGAAATATGAATGAATGAATGAATTTTATTTATAGCCAAACAATAAAAGAGGAATGGGCGGAGTAAATAAACAACGAGAAAAAAAAAAGATAAAAAGTAAACTAACGAGAAAACTTCGTATTAACATATATACAAAACATGAAAAATCGAACATTCAGCAAACGGCACAGTAGATCAAATATGTACATACACATTCAGAAAGACCGCTTAGAGCTTTTGCGCGAGCATGATCTTCAAGCTCGGGCAGCTGAATTAAAATATTGCATAATGTATACTCATTCCCCAGGTATGTATTTCTGGTGTAGAGAGGGAGTCGGAGGAGAAACTTCAGGTACTTGAAGAAAGCTGATCTAATCTGTAGTTTCTCTGTATTGGATAGCCCATTCCATATTATTTAACTTTAACCATCCATATCGATGGTTAAAGTGATAAAGGTAGGAAGATTCCTTAAAGGACCTGTCTTACCTATACTAATAACGCAACCTACTTCCATAATCACTCCATATATTTCTAAATCCGGAGACCGAGTTTCGTGCGGTACATTCTAACTAACAAAACCACGCTGATTTTCTCTCTTAACTTATTTTGCCTTCGATGTGTATCACGCTGTCGACGGATGTCAGCGAGAAGTTTTTCCATCAGAAAAAACGGTTATGGTTCCACAGTTTTAAAGTATTCAAATGTTTTAAAATACTGTAAGATGAAGCTTTCCTTTAAGCTTTCGATGAAGCATCGAGAAAGGTTTGTTTAGTTGGAATTTGGCAAAAAGATAATGTTTATTCCAACAATGGGGAAGGAAACAAACCTGTAATCCTGTAATTTTTTATTACAGGTTTGTTTCCTTCCCCGAAGCTGAACAAGAGGACTGACAGCCTGACGAGGACCCTTGCCAAGAAGGGCCGAAATATCGCTGATGAAGAATCGTAGCTGACGTATCCGTTGAAAACATTGTTGGAATAAATGTTTCAAAGTTAGCTTGGGCTCAAAGAATATTTAAAAAGATAATGTATTTTTGTCTTTTGTTTTGTATTGCCATGGCCCTCCGGCTTTTTGTGCAAATATATAGCATATCATATCATATCACACAAGAGAGCAGATTCAGATTTCCTTCAAAGAGTCTATACGACTACTAACATTTTCTGAGCCGACGGATTCCAGCAGAAAGCCTGCGAGTTTTAAAAGGGGGAGGACCCCTACTCTTTCGAAGTCGTTACTGTCACAAATCAAGGGGTCAAGCGACAATTTTCAAAATGTTCGGGAGACCCTTAGCCTCTTACCCCCCACATCTAATCAACTTCAAATAAGACTTTTACTTTTAACAAAATTTCCGGATTTGGCCGGATTCCGGGCGAACTACTTGTCCAGCAAGAAAATGGTTTTCATAATCGTGTTCACCTGTCTTCTTATCCCTTGTCGACCAACTGATTAGCTGCTGAAAATATTATCCTTGCCCTTTAATCTGAATCCCCTCCCCCGCCCCTAAATGTAGGGCTACAGAGCCCATCTACGAACTCGACCTTTCCCTTGGCCCAAAGAATCATCACACCAAGTTTCATCAAAATACCTCATTCCCTTCGAGGGTTATCGTGCTCACAGACGGACAGACAGACGGACAACTTTTGCGATGTCATAGGTATCCCTCGAAGAACATTTGATTTTTTGTATGATGATTTGCGTGTCGCTTAGCTCTTTTTGACCGTTCTCGTGGTGGTTCGATCTTTTGAGCAAATTATGTATCTTGAGAACGGCTTGTTTTTTGTAGTTTTTTTTTCAGTAAATGCAGGAGCAAGATCCATAGCCCTAGTTGTGTTTTTGCAAATACTACCTGCAAACCCCAAATTGATACCAAGGTCTAAAGTCGTTTTTGGAGTTACCGTGGTATCTGCTGTAGGCTAGTAGTTACCGTAGTATCTGATACTCAGATACCATGGGCCCGACGATGGTGCCCGAAAAATCCATCTTACTTTCACCATCACCAACACAAGAGCCTAGGTTTTCTTCAACGAGTTGGTGCGCGTATTTCTTTTGGGGTGACTCCGGAAATCGCAGATTCGGCAGCTGTCATTTTTCCAAAGTAACCGTATAGTATCAGATACCATGGTAGCTGCAAAACAACTAATAACTCACTTTCACAAAAATGTCGCTTGACCCCTTACTCCGTGACAGCGACAAAGTCATTCCTGTTCTTCCTTCACTGCAGCAATGTACCCAACGAAGAATACATCCTATCTTTGGACGCCTTGAAAATATCTGGGTCACGGCATTGGGAACCTGAGCCCCGTTTTCGTTGCAATAGCGCTGCCGCATCGCTGCTGCAGAACTTCTTTGCTTTTGCACAATATGCGTTTTTGGGTTCACTTTCTTCTTTTTTGAAGCGGCAGCGCTGCAGCACCTTGCAGGGAAGTACGGACTTGGTCGGTGAACAAGTCCGTGATTCTCGAGAAGCGCTGCCGTCTTCCTCGGAAGCACTGCAGTGCAAAAAAGGATGTAGGAAGAATCAATCCAATCGGCCGAGAAGAGGACCTGCAGCATGCAACAAAAACGAGGCTCTGGGCAGCAAGAGCCTATCTTTCAGTTGATTCACGATACTCCTGATGAATAACTCTGCACGTCCATGAAGAATCGCCGGGTACCCACCGACGGGCCAGAAAGGTCACAATAGCAAACGTCCATGATCGGTATACAGGGGATCCGAGTCAATCTGAGAGATATTCCTTCAGCCCAAGCTGACTGCGAATCATATTTGACGGTCCAAAACGGAAAAGTCAGCTACATTTTATGAGAGCTATATTTCGGCCCTTCTTGGCAAGGGTCCTCTTCAGGCTCACTCGAGCCGCTCAAGCTGGAAAATGAACTTCCAAGAAGGGCTGAAATATAGGTCTAAAAAATGTAGCCGACTTACCTGTTTTGCACCGTCAAATACAATTCTGAGAGTTCGTTTCAGTGACGTTTCTTGTTCTTCCCGAGGTTCACTGGTGTTTCGGACTTCGTCATGTCATATAAAATATTCGCCTAACACCTATAATGCCGAGTCAAGATTGTGCCGTTTATAATAATAATAATAATAGATTTATTCCCCATCATAGTGCACAAATATACAAGAAGACGGAGTAATTAAATAAAGAAGAAGAAAAAGAACAAAGTAAGAAATGAAAAAAAAAGAATATCACTGTCAAAAACAATAATGGAAAGAACGCAAGAAACTTATTTGCTCGGCATTATGGCGGTCGTGACCTTTTCCACTGTCAGAAATAAAATGTATATTCTGACAGAAATACTTCATATCGGCCAAACAAAGATAGTAATAATTTGGACTCATCTCTGCTCCGTAACTTTCCTCAAAGACAGAAATGAATCAATCAAGACAGACACAGTAAGATATTTGTGTTCTGGTTTCCCTCCCAGTTCTCTCTAACGCGACAGTCACCCGACCTCGCTTCGTTAGCTAATTCATTAGCTAATGGTGTTAGCCAAATAACTACTCTTATGATGGTTGACAATGGGGAATAAGCTGCAGAGCAAATAGCTAATAAATGCAAGAACAAATAATGACAAGAACCCCCGTCTCCCTATCTCTGTAATACAGCCATGCTGAATCGTATTCACTATCGATACCCTACCCAATCCAAACGCGGAAATCGCTAAGCGGAAAATCATAATTCATTACCTCTACAAACAGTTATATCGCAGTAGAGCCCCGTAGAAGAATTTCCTTACAAACGCCGTCCAGTCGTCCTTTACAGCTGATTGGTTGTCTACCTTCTGTGACGTCACGTCTTACTCACTGCAGACCGGGTTCTCCACGCCTGCAGGCATGCTACAGTTTTTGGGATCCCAAAACGTAAGTGGAGGGATACCTATGACATCGCAAAAGTTATCCGTCTGTCCGTCCGTTCGTCCGTCTGTCCGTCTGTAAGCACGATAACTCTCGAAGGGAATGAAATATTTTGATGAAACTTCGTGTGAGGATTCGTTGGGTCGTCGGACCAGTCAAGTTCGTAGATGGGCTTTGTAGCCCTACATTTAGGGGTGGGGGAGGGGGTTCAAATTAAGGGGCAAACAAAATATTTTGAAACAGCTAATTTGATAGTCGATTATGGGGTAAGATGATGAACACGATGGTGAAAACCATTTTGTCATCGGACAAGTAGTTCGCCCGGAATCCGGCCAAAACCGGAAAGTTTGTTAAAAGTAAAAGTTTTATTTGAAGTTGATGAAATGTTCGATTTAGGGGTAGGAAGACATGCTGAGGACGATGGTGAAAACCATTTTCTCGCCGGACAAGTAGTTCGCCTGGAATCCGGCCCCAACCGGAAAGTTTGTTAAAATTAAAAGTTTTTTTGGTGTTGATTAGATGTTCGATTTAGGCCAAGAAGACATGCTGGACACTTATGTTCTACGTGGACATGTAGTTCCCGCCGAATCCGGCCAAAACCGGAAAATTGTTAGAAGCTTAAGTTTTATTTCTAGTTGATTAGACAACCGATTTAACGGTAAGAAGAGATGCTGAATCCGTGTTTGACAATCATATTTTACCCGGAAATGTAGTTCGACCGGAATCCGGCTCGAGTCGGAAGTTGATTAGATGTTCATTATTGGGGAAAGAAAATACCCTGAGTTCGTTATTGAGCTTTCTTTTTTCGCCGGATAAGTAGTTCTGGAGTTCGGCCGAAACCACGAAATTGGCAGAAGTGGCAGGAAGTTTTCGTCAAAACAGATATAACTTATAGGGTAAACACACATGCTGAATCCATATCTGAACTTGGTTTTCTCAGATGACTAGCTATTTGGCCTTAATCTGTTTCTGAATTTTAATTGTAAAAATGTTCAAGGAGTCTGGCGATGACTGGATCTGGCTAAGACAAGACCCAGTTGTCTGGATCAGATATTGAATTTTTGGGATCCCACGAAACCTTTGGTCTTGTTCATCTGGTATGCGCAACGGCGAAGAGGGAAGTAGAATGGTATCACCTCAAAGCTCACAGCAAGTACCTCTAGCTCCGCTCAGCTTTGTCGGGGTGTCCATAGTTACTGCATGGGTACCAAAGACGGAGGTTCTATAGGATTGTTTGTTCTTGTTGATAGGTATAGTGTGGCACGAGAGAAAGGGCTGCGTGGGAAAGCATCCCCTTATATTCTAACAATGGTAGCATACAAGATAAAACATTAATTGGACAAATTATACATGTCTTACCTGAAGTGCTTCTGCTGGTTTGCCATTTAAGTGGAAATAGCGCATGATAATCGGACCAAATGTGAAGTTAGAGAATCGAAGGGTTTTTCTTGCGTCCTCGTACCTACAAAAGCCCGGGTAAAAAGCTGATTTGTAACAAGAACAAATAATCAGGTAGAACCTCCGCCTCCCTTCTCTGTAATATGACGAATGGAGTCGAATATGTCCCATGCCTTGCCCGCTGCAAACGAGCAGAGGTTGGTAGCTTCGCGGCACATCAAGTTTCGTTACCTCTACAAATAGCTATATCGCTGTGACGCCGAGTACAGGAAAAGTAGAAGTCAAAGCCGATTGGTCCTCTGGACGCGCTCCAGAGCGGGTCAGCGCGCCTCCTGCACTTTTTGCTCTGCGATGAGCAACGGCAACGACGGAAGTACAGTCAACCGGTATCAACATCAGCTAAGCTAGAGCAAATACCTCTAGGTCCGCTCAGTTTTCTCGGGGTATTCATAGTCGCTGCATTGGACAAAAGACGGAGGTTCTATCTGACTTGTTTGTATGTATCCTACATATGTATCCTTCAGTCAAGGATTAATACAAATAGGTCAATTCAGTAGGGATAAATTAAGCAGCGAGGCAATCCACCAGCTTCTGAAGCTTCTTTCCGTTTTTCGCTAAAAAGCTAATAGTTAAGTAAGTACAGTGCTTTGTTTAATGTACATCAATTGTTATTTATTGTTACGAAAGTTATTTGTAACAGTGTTTTTTAAATTTATTTTAGTACTCCTCATTATATATTCTTTGAGGGAAGTAAATAAATGAATGAATGAATGAATGAAAGGGTCACACCCGCGATGTTACAGAAAAACTCATTTAAGATCTGTTTAATATTCCTAACATCTGTTAGTCAGCTAAATATCCAGAATGGCATGATTACTAACCCATCTGAAAGCTTCATCAGAAGCTTCTCCCCTTCCCTTGCCCAAAAAGGCCAAACTCTATATGACAAATACGCCAGTGAACCTCGGGAAGAACGACAAACGCCGCCCGAACGATGACTCGAATCCTGTGTCAACCAATAAACGGCGTTCGCTCGGACAGCTGTGGTGACACTTCCGGGTCTTTCACTACGTACACGACGACTCTTCATCGCCACGTAGAGTAAGTCGTCGCGAGTATAATTGCTTCTTTTTTTTTATCTGAATTCTAAGAATTCCAAGTCCTCGCCTTTCAATTCTCAATTCTCGTACAAATTACCATTTTTGCTCTTATCCCCTTTCAATTCTCACTTTTTATAAAAAAAAAAAAAAAAAAAAAAAAAAATTACTAATTTAGCTACCCGTTTAAGGACACCTGAATCACCCGTTAAAGGAGTACCGGTATCATCCCTATCTGTATGACTTCCGTTAACATTGCCTGCAGAAAACCCAATCCAACTAAGAAATAGTGTTTCCAAGCTATGATTTTCGCTCCATTTTGCATCTGTCCGTATTTCAATACCGAACAATTTTATAAATGAACAAATGTCTCCAATCAACCCTTCTTTTGAAATTTTTTTTTAACCAGTTAAGCCCAAACGTATATCTAGAAGAAATTCCAATACGATCCGGTCAGCGCTGTACAAGATTTGAATGAATTGCTCTTTTTGCATGTGAAACCTTCTTTGCATGTGATCCCTATTTTGAAAACGTCACGCTCAGGAGAAGAATGCTCTCCGTGGCCATGTCTCTAAATGAATTCTCCATGGTGTGTTCAAGTATGGTTTCATTGTTCAGGTGTCCTTTAATATCTGCTTATGTGGACTGAACATCCGCCCTGTGTTGACCAATCAGGAAGTAGAATCTCAATAGTCGAAAACGCGAAGTAGGAGAACTGAGAGGAGAATCGCGAGGAGAAATGAGACGAAGCGCGACTAATATGGGATATATTCATGGCGAGAACTTGCTCACGGCTTTCTTACTTCGTCTCTTCTTCGCAAGTGGTATTGCAACTCCCTTTTTCATGGTGAGACACCAGCTTGTCACGAAACTGAACCAAGTAAATTTTGTAAGACCCACGCAATAGATCAGTTTTAACCACAAAAAAATCTGTTTTTCAAAGAACCAACGACATCAGATACACACAAAACCGACTTTCAATCAATTCTGAGAAGGGGTTTCTCTTCGATGATGACCATGATGATCGGAGCTTCCCAGTTCAACGGGACAAACAAAATCGCAAGTAAACCACTTTGGGAGTCGGCAGGAATGGCCAAAGCAGGCTACGTCTCTGATCTGCAATCGTAGTTGACGCATCTGTTTGACACAATGCTTAATTTGATCGTATGATCTTGAAAGTCCGAATTTCCGCATGCTCACGCGCATCCCCGCTCGTCTTATATTCTCCTATCAATGAATGTATTTTCCATTTAATAGGTGAATGTCACTAGTTAAAAGACCTGAGGAAGGAAATATTTGGGGAAATGATTTAGGGGGAGGAAATGTTTAAACAAATTTTGAAAAGTAGAAGTTTTGAAGATATTAGAAATTTGGGAAGATTCCTAAAGGTAGCTATCATTCACACGGAAACTTTTTTGTAAATAGTGGTTGAGGTTATGGTTTCTTTTGGTGTTGTTTTGTTGTTTCCATGGCCCTTTGTGCTTTTAAAGAAACAAATCTTATCTTATCTTATCTTATGGGAGATGTTCCTGACGAGAACTAGCTGACGACTTACTTATTTCGTCTTCTTCATCGCAAGTGGTACTGCCTTTATCACGGTGAGACACCAGCTTGGGCAGCTTGTCAAGAAACTGGACTAAGTAAATTTTGTAAGAACGGCGCAATAGATCATTCTTGAAGACCTAATCCAAACATTCTGTTTACATTCTCTTACTTACCGGAGGCCATCAGTTTATATTTGAACTTGATTGCTGGGTTTCTATTTTGGCTCGAGAAAAAACCCATGCAGAACGTCTTCTTTTCCAATTGACTAAATTTTCCACGTTTGATTAGCAAAGAATTATAAGACTTAATTGATTATTTTTTGTATGTCTTCAGGAGTACTACACTGGTCTTGTTTTTTTTTGTTTTTTTTGTATCTGTAATAATGTTGTGATTACCGATTCATCTTAACGCTCGAGGCGAGCCAGCGAATACAGCAGATGAGAGACGGGATCATTTGGCTAATCGTGGAATGAATTGGCAGTACCGTGCCAGTGGCCATACAGAGCGTGTTCCACCCTTGTAACAATAGTTACTATTAGTTACTATTTCCGTTCCATCCTCACAAAAAGTTACTACGCTGACCGTTCCAACCTTGTCGGAATAGTAACTAATAGTTACTATTTGCTTACCATGCTCGGGAGCGTAGTAAGCGTAGTAACTACGCATCTCTGCAATGTGATTGGTCGGATTCGCCCCTGGCGTGAGATCCTGCTGGAAAATAGAAAAATCGTTCCAGCCTTGACGGCAAAAAGCCAGAATTCGTGACGTCATGCGTAGTAACTACGGTAAGTAGGATGGAACACGCTCACAGTAACGTTATAAAGGGTTTTTGTGATCAGCGTTGAGTAAATAAAGAGAGTGTATTAGAGATTGTGGAGTGTACTGAGAGTGTATTAGAGTGTGTACATTTGATGATGTTCTGTAGTGTGATTTTTCTTTTCCTTCTCATTTTCATACTCCGTCCTAATTCCATGTGAATTTTCGGGTATTAAGAATATACCAACAAATAAACAACTGGGAGCATTAGATGGACATTATTATTTTGACCCTTGGCTCTCTACGTGCCATAACGGCTGTCCTGGATAATCGGCTGAGATTAGTCCTGACCGAATTATTTCAAACCTAGAAATTTTTTTTTTTTTTTATTTGCTCATTGTTCGACGGTGTTTTTTGTGGTTTTGAACATTCATAGTGGCAGGAGGGATGTTATCATTATGTGTGTGGCAGAAATACCATTTTCTGTGGCCCGCTTAAACCACAAAAAATCTGTTTTTCAAAGAGCCAATGAAACCAGAAACACACAAAATCGACTTCTAATCAATTCTGAAAAGTAGTTTCTCTCCGATGATGATCATGATAATCGAATCGTTTGAAGTTCGTGGGGAGATCAGCACCGGGACGAACAACCGGGGAACGTCCCAAGTATCTGGAACCGATTGACGCAGCGGCCGAAAATGATCTTATCGTATGATCTTTGAAGTTAGAATCTCCGCAGGCTCAAGCGAATAACTGTTGAATTAATGTTTAAAAATCTATGAGAAATGACACGTCTCCAGCTGGATGCGTTTCCCCCGACTTCCTCATCTTCAAAACTGTTCGAGGTTCGAGGTATTTCCTTCCCTTTCTTTTCAGTGTATTTTTCTTCTATTTTGGCCGTTAATATCTGTCTGTATGTGTAGTTTCTTTATGCTTGTAATGCGATGAAACTAACGTAATGTGAATATAATCAGTGTAGGTTAATGTATAGGTGGTGGATCCCCAACAAGATAGCTTCAGGGGGTCTTGTTTCTTGCCTTATATTTATGTTACGTAGTTTATGTAGTACGAATAACTGAATAAATGGGGTTAGCCAAACTGGCCTCATCATGTTTCAAAATATCCAAGCCGACTTACTTTTTACACAGCCTAAGAACAGTATCCACATCCTCTTGTGAGTCAGAAGCAAGGTGAATAAAACTTTTGAAGTCGTCAATAAACACGGGATTCTTCGAATCTGATTGAACTAAGTCTCGTAGTTTACTCTTAAACTTTTCCACCATAAGACCACCACTGTACTGGATGGCCGTCCGCTCTCTCTGTTCTTTGTATTTGTTGACACCCAGGCTTTCGGCTGTGTACAGGGTTCTCATGCCTGAAAATAGCACAGTCAAAAGTTAGTCGCAGGAACGGTAATCTTAAAGGACGCTTCATACTTGTAATACTAAGTCATCCTACTACAGTAATGTTCTCGTAACCGAGGAAAAAAATTCGATGGTTTTGGATAACAATTGCGCAAACAATGCGAAAGATTTGCGAGGAAGCAGTCAAATCAGCCGCTAAAGGAATTAGATTTGGTTACTGCAAAATTGGGCCGAACTGTTCGAGGTATAGCAGACCTGGGCTTGGGAAGTTACCGTATATACTCAATTTGCGCACCGTATGTTAACTTCCTTGCTGGATTACATTCTATACTCAGAAAAAAGGACATTCGACGCATAAATCGAGGACCTTCGACGGGAAAAGAACTGTTAAAATGCCCGGATACACACTCGACGACAAGATTTTTAAACTCCTACGTGTCATACTCATACTACGTGAAGCACTCCAACGACAAGATCCTCGAATCGAAGTGATAGCTTATCATGTGTGTTCTTCTTGTTGCGTCTTTTGGTGTTATTCTCTTCTTACTTGTTTGACGTTACCCATGATCTTGTTTGACGATATCCATGTTACTGCACTGTGATAAAGGGAAAGAATAAAGATTATTATTATTATTATTATTATACGCTCGACATACATCAGATATCTCAGATATCTTCTCTACCTACGACGGCGCACGCAGAACCGCTACCTGGTCCGCCGTTTGTTAATTTCCGACCCATCGTTGACGCTTGAAGCCCTCTCCTCTAATTTGTGTTCTCCGATTGGAAACTGACCTGTCCGCGATACCATCAATGTGATTCTAAATTAGTGAACCTTTATGGAAAATATTTTTTGAGTGTTTTGCGACCATTTATACTTCTTTGTCCTTTTTCTAGTGCACTTAACGCCCTTGGGCAGTGCGTCGTAAAGCATTCATTTATTATTCAGTAGCATTTCGATCCATTCTTGTTCAATTTACTTGCAGGTCGAAGTACAGTACGCCGAGGGAAAGAAGTTGAAAAAAAATATATAGTATATCACGAGGAAAAAGGGAACGTTTTTAGTCAAAAGTGTGAAATTAGAAAATAAAGTTAAGGCCGGGATGGAATTGTCCATCTTGGCCGAAGGACAGGTGCGACAAATTCTACACTTTCAAGTTACCAATGAGGTTATTACTCTTTACTTCCGAGGTCCCGCGATGGACCTTTCGTTGCCGGATCAATGTCGGTACTCTGACCGTGGCTAAACCCAACTTGCGAACATAACGGTAGCGTGCGAACGGGGGAATTTCTCGATTCTTCAAAGGCGTATTTGGGATCGTAGTCTTTCGTTTGGAAGTTCGAGCTGACTTACTTTATTGATAAATTAGTATCACAAAATTCCTAATTCTTCACAACTGCTTTTCTTTGGCTTATTTCTAACTCGCTTCTCAATTTATTATGCCTCAAAACCGCTCTTCAATTCCTGCTCTCCGTTACCACAACTACCGATACTGCACCACAAAATATATTCTAGAAACCTCAGTACCGCTTTACCATCGGGTTGTTTTTATACGTAAGAAATTAAATTCTGCAAACAATTGGGGCGCAAATTTTTACGGAAGAAATACAGATTAACAAAATTCGCATTCAGCGCTTAATTCAACTTATTCTGGGTAGAATCGCTGGAAGCTTCGCTTTTTAGCTAAAGTTGAAACGAAAAGGCGAATGTGTGAATTTAAACATTCGAAATTACATTAAAGGAATAACCTGAACTGACGCATTACAATTAGTTTTACCAAAAATTTCGCCTGCATTTAGTTGGCGTTTTAGGATTAAAAAGAAGTAAAATATATTTAAACCGATAGAAGAACACTTCTTCTTGCATATAATAAATAGAATAAAGATAAATATTCTTTGAGCCCAAGCTGACTTTGAAACATTGTTTGAATAAATAGAATAAAGGATAACCTGGGAAGAAATTAAAGTTACAAGAAATAAAAAAGAACATGAAATTCAATCTAAAAAGATTTGGTAACTAAAATTAACAAGGTTAAATGATAAAAGTAAAATTGAATCCGATGATCCGTTTTAGGATTTAAACACGTTAAAAGCTAAAACTTGTATGCTAGGTATAGCAAAATGTTTCTGGAAAAAAGGCGGATTTACAAAATTTCGCCTGCAGCACTTTTCTTATTCTGGGTACAGCCGTTGGAAGCTTCGTTTTTTAGCGAAAGCTGAAACGAAAAGCCAAATATGTAAACTTTAATATACGAAATTACATTAAAGGAATAATGTTAACCGATGTCTTACAGTTAGTTTTACACCGGTTCTATTCTATGCTGGTGGGAAACGTCCCTCTCCCCCCCCCCCCCCCCCCCCCAGGTAAAAGGCTAGTGACGCCCCTGGTCGCCCCCCTTAGGTTTCCGCAAAATGACGCCATTGCTTTCAAGCATTTATTTATTTAAACTTCCGCTTTAAATCGATCATGTACCATTGCACCAACATGCAATAATGAACTTCTGAAAAATAATTTGGGCCAAGTTAAGAGAAATGGGTTTATGTATACTTTCCAAAACTGTCCTGACTACTGAGGGAAAATCCCCAACAATCCCCCAAATCACTTTCAAGCATATAGATGTTCCTTCAGCCCAAGCTGACTACGAATCATATTAGACGCTGCCCTTCTTGGAAATGGTCCTCTTCAGGCTCAAGCCGCTCAAGCTGGAAAATGAACTTGTGAAAAACAATTAAAGATTCTTCCGATTTTGTGAACCCTTGCCAAGAAGGGCCGAAATATATCTGTAATAAAATGTAGCTGACTTATCCATTTTGCACCGTCAAATATAACCCTTTCAGGCAGTTATTTATTTAGACATTAAGTGCAAAAATATCAACATACAATGGTACATTTTTGACAAGTAATTTAGGGCAAGGTTCCACAACTTACACTGCCTTCTTAGCTCCAAGCTTGCTGTCTTTGAAAGGCTGACTATTGTCCTCGATGAAGCAGTCATGGTAAATTCTTCAGAACTAGCTTGTGCACAACTTAACTAACTTCCCCAGTTGAAGTTACACCTGAAACTGAGAATCAAAATGGACCATATCTGAGATGAGAGATCGCAGGCAAGCATTTGTAATAACAACCTTTCTACTATCAACAAGAGCTGGAAGCTCATATGGCACTTGTAAGGCTTGGCAATAGGACAAAAGTAGGAATTTGGCAATTCGTGGATTTGTTAAGATCACTAGTGTGCAAAACCCTTCTGATAAGAATGACGATGGACCCTTGAAAATCACGAGAATGCATGAATTTTCGGTTAAGATGCACACTTTAAGGGTGCCAGAAAGTCATTTCTAACCAAAACCCTTAGGGCAAAAATTATCATAGGCTCATGGTGATCACGGAAATGCAGATTTTGCTTAAAAGATTTTTTGTACTTTGCGATTAAGATGAGTCCTTTAAGGGATGGTTGGAACCGGGAAGTGACAATTTCCAAGCCAACGTCTCTAATATTAGGCTACGCTTGTTCTTCCTACCAGGTGTCATCCCAACCGCCACACTCAAAGCGTGTCACAAAATCCCCCCCCCCCCCCGACTCCCCCATATTGATCGGATCCTGTCCGCGCTTGAAATGTGACATCAGAGACATGAGTTCTCTCCGAATATCAAGTTTCATTAAGATCCGATAATCCGTTCAAAAGCTGAAAATTTCTCAAATTCCGGATTACTACTTCCTCCACCCCCCCCCCCCCCCCCCCACGATGGTCAAACCAGAGAAACGACTGTTCTTGAGTTAAAATTGTCGAGTTCCTGCTACGCCTGCCAAGTTTCATCGTCCTAACAAATGTGTAAGCATCTTAACTCGGGATCACCGGAATTCCGGAACCCCAGCTCCAACTCCCCCCACAGTACTCGGACCCGGTCCGGTCTTGTCAACTATGTCTTTATGGCTTGTGCTTGTTCTCCCCACCAAGTTTCCAAGTTCTAGATCCGTCCGGTCTGAACAAGTAACACGATTTCTATTTCCCCCATCCAGCTCCCCCCAAAGTCACCAGGTCCATTCCGAACTTGAAGTGTGACATCTGAGACACGAGGTTTTTCCAAATATCAAGTTTCATTAACATCCAATTCCCCGTTCAAAAGTTATAATACGTCAATATTCCGGATTACCCCTCCCTCCACTCTCCCCAAGGTTGTCGGATGGGGGAAGAGACTATTTCAAAGTTATTTTGGTCGGGTCTCTATCTGCCTGCCAAGTTTCATCGTCCTAGCACATGTGTAAGCATCTTAACTCGGGATCACCGGAATTCCAGAACCCTCCCTCCAACTCCCCCCACGGTGCTCGGATCCGTCCGGTCTCGTCAACTTTTTTTTTACCATGGCCCGTTGGGCTTTCCATGTACAATACATACATACATACATACATACAATAATCATTTAGCAAAGTCGGGGAACCGTCAATGTAAGGAATGATCTCACTTTTCAGATGTGTTTCAGATTTATTTTGTTGTTCTTATCCATCCACCTTTCCAAAATAAAGCCTTTTTTGCCTCAACCAACATTGGCTCTTATCAAGAGATGGTGAAACTGGCTGTAAATAAGCCACTGGTGCGAATTTTATGGGAAAGCAATCAGCCCTACTAGTACTCAGACAATACTATCCTCTGACCTTTTTTGCTGGGGTACTTCATATTCACTTCCTTTGAGATAGCGAAATGCAGTAAAAGGGAAGGTTTTTTGCTTACTGACAGTCTACAACAACTCCTGATATCTGGAGACCCTATGCCTAATGTTGGATAAATTATACCAAACACTGGATACTCTAACCCAATTAACTTTTTATGCTTTTAGAGAATCTCAGAAATCAACCAAACAGAATTCCTGTACTGGGCTAGGGTACCAACAGCTATTGTGCATTTGGCATGGGCTGTCAAAAAATGAGGGGTTAGTGGTAGATTACTTGTTGGGGAAAACCCCTACTGAAATTTCAGTTTTGACATAGCTCCTGCTTTTGCTGTCGAAAAATCAGAGGTTAGTGGTAGGCTACTTGTTGGGGAAAACCCTACTGAAATGTATTACTTCTTTCATTTCAATTCAATTACTTCTGAGAGATTGCTACGCTGTAGCAATAGGACTATAGCCCAGAGTGAGGGCCCAGCTACAATAGATAGATGTTTAATGAAGCCCTTGGGCCATGAACAAAAAACACAAAACAGTACAACAGTACATTTACATTTGTTATACGAGCAAAATTTTAATCAACATAAAAAAACAAATCCCTTCAATCTCCAACTAACCTCACATACTTTTTATTAACTTATTTAAATGGTCCATAAATGCACCAACCCTGCGTATACTTCTAGGGTTTGTGCTACTGAGTAGCTCCTTTACTGACATAATTATACCATTCAAAAACCTCTCACGCGGGACAGATAACTCCTGGCACTTGTAAAGAATGTGGTCCAGATCCCCTACCTCATATACAATATAGGGCATAGGGAAAACTAGTTTTGTGATTTCGTTTTTGACCTGACTTCTGTTTTTGCTGCTTGATACAGGCTTGATTAGTTTGTTGGCAGTAGATTTTACCTGAATTTTTTATTAACTTTTATAGAGCAGCAAAAACCGTACGCTTGGCACCAAGCCCTGTAGCACGGGGATGGTACCCCTGTGAAATTTGGTTAAACTGAGAATGGTTACATACCTAAATAGTCTAGATCAAAAGATACCTGATTTTACTTTCTATCCAACTTCATTTTCCAATTTCCAGAATGTTAGAGCACTTCCAAGATACTGAGTTTCTTGAAGCCACTTCTCTTCTAGAGAGTTTACTCCATCCTTTTTCAGAAAATTAAAAAGCTTACCTCATTCACTCTACCTTGCAGTGACTACCTGATAATATTTCACTACCTGATAAGATGCTCTAAGATTTCAAAAATTGGAAAATGAGGTTGGATAAAAAGTAAAATCAGGTATCTTACATATGGGCACCATGCCCAAAGATTGAGGATTTGCTTATGATGACCATACCACAATAACTGGACAGATACCACAATAACTGCAAAAAGGACTTTAGACCATGGTATCAGATACAAGGGTATCTACAAGAATGCAACTCATAAGGTGTTTTTCCGTGCTCCCACAAACATTTTGTGGATCAATTGTGGCTCGGAAAGTGTCTTTCCACTGCATTTTCTGCGGCCCACAAGTGTGTTTCCACGGCCAACAGGACTTTCGGGGCTCACTTTGTGGCTCAAATTTGACAAACAACTGGCGAGGTGATTGTAGATAGTGGCGAGAAATTCAACAGCAAAATAGTGTCGAAACAATAAAGTTAACTACTTTTTCAAGCATATAGACTTAAAACTAACGATCCCTTTTGCACATAATG
Source organism: Branchinecta lynchi (assembly GCA_023053575.1). Lineage (NCBI taxonomy): Eukaryota > Metazoa > Arthropoda > Branchiopoda > Anostraca > Branchinectidae > Branchinecta > Branchinecta lynchi. The sequence goes on from JAKZAP010000020.1 coordinate 19,559,336, forward strand.
GTAGGGAAATAAGCCTCGAGTTCTACTGATTGAGATTTTACATGAATTTTATTTATATTTTCAGATATCTGAATTTTCTGTCCCAAGAAAAGGACAAAACGGCGTTTCCACGAGTTTCCGCGACAAACACCCAGAAGTGTGTAGCCCACAATTGTGCCGCGGAAAAAGGTCTATAATAATGACACCCACATAAATGCATCATAAATGAATGAAGTTGAACTGTTGAAGACAAAACAAAGAAAGAATGTTCTTTATGAATAAGGCAGCCTGGCTTACATACAAATCTAAGAAGTTCTACTATAAGGGTCTTTTTGGCTAATGCCTGCCCAAGCATACCTTCAAGGGATTCACATAAAGTTAAAACCCTAAAGGTAAAATAACTCACATGGAAGAGAAATCTAAAGAATTGCCTGTTTTCTTAGAGCTACTACGAAGAGCAACAAGATTTGATGCGTACTTTGTGGTATGAAAGTATTAACTACAGTATCATATCATTTTAAAAAGCAGGCTGTTATGATTGTTATGGCACGGAAAAATTCTAAAAATGGTTTCCATAATATAATTAAAATACTTGATAAAAAAAATTCGATAGTCAACACGTTGGGTGTCAGGATTAATTTAAAGCACTGTCTATAAGGAACTGGGAGCCGTACTTTATATCCTACGGGCTACGGAACCGGCAGTTCTCACAGAAACCTAACCATATGAGGCTGCGATTCTGGGATCTGACGTCTTTAGGCGTATTCTTGCCGTTCCCCGAGGACTCCTCGGGGAATCAAAGGGAACGGCGAGAATAGAGGAAGTTATTCCACGCGGACTCCACGTACTGAAAGAGCGAGAACACGGGGAATGCTTCCAAAATGGATTTTGTTCGAAAAAAAAAATATGCTGTTGACGGAATTAGTCTGGATCCACTTTACTTTTGGTTTTGTTTATTCTGATTGTTGTTAATTAATTTTACTTTGCACCAACACCAGCAAAAATTGATTCCCCTCCGAATCTTAAAGGGAGTCATTTTTGATGATAGTGATGATATTTGGAGCATTCTCCGTCCGTGGGGACTCGCGAGAATACGGGGAATGAGTCCCCGGGACAAACAAAAACGCGGGGATTCCTCAATTGGAGTCCTCGGGGAACGGCGAGAATACGCCATTTCTCTTTAAATGCTGGCTCCCGTTTCGGTAGTAAGTGCAAATAGCTCACGGAAACTTCATCTCACCAGCTTCTCGTCCGGTAGCCTCACAGAATTGTGTACTCAGAAGCTAGGGAGCCGGTAGTTGATACCGGAAACTGTATAATTGGAACTTCTGTTCCGGTAGTGTCTACGTGGAATAGTGAACTCACGAAATAGTTTGGATGAGAGCTAGGATGCCGGAATTTTCACTGACTGAGAGAAAATAACATGGGAAAAAATCCACTACGGAACTCATATATTGAAAGCTAAAGTACCGGTAGCAACAACTATTTGATTGAAAATGACCAGCTCACGGACACATATGGCTATGGGCTAGGGTTCCGGTGATGCCAAAATTAAATAAAAAATTAACTCACGGACCCATGTCAGTGCAGACTAAGAAACCAAAAGTGAATATTTTTAACTCACGGAACTCAACTCCTGCGTGCTGGGGTTCCGGTAGTGCCAACAATTAAAATTACAAACTCACGGACACGTGTTAATATAAACTTTGAGTCCGGCACAGCTCACGGAATCCAATTTCCATGGGCTAGGGTTCCAGTAGTTCGTGATACTCATTAACATTTCTTACCCTGTGAGTTGATAATATTTACTACCGAACTCTTTAAGTCCATTTTGAAATGTCTCCGTGAGTTTGTTTTGTTTGCACTACCGGAACCATAGCCAATTGTAGTTGTGTTCCGTGAGTAAAAAAACATTCACTCCCGGACTCCTAGTCTGAATTAACATGGGTCTGTGAGTTAAAAAATCTTAATTTTTTGACCCCACCGGAACCGTAGCCCATCGGAGATGGGTTCTGTGAGTATAATATTCGCAACCGAATCCAAGTTCATATAGACAAGTGTCAGTGAGTTCGTAACATTCCGTGAGTTCTATATTCCACGTAAACTCTACCGGAACACAAGCTCCAAATATACAATTTCCGGCATCAACTACCGGCTTCCTAGCTTCTGAGTACAGAATTCCGTGAGACTATCGGACGTGAAGCTGGTGCGATGAAGTTTCCGTGAGGTACGTCCACTTACTACTGGAACGGGAGCCAGCACATTCAAGTTTCCATTAGTCAATGACGTCAGATCCCAGAATCGCAGCTCATATTGTTTGATTTCCGTGAGAACTACCGGTTCCGTAGCTCGCAAAACACAAAGTACGGCTCCCGGTTCCCTAGACAGTGCCTTAATTTAAAGATTTGGGAAAAATTAAAATCGGGGAGTCTCTAAACCAAGTTTCCGATTTTGGAACACTAAAATGGTGGTCAGAATATATTTTTCAAAAAGGAGATTTGTCAAAAATAGATAATGGTGAAGTTCAACGGTAAAGACACCCCTATTTTCTGCTTCCGAGGATTTATGGAACTCCAACGCTAACTACCCTTATTATTGCCACATTCCTTACTCTCATGTAGAATGAATGCCATTTCAGTCCTTGTTTTTTTGTCATCCTCTTCAGGTTTGTCTTTGTGACAATTTATCTTTGATTCTTGCTTACAACCCCTTTTGGTACTCCTCCGAGCCCTCGACTTTCTCAAAGCTAATGGGACAGGCAATTTGCGGGTAGGGGGACATGCTGAATCCAAACACGACTTTCTTTTTCTCACCGGACATGTACTTCGCCCGGAATCCGGAAAAAAGGAAATTTGTTGGAAATAAAAGTTTGTACTACGAAGTCAATCGGAACCTAATACGGGGCAATAACAAACGCTGAATTCATATAAGAATCTTATTTTCTTGCTGGATAAGTAGTTCGCCAGGAATCCGGCACAGGCCGTAAATTTGGGACTAAGTACAAACACATTTTTGAAGACGCTGCTCCTTACCTCGGCCCGCTGGCGGAACCAACCAAACGGTCTGATTGGCTCTGCATAAGCGAATAAAAACGGGTCTATTCTCTTAATACGCCTCATTACGAGCCCCGAGGAAAACAGGAATCTGTAATACACCTAATACGCCGTAAAATACCTTAATACACCTAGTTGGACAATGTAAGTGAAGACTGACTAATTAGCAATTCAGGAATAGCCCAGGTTTTGAAGAAGTAGCGAGACCCGAGGGGTCGACGACTCTCCCTGAATGGTGTACACGTCCCGAAGGAATAATCCGGAATGGATTATATTAGATTAGATTAAATTTTATTAGGTGGCAGTCTTCTCTATTCTACATAATGTGGTAACACTATTTTTATATTATTCTACATGCCATTCATATACGGTTCATACATATACAACAAACATTCTGCTAACAAAAAACACTCACGTATCATTACTATCCTTTTGCTCTCAAAATGTCTAACTGTAGCCATGAAGGATGCCAGATGACTCGAATTTCTAATTTCAACTGGAATTATATTCCATACAGAGGGTTAGGAATAATCCGGAATGGTTAGGAATAATCCGGAATGGTCAGGATTATTAGGTTATTCCGGAATGGTGTAAATAAAAAATTAGAGTCGTCGACCCCTCGGTGAGAACCCGTCTTCGAGTGCTGAGCCTTTTTGCCGCATGCGGTCACAATGCTAAGTACAAACAAATAAATAGAAACTAATTTCAAACATGTGTATTATTTGTACAGAGTATTTGAATTGTTTAAAGCATTTAAGATTTTTTCGCATTCATTTTATCGTTTTCAAATAATTTTTACTTTCCGACAGAATTTTTTTGTCAACTGAATATTTACTATTGTTTCTCCAATCATTTTACCGTTCCGATTTTATTCAATGAACGCTTTAATTCGATTTATGAAAGAGACAGATCTTCTTGACAATTTTTCCAATTAATTCAATGACCCCCTCAACAAAGATCGTTCTTGCAGCAAAAGAAAACGATCACCCACGAACAGATCTTTGTCGCAAATTTGTGTTCCTGTGTCATCCTGGAAGAAGTTTCGGAAGTAATTGGATTTCTTTCATCTCTTCGCAATTTTCGCCATAAGCTCATATGTATCGATTTTTTCTCCTATGTATCCGTGTTCCTTGGAGGCACAAAGGCCAGTTCTCCTATTTCGGGATGATTCCCAAAAAGAGACTACTCCGGTCTTAGAGATCTCTTCTGAAGCGCAGCCGATTTCTCCCGGGGCTTCGTATTTTCTGGAAAATGGGTCTGTACTGTTAGTTACCTTTTACCTGTTGAGCATGGACAATGGGGACCAAGTCGTTTCTGCAGGAGCAACAGGGTATAAGAGACCTGTGTTACAGACTATGCCGACAATCCAAGTTACATCACCGCTGAGTGAACATGGTGAAAACGTCTGGGACGCTGACAGCGATTCTGAGAAAGGAGTAAGCCTTTTTTGTCAGCAATAGGAGCGTGTCCAACCCTTCTAACAGTAGTAACTATACTCTTGATGACTAACTCTCCTTGCCGATGCAAAATTGTCGTGTGCCTAGCAGAAGAGCCGAAGCAGCACCTCAGCTGTCCCAAACGAGCGCAATGATTGGCTGACATATGGTTTGAGTTGTTGAGTTTGAGTCGTTGGTGAGACGTTTTCTTGTTCTTCCTGTGGATCACTGGCGGGTTTTGCACTTAGTCATATAGAGTACTAGCTACCATTTTTCCAACCTCGTGAAAAGTTACTACACTGATCGTTTAAACCTCCTTAAATAGTAACTACGGTAAGTAGGGTGGAACACACTCTAGGTATTCTTACCCCTTGGCTTACACGTTTTCTTCCTAGAGGTATGCTACATGCACAGACAGTCCTATTTTCGCAGCTGGATGCAGAACTTCCTCCTTGGCTTCAAAATGTTGACGCTTCGCATTACCCATCGGCCATATCCCGCTAATTTCTTCTACCCAATTTTTACGTAGTTTCATTCCATCATTTATTTCTGGTAACTTCTTGTAAGTGTATTAGTTAAATTGTTTCTTGTGTGTCTGTGTATTTTGTAAATTTGTATTCCTTTTCTAGCTTTTAGCTATTCGGATTAAACTTGATTGATTGATGGATTGATATTCCTGTTCAGCGCTTCCAAGTGGACTGGTTTCTATTAATCCAGAGCAAAATAAATATAGAAAGTATTGCGCGAACTTTGAAAAAGTGACACACAGTCAAATCGCAGCAACACTAGCTACACTAGCGGACACGAACATCCGTACTGAAACTCAACCAATCGCAGAGCAGAATTATTTTGCTCTGACCAATCGTTAACGAGCGCTGGCTAGAATCTACGTCCGCCACTGCCTGCGAACAAAGCGACGGAGGCCCATTTTCGATGCATGGGAAAGATAGGTCTTCGGGGTACTCTCTAGAATTATTTTGTCTGTGTTAATCTCCCCATGCCACTAGAGGGAGTCACTCCACGCGGACTCCTTGTACAGAAACAGCGAGAACACTGGGAATGCTTTCAAAATCGATTTTGTTTGAATAAGAAATATGCAGTTGACAAAATCAGTTTGGATCCACTTTATTTTTGGTTTTGTTTATTCTGATTATTTTTAATTAATTTTACATTGCACTGATACCACCAAAAATTGATTCCCCTCGGAATCTGGAAGGGAGTTCTTTTTGATGACGGGGATAATAATCGGAGCATTCCCCGTCCGTGGGGACTCGCGAGAATGCGGGGAGTGAGTCCCTGGGACAAACAAAAACGCGGGGACTCCTCAAGTGGAGTCCTCGGGGAACGGCGAGAATTCGCCTATAGTAAAATAGATCCACAGACTGATGAGTTTTACTCTGAACGTAGTTTGCCCGGGATACAGCTAAACGACTTCCCAAAAGTAAAAGACCTGATTGTCTGCATCAAGAAGTTCAAAAAAAATTCTTTCTATTAAGTTTATTAAATATTTAATTTTCACCCATCGTAACCTTAGCTCTTGTTTAGAAAGAAAGGCAACCTACTACCTTCAATCTGATGAGATCACAGACTGATGAGTTTTACTCTGAACGTAGTTTGCCCGGGATACAGCTAAACGACTTCCCAAAAGTAAAAGACCTGATTGTCTGCATCAAGAAGTTCAAAAAAAAATTCTTTCTATTAAGTTTATTAAATATTTAATTTTCACCCATCGTAACCTTAGCTCTTGTTTAGAAAGAAAGGCAACCTACTACCTTCAATCCCAACTTGGAGTGACATAGGGATGTACCTCCTGTCGAGTACTTCTCAGTCCTCGTCGATGACTGATAGTATAGTATTTTGATAGGCGAAAACAGGTCGGTGAGGAGAAGTACAATTGCCCACTTTGTTGCACTGGGCAAGATACCATTGACCACCTTCTAGGACAGTGCCAAGAGCTTCCTTCATTGGGTTTAGTTGGGATGGCTGGTGGTGTGCTCTTTCCTGGTATCTTAAAGTCGACACATAAAAGTGTAATCCGTGAGCTAGTTTCTTTCGTTTTGAATGCAATGAAAAGAAGAAAATAGTTTGTGATTCATTTTTAGTGTTATAAATTGTTGTTGGCGCTTCAGGGGCTGTATTAGGTTTTTTCCAAAAAATTATTATTATTATTATTATTCAGACTGAAGAAATTCTCTTACGTTCTCTTTCCAGCCCTATAGATACTTTCGGCCTTTCCGACTTAGAAAGCTTACGTTGCGTGAATCCAGTGTCGACATTTGTTTAACTTAAGAGGTAACTTGCTTAAAGGACACCTGAAAGAAGAGTACCAAGTATCATCCCTATCTGTATGACTTCCATTAACATTGCCTGCAGAAAACCCAGTCCAGATACGAAATACTGTTTCCAAGCTATGATTTTGCTCCATTTTGCATCTGTCCTTATTAGAGTACCGAACAATTTTAGAAATGAACTAATGTCTCCAATCAACCATTCTTCTGGAACATTTTTAAACAGTTAAGCCCAAACGTATATCTAGAAAAAATTCCAATACGATCCGGCCAGCGCTGTACAAGATTGAATGAATTGCGCTATCTGTCTTGCGCTATCTGTCTGTACGTGCAAACCTCCAGAAACAAATATCACTATTTTGAAAACGTCACGCTCAGGAGAAGAATGCTGTCCGTGGCCATGTCTGGAAATGTATTCTCCTTGGTGTGTTCAAGTATGGTTTCATTGTTCAGGTGTCCTTTAACTTGAAACGTTTCTTATTTATAATAAATATATAGAACATACATTCTTTACATGTATCATTGGTTATAATAAATGTATATATTATTTATAATAAATATATATATAACCAAAATGCGGATCACAACTGGAATATCATTTTGACGTTATAGTTCTGTCGCAAGTTTGCGGCTAGATTTTATTTCTGTTTATTTCGCGTCTTTCATTTCATGTTCTTATTTCGCTGTTTTATAAAAAAAAAATTAAAAAATATTAAATTATTTAGTTTCATAATTTCACAAATCGTTATCCTCTTTCGTAATTTTTTTTTCTCTTCGTTCTATTTACTCTGTCTTCGCGAGTGGTGTTTAGTTGTTTGACGGGTCACAAGTAGATTTTATTTCACCCGAAGCTGACTGCGAACAAGGCCGTATCCAGGGAAACCTACAAAAATAACCATTTGTATAGGCTTTTCCTTCTGATCTATGTGTTTTTTGTACTTTCTGCCTGACCCGCAGGCGAACCCCCCCCCCCCAAAGGGACCCCCCTCCCCCCCGAAATAAATTTCTGGATACGGGCCTGACTGCGAATCATACTTGACGGTGCAAAACGTATACGTGTAGCTGACATATCCGTTTTGCACCGTCAAATACGGGTCACAAGTAAAATCATCATCACTATTTCAGGATGTCCAGATCTGTGAAGACCTTTCAAACGTCAACCACAGTGCATATTCTCAACAAAATACAAATATGACAGGAAAATCCCATACCCCTGTAGAGCGTACAGTTTCAGCCATAGATGACGTAGTCGTAGACCCTGGAAAAATAATACAGGGTTCCAGGTCATGGCATGGAGACCTGAAGGATGAAATCTTCGTATCGGACAGAGGTAAGATATCACCTTGAATCAGTGTTGGACACTATTTGGATTTTTCAGTATATCAATATTTTCACCGAGATTCGATAACCGATTTAATCGATATTTCGGTACCATGTTTGGCTATAGTATGCGACTGAATTTCGCCAAAATTCAATAGCAAAATTGTCATAAGAAAGCATTTTACATGAACTCAAACTACGAATAAATTACAACTGAATTACCAAGAACATATTCTCCAATTTCGGTCGTATAAATGTAATATATGCTAGATTATTTACAATAATTATAATGAACAAATATCGTTTTCGATATCGATATTTACGTTTTGATACTGGATATCGATATTTGGTCCGATTATTCGATGTATCGTTGTCGATATCGAATATCGCCCAACACTACCTTGAATGTGTGGCATGCTTTTTCTCCTGCTGTCGTCCAAAACTGTAAAAACCCATAGCGCACAATTTCAGCTATATTTGGTTCAGTTAGTGAGCAAGGTTACACACCCTTCATAAAATCCCTTCAGATTAGTTATTTTTGGCCGCTAGATGCGCTAGCATAAAGTAAACACTGACACGTTACTTCTTGGTTTGGTTGTACCAGGTTTGTTTGTCTATTTTCAATTTAAGGCCTAGCCATTATTTAAAACTTAACTTAATTCCCTCTGCTTCTATTTGCGCTGTGCCAAACTCTGTTCTGCAAAACCTGCAGGTTGAGGTTTCCACGGGGCTGATGCGCGACTCGGTATATGAAGCGAAAGTCTAATCGCTTATTCCCCATTTATGCCTTGGCCGCACGATCAGGGTTGGGTGCACCCGGGCTGGAATTCTGCCCGGAATTTCAACACCATCATCACTTCCATTTGGAAAAGTTGAAATTTTTCAACTTTGCGATGAAAGAGAAGATAATCCGTCCGGAAATCCTTATCGTATGTTCGCACTTTTACATGATCTCATGTGCGATAGTACTCTATCTAACACCTTCCCGTAGGTCAGATAGCCTGCTAAAATTGGGGAGCAGAAGCTGGTATAGCAACTGCTAAAAGATGCTATCCAACCTAGGGAAACCTATTGTTCCAATACGCTCTTTCTCAGTTTCACTGTCTTTTTTTTTCTAATAAAGGGGCCCATTATTTGTTTGTATGTTATCACCGGCTCTTCGCTGACGTAACAGGAGAACCAACTTCCTTCGTTCCTAAACAAAGAATGTCGGCTATCCGCCCTGTCGCTGTCGGATAGTTCTCGCATCGAAAAATTACCAAATAATGTCAGTAAATTCTCTCACCGAATTCGTGATAACTATACCGAATATTAGCAATTATGCCGAATCCCGATCATTATATCGAATGGATTTGCACCGATAGCCCATTTGGGATTCAGTATAACTACCGAATCCCAGTAACTATACCGAATGGTTCTGCTATCCCAAAAATACTGAACAATCTTGGGACCAAAATTTTACCGAATCTCGAAAAGTTAGGGGGGGGGGGTACTGCACCCCCCCCCCCCTTGCGACGCCCCTGCCTATAGGTCCAAAGTACCCTGTCGATGACGCCAATGCGAACCAAACCAAATTATTCCATCACTATCGATGCTTAGTCCTCGAAGAAATTGACTTTTGGATAGTTAGGTAAATGTGGAATATTTATTTGGAATTTTATTCAAGATGAATGTTTCTTTATTATTATTACTGAATGAGGGTTGGGTTGGGCGGGGGGGAGGAGAAAAAGAAATGAGAAGGTTAAGACGAGGAATGTGCGTCATTCTTTGTAATAGGTGAGTAAAAAGTTGTGCACTCCCACACAGGACACGGTTGTGCCCTTCTTGGGAACAGAGTAAAATAACTCTAGAGAGTAATGCGAAGACTTATCCTTCCCGTGCATCAAAAATGGGCCTCTGTCGCAGCGCCGCCCAACCCACTTTGTTCGTGCGTGCAGTGGCGGACGTAGAGAATTCTAGCAAGGCTATGATGCGGTGCTGGTTGAGTTTCAGTAGGGATGTTCGTGTCCTTTAGGGGAGCTAGTGTCGCTGCGATTTGACTGTGTGGCACCTCGGGTTCTTTTCATACGCAAGAAATAAAATCCTGCAACTATTTGTCGGGTAAAACACAGAAGAAATCGAATTCTGCATGCTTTTGTCGGGCCTCGGTATTGTCGTCGTCACATGATGTTATTTTTATAAATAAGGAATATATAAGAAATAAAATTGTGTATGCTTTAGTTGGGCGCCGGTCGACTCGTCGGCACATCCTTACTGAAACTCAACCAGCACCGCATCACAGCCTTGTTAGAATTCTCTACGTTCGCCACTGCACACACGAACACAAGTGAGCTGCTGGGCGGCGCTACGACAGAGGCCCTCGTCTTAACCACTTTTTCAAAGTTCTGCTTGGGAACGTTATGTATGTTGTTTCGTTTAAAAAATGATGAAATTAAAATGAAGTGAACTAAATTTAAAACCCAAAGTCATGTTATACTTGCTCGTTATGTGGTTTGGAAGAGGAAAATCTGTCTCACTTCCTGTCAATATGAAAGGGGCTCTCGGATTTGAGAGTAAGATTTTTTGGTGAAGATGGGTTGCTCTTTCCTGGTATCCTAAAGTCATCTTCACGGTCAGCGATAATGGCAGTTACAGGTTTTGTCAAAGAAGCGTTAAAGAGATGTAAATAGTTATTGGTAGTGGGAGTTTAAAGCGTTTTACATGTGAGTTTATATAATCGCTCTCTCGAAGTGTTTAAAAATGTATGATTTTGTGTATGGCCTAACGGCTAAAACTAAAGTATCTATCTATCTATCTATCTATCTATCTATCTATCTATCTATCTATCTATCTAGCTTCTCTTTCAAGGAAGGCCTCCGAGTCCTGAGAACGAGGAAGGCGCTGAATGTCAATCGAACCATAGGCGGCGGAGCCTTGTTCTGTCGCCAGCGACAACCCCTGTGTATGCGACCGATGACGAAATGTCTGACGTTGAATCACAAGTTCTTCAGCAAAGGAGAAAGAGCAGCATGTTGTCGGTACCAAGGAAACGGAGCAGGAAGAGAAGAGAGTCGGAGACGAACGAGAGAAGAGAATTCCACTTCTGTAAGTATTGCCCAACTTACGTGTGGACTTGAAATATCTTAGTTGTCGAACCCTCGATGGACCGAGAACCTTAGTTGCCGACCCCTCAAAGCAGTAAAACGAGGAAGGGAACCGTGAACCAAGAACTTTGGTGGACTTTAAATTTTTGATAGTTGCCGACCCCTCAAAGACTAATAATTGAGAATCCACCGTTTTTCCTTCCTCGTTTTAGTCTTTTAAGGTACTACCCGTGACCAGCTACTAAAACGAGGAATGAAAAGGTTAATTACAGTTTTTGTAGTTGCCGACCCATCAAAGACTAATAATTGAGAATCCACCATTTCCTTCCTCGTTTTAATCCTTTAACGTACAACCCCTGACCACAAGGCCGTATCCAGGGGGAGGGGTTAGGGGGTTGAACCCCCCCCCCCCCCCGAAACATACAAAAATAATCATTTTTATAGGCTTTTCCCTCCGATCTGTGTGTTTTTCGTACTTTTTTGTCCGGCCGGCAGGCAATAACCCCCCCCCCGTAATAAATTCCTGGATACGGGCCTGCATGACCAGCTACTAAAACGAGGAATGAAAGAGTTAATTACAATTTCTATAGTTGCCGACCCCGACCCCTCAAAGACTAATAATTGAGAATCCACCATTTCCTTCCACCTTACAGTACATTATAGTACACCCGTGACAAGCAACTAAAACGAGGAAGGAAATGGTGGACTTAAAATATCTTAGTTGCCGACCCCCCACTGGACTCGGAGGATTTAACTCGCCTAACGTCAGAACGAGAAATGAAAAGTTGAATTACAATTTGTATAGTTGCCAACCCCTGACTGAACTTAATGCAGACCCCTGTCAGGATACTAAAACGAGAAAGGCATGGTGAACTTGAACTTGAGAAGTTGCCGACCCCTCAAAGAATACTAAATAGAGGAAGGAAACGGTGCGGCTGTCCAGTTTTTCGCAGCATTCAATTCTGGCAACAGCCTTCCTGGTTTTACTTTTAATTTTACTTTACTTCCTGGTTTTTACTTACATTTCTTTTTTCCTTTTCATTTTTCCTTTTTGTTTATTTTTCTTTTCTTATACTCCATCAGTGACATTTTTATGTAAAGATGGGTAATAAATATATTCATTCATTCACTATGCCTTCCTGCTTTTCTCGCGTTCCCTTCCCTTCCCGCTTTTACTCGATCTCCACTGAAGCCTTGGATCTTGTTCCAGTTAATCACAAGCCGCCTGATCAGGAACTACTGGCGATTGCTGCGAAGTTCGTGGCAGAGGTATTACTGATGGCGCAAAAAGAAGCACTGCAGAGTCTTCCCAACAAGACAGAACCAATCGTAAGTCGTCCACTTCTTCCCCTTAAAGTAGGTCTCAAGGCAGGGGCGGATCCAGCCTTCCGTTCTAGGGGGGGGGGCGATTCTTACCAAAAAGAGTGGGGGTAAGTGTCCTTTTTGTCGGCTACAAGGCTGATTTTTTTCGCGTTTTGAGTGTCACTGTCGGTCTCTTATTTAACGAAAATTTTTCATATATTACAATAATGGCAAAAACTGTACTTGATCAACTGACAACTGTTTACAAGAAAAATTCAAGCTCCTGGCTCCACTTGTAAAAAGATTTTACAGTCTAGTTACAGTAGTTAGAACATGCGTTAATGCAGACTTCCGTAAGTGCAGTAAAACAAAACAAAAAATTACAACCAGTCTAGGGGGGGGGGCGATCGCCCCCCTCTGGATCCGCCCCTGTCTCAAGGGATATTTCTAGTAATTTATCGTTAATGGAGTCACCCAAAATCTGGCCTAAAACCGTCCGCATCTGGGGCTAGAGACTTGGAGCGGTACGTCTGGATCCTACTTACCTCAGGCAAGTATTCTCCGTATTCAGAGCCGCCATGTTGCTAAGTTCCTATTAGTATCTGCTAAAATGTTTGCTTCTATCAATTCTTGTGGCACTTGCCTATCGGCCAAGTGCCATATACTGATCGCTTTCCCGTCGGTCTGTCAGGCCACTCATCTCGAGTTGGGGTACTTCTAGACGTGCTAGGACGATGAAACTTGGCAGGCATATCAGAGTCCCTACCAAACTAACTTGGAAATAGTCACTTCCCCGATACGACCACCGTGGGGGGAGTGGAGGGAGCGGGAATCCGGAATACTGAAGTATTTATAACTTTTGAACGGGGAATCGGATCTTAATGAGACTTGACATTTGCGAAGACCTTGTGACTCAGATGTCAAACTTTAAGTTCTGAATGGATTCGGTGACTTTGGGGGAGTTGGAGAGGGAAAACGGAAATGATGTGACATGTTTAGAGTGGGCGGATCGGGATGAAACTTGGTTGGAAGAACAAGCACAAGCCTTAGATAGCCTACATAGTTGACAAGACCGGACCGGATCCTAGCACTGTGGGGGGGGGGGGGGAGTTGGATGAGGGTTCCAGAATTCCGGTGATCCCGACTTAAGATGCCTACACATGTGCTAGGACGATGGAATTTGGCAGGCATATCAGGGATTCCACAACTTTAACTTAAGAACAGTCCCTTTCTCCCATTTGACCATCGTGGGGGAGTGGAGGAAGCGGGAATCCAGAGTCTTGAGGTATGTCCAACTTTTGAACGGGTGACCGGATCTTAATGAAACTTGATATTCGGAAAGAAATTATGTCTCAGATGTCCCCTTTCAAGTGAGACAGGATCCGATCAACGTGGGGGAGTCGGGGGGGGGGGGTTACACGCTTATAATGTAGCGATTGGGATGACACTTGGTGTAAAGAACAAACGTAAGCACTATATCTATCAGTGTCAGAACCGGGGGAGTTGGAGGGGGTCCGGAATTCTGGTGATCGCAATTTAAGGTACTTCCATATGGAGGACGATGAAACTTGGGACGATGGCCTGAAACTTGACGATGAAACTTTTCATTTCCCAGATCCGACCATCCCTTAAACTTTAAAGTACTCATCTTAACTGCAAAGTACAAAAAATACTTTTAAGCAAAATCTACATTTTCATGATCTCCATGAGCCCATGCTCATTTTTTCCTCAAGGATTTTACTCAAAAATGAATTTTTAGCACCCTTAAAGTGCGAAAAGTAAAAAAAAAATAATTTTGTCCGAACCATACATATTCATGATCTTAAAGGGCCCAGGATAGTTTTTGCCTCAAGGGTTTTCTTACAGATTAATTTCTAGCGCCCTTAAAGTGCGCATCATCACAGCCTAGTGAAAAAAAAAGTTTTTTTTACCAAATGATACATTCTTATGATTTCCATCAAGGGTTTTGCTTAGAAATGATCACAACAAACCCACGAATTGGCGAATTCCTACTTTCATTCTTTTACCAAGCCTTGCAAGTGTCATATGAGCTTCTAGCTCTTTTCTTGGTAGACAACAAATGGGAACCTCCTTTCAATTCAAAAAGTGAAAGATTCTCTTTCCTGCTCATTAACTTACGGGTTTGTTGTACTAAGGATCTGTAGTCATATATGTATTTATTTGTGTACTTGTTTTAAGCTCATGCTAAATTCAGTGTTAAAAAAGAGGGCTAGGAACTTGCTTTCTTTTATATTTTGTCCTTCAAGACTTAATATTTGTTCCAGGTGGAAGTAAAACAAGAAGTACAGACACACGACGATGGGAAAGTTGACCTCATACGAAGGCGAGCTCGGAGGATGCTTCTCCGCTTTTTAGGCATATGTGGCTGTCTAAACAACCTCACTCCCTCCCCTTAACCCAACCAGTCGGCCGTGCGTCCTCCAAGGAATGCGGATATGCACCTTACACCAGTTCAGCGCTCAAAGCAGACTGCACTAACATAAGTTTCATAACAGACAACAGAAGGATGCGCGGTTTCAACAGACAGCACTTCGGATGTTGTCTGTTCTGTTTGAAAATGTTATGCATAAGAAGCGTTGCCGTCAGGAAGAGCCGAAAAATTGCCAAAAAGCATCTGCTGAATTTTCCGACATCTGGACGATAAACAAAAAAGTCAATAGATGCTCTTTTGGCTCTTCCTGGTAATGCTCGTTCTGCATAACATTTCATACATAAAGTTTTCCAACACTACAGATAACATCCCAAGTGTCATGCACTGTCTGTTGAAACCGCGCATCCTTCTGCTGTCTGTTATGAAACTTCTGACAATGTAATTTCTGAAAGTCCCCCATTGTTTCATTATCAACACAGAGAGATGGTAAACTGTCAATCCATAAGGTAATGAGTCGAATAGCTTTCAACTTTCTACTCCAAAGACAGTCCATATCTCGGGAAAAAGATTGCCGAGTTTCTACTCATTAACTTGTGGGTCTGCTTACGATGAGCGTGTTCCACCCTCCTACTACGCATGACGTCACGAATTTGGCTTTTTGCCGTCAAGGCTGGAACGATTTTTCTTTTTTCCAGCAGAATATCATGCCACGGTCGAATCCGGCCAATCACGTTACAGAGAAGCGTAGTTACCACGCTTACTACGCTCCCGAGCATGGTAAGCAAATAGTTACTATTTCGAGAAGGCTGGAACGGTCAGCGTAGTAACTCTTTAGGAGGTTCGAACGAAAAGTAACTATTGTTAGAAGGGTGGAACACGATCGATATATGTTGACAAGTAATGAGTATAAGACACTTTTCTCTCGGAAGCGCTGAACCTGAAATATGGCGAACTAAACACAAAATATGTTAAGGGGAGGATTGCGGTAGCTCGGTTTTCAATTACGGTAGTTCGAGAGACATTCCATACACATCTGGACGTTAATTTTAAATTGAAAAAAAAAAAAAAAAATAACTTTACAATCCCGTTAACTGATCCAGAAATTATCGGATTAAGGGACGACGATTATTCGTCTGTGACATTTTGGAACCGAGACAGTCTGAATCTTCCCTTTTTAAACTAAAAAAAAGAAAGAAGATATTGTAAGTTTAGATCTTTACAAGTTGAACTGAAATTTAACCAGAAACGCCAAATTTAATGGAATGAGATTCTTTTACATTACGGTACATTCGAAAGGCACGACACGGCAATTTAAACGTTCCTTGTTTAAACTAAAAAAGAAGGAAACCATATATTTGTACATTTGTTAGTGGACCACACATCGGAAGTGTTACCTGAAATCTTAATTTCGTTAAACGCTCTCTTCACGCGACAAAAGTTGTAAGCCTGTCGATGTTACGTGGCCAGTTAAGTTTCATCGTCGTCTGATTGCGTCATACAGCTGCTTATAGGGCGATTCTGGCAGTCTGGAAAGCTCCGCGAGCTTACGCGCCGGCTGTTCTTGCGACTTCGGCTAAAAGTCGCTTCGCTTTCCAAAGCTGTTCTCGCACCCGCTATTTTCCGCCAGCGCATGGAAAGCGAATCCACTTCGCAAGTCGAAAAGTGGTTTGGTCAAGTCAGCGAGGAGTTGTAAAGGTGCAACTGAGGCGAAACGACTTTTTGCTTGTTCTTGCGCTCGGCGGATTCTGGGTTTGCTTTTCGGAAAGCGAATCCAAGAGATCGCCCTTATGGCTGTTCAGAGACGTAGAGTAGTCGTGGTGCTTTGATTATGGCGGTATTAGGACGAGAAACCTTCGTCGTGCGATTCGTACTTTTAAAATTCTCGTGATGTTATGTCCACGAAGAAAAAAAAACTATGTATATTTTGATATTTACTGTTATAAGTGTCTCAAATATCCGTCGGCAAATAAAATATTTTACGTTTTGGACATTTTTATAAACTACTCGTTTGTTCGCCTACAGTTTCCCCGTGCGGCTGAAGGAGTTTCTATTTGACGGTGCAAAACGGATAAGTCAGCTACATTTTTGTATATGCCCCCCCCCCCCCCCACACACGATGAATAGGATACGTGCCAGAATGGAGGTCTAGGCTGGTCAAGGCTAACATGAAGTTTCGCCAGTGCCTCCAATCAAGCTACACTCACGGCGTGTGGGAAAGGTGCCCCTCCCCTTTATCTGATTGGGGGCGGAATGGAACACGGAACCCCCCCAGGGGATCGTTACCTCATTAGCCTACCTATTCAGATACGATACGTCAAAAAAGTCAATTTTTCGTAAAAACAGTTGATTTTTCATGACAACAGTCGGTTTTTAAAAAATCAGTCGATTTTTCATCAAAACAGTAGGTTTTTTCTTGAAAACAGTCGTTTTTTCTGAAAATGAGTCGATTTTTCGTCCGAAATGTTTTTTTTTTCCTTCCCTGTCATGGCCCCAATCGTGCAGCAAAAATAGCGGCCGTGTCAAAAATTAAATCTCAGGACTAGTTTTTTCATTACAGTGGCATTTGAAAGAAATTTGACTTAGAGTCGTTAGAAGCTTCAGTTATTTATTACAGGTTTGTTTCCTTTCCCGACGTTGACACAGAAACTTGACAGCCTGATGAGGACCCTTGCCAAGAAGGGCCGAGATATCGCTGATGAAGAATCGTAGATGGCGTATCCGTTGTAAACATATTTTTAACATATTTTATTTACTGTTAGGAGGTCAGTTTCTACTTTCAGTATTTGAGGTAAAGTGCTGGACGAAAATTTGCGGAGGCTGTTACGGCCTCGTATCAGCCTCTCTGGAGGATGATACAGTATCGTATTAACCTCCACAAAAGTAATTGTAATAATATAACTTCCGGTGGGACAAAGGAAGATATGCATTGCATACCTGTTCGAGAAAAGTTATGCGATAATAACTATCGCTTCTGCAAACTCCCGCAAGAGTGAGAGGAGTGTAGAAACTATCACAATACGCTGTCCCCTCCTCTCGTCATCCTAACTTGCTGGAACTGGAAACTTGATGTGAAGATTCATTGGGTCAAGGGTATGATCAAGTTCGTCTTTCAGTATTTGAGGTAAAGTGCTGGACGAACATTTGCGGAGGCTGTTACGGCCTCGTATCAGCCTCTCTGGAAGATGATACGGTATCGTATTAACCTCCACAAAAGTAATTGTCATAATATAACTTCCGGTGGGACAAAGGAAGATAAGCATTGCACACCTGTTCGAGAAAAGTTCTGTGATAATAACTATCGCTTCTGCACAAACTCCCGCAAGAGTGATGACATATGTCCGCGTTGTCATATTTTCGTTTCGGGGGAGCGTCTAACTATCACAATACGGCGCTGGCCCCTCCTCTCGTCATCATAACTTGCTGGAACGCAACCAAAGCCATGCCATTTCCACTATCAATTTCTATGAGCGTGTTCCATCCTACTTCCCGTAGTTACTACGCATGATGTCACGAATTATGGCTTTTCGCCGTCAAGGCTGGAACGATGTTTCTATTTTTCAGCAGGATCTCACGCCAGGGGCGAATCTGACCAATCACGTTACAGAGATGCGTAGTTACTACGCTTACTACGGTCCCGAGCATGGTAAGCAAATAGTAACTATTAGTTACTATTCCGACAAGGTTGGAACGGTCAGCGTAGTAACTTTTCGTGAGGATGGAACGGAAATAGTAACTATTAGTAACTATTGCTAGAAGGGTGGAACACGCTCTATATTCCGTTCTTTTTGCGATCCCAAAACGTGAGTGGCGGGATACCTATGACATCGCAAAAATGTCCGTCTGTCTGTGAGCACGATAAGTCTCGAAGGGAACGAGGTATTTTGATGAAACTTGGTGTGAAGATTCATTGGGTCAAGGGTAAGATCAAGTTCGTAGATGGGCTTTGAAGCCCTACATTTAGGGTGGGGGAGGGGGTTTAAATTAAGGGGCAAATAAAATATTTTTAAAGAGATAATGTGATAGTCGATTATGGGGTCAAATACGATGCGATACGATGGTCAAAACATTTTGTCATCGGACAAATAGTCCGCCCGAAATATGGCCACGGAAAGTTTGTTAAAAGCAAAAGTTTTATTTGGAGTTGTCTGGATCAAATATTTGAGTTTTTGGGATCCCATCGAAACCTTTCGTTTCGATGAGGTTCGAAACCTCTTCGAAATTGTCTGGATCAAATATCTGAATTTTTGGGATCCCATGGAAACCTTTGGTCTTGTTCTTTAGCTCACGGTGCAGTCAAAGGGTCAGGGTCGGGTGCTAGCGGACTGGAATTCCTGCTCTGATTTTTGGCACCATCACCAATTCCGTTTGAAGTAGTTGAGATTTGTTTCACATTTATGATGGAAGCGGAGAAAACCCAGCCGAGTATACTGACCGTATATTCACCCTTAAAGGACCACTCGCAATATTTACTATCCAAGCTGGAGTATTTTAAAATATTTGGATACTATAAAACTAGGCTGTGTTTCAAAAAATAACCCACGATTTTGTCTCTTTTAAGCCTTTTCCGAGACCCGTTGACTAAAACAGGGAAAACAATTACATAACGGGTTTTTCTGATGGAAAAACTTCTCTCAGACATTACAGTCGACAGCGTGATACCCATCGAAGGTAGCAAAACACGACTAGTTACAAAATCAGCGTGGTTTTGTTAGAGGGGTTAGAATTTACCGTACAAAATTGGGGTCTCCTGGTTTAGAAAAAATGGAGTGATTGTGGAAGAAGGTTGCGTTAGTATTATAGGTAAGACGAGTCCTTTAAGAAACTGACGATGGCGAAGAAAATCTTAGCCGGAGTTCCACTCCGTAGCCGCCAAACTCCTTCGATGTCCACAAAATTTATCCAGTTAGCTCTCTTCGACCATCTACAAGACATAAATTCCACAAGGAACATGTTAACTAAGCTGTGGCAAATAAGCCTGAAACCATTTTCAACTAAATTCAGAAGTACAATTCTCCTCCTAAATGTTGGAGGATTCTCTATTTACCCGCGAACACAAAGTTAGATAGCTTTGTGTATGTTTTATGTAAATATGGTTTTCTATGTTTTGTATAATATGTTTACCCATCCTTATGTTAAACAGTATGAAAATATGTAATTACAGGTTTGTTTCCTTCTTCGAAGTTGAACCAGAGGATTGACAACCTGACGAGGACCCTTGCCAAGAAGGGCCGAAATATCGCTGAGGAAGAATCGTCGCTGACGTATCCGTTGTAAACATTGTTTGAATAAACTTAATTTAATAAGATATTTATAGTCGGTAGAAGCTTCAGTTATTTATTACAGGTTTGTTTCCTTCCCCGAAGTTGAACAAGCCTGACGAGGACCCTTGCCAAGAAGGGCCGAAATATCGCTGATGAAGAATCATAGCTGACGTATCCGTTGTAAACATTGTTTGAATAGATAACACAAGGATGCGCTGTTTCAACAAATAACACTTGGGATGTTAGCTGTTGAGTTTTTTCAAACGTTACATATATGGACGATTACCCTAGGTTCAAACAGCAAATCGCGCCGATGAACGAGATTTTTCAATCGAAGCGACAGAAGATTTTTGTCGCCTGGATGTTCACACTGAATTTTCGTCGGCAGCAGAATTTAACGCGAAAAATAATTAAAATAATTAAATAACCCTTAAAATAATTAAAATAATAAAAAATAATTAATTTTTCTAAAACTGAATCATCAAAAGGGTCGTACCATGTTGGTGTCGCGTGTATAGAATCGTACTGTCGCCCGATTAAAGTTGAATTTTCCCAACATTGAAAATCGCCTGACGAAGCAACAGAAATCGCCGATTTTGGCGACGAAAATCTCGGCGACGGCCAATATCGGCTCAGTGTGAACGTCTGTGTGAACCTAGGGTTATGCATACAAGAAACTCCGAAACACCGCCAAAAAACATCTGCTGACTTTTTATTTGTCATCATGACATCGGAAAAGTCAGCAGATGCTTTTTGGTCGATTTTGTGGCTCTTGGCAATGCTTATTATGCATAACGCTTAATGCGTAACATTTACATAATCATAACAGACAACATCCCAAGTCGTATCTCTTGAAAACTGCGCATCCTTGTGTTATCTGTTATGAAACTTCTTCCCCTTGAATTACAATGGTTCCAACTCTGTTAATAAGCCCTTTAGTGAATGAGTAGGCAACGCGTCGGAATTGTGAAGCGAAGGTCGCCGGTTCAAATCCCGCATCAGGAACATTTTTGTTTTTCTGTCACAGCCGAAGATCTGTTCTTTAGAGACTGGCAAAGTATACTGGTTAACACATTTCTATTTTCATAATATTATAACGCCCACGAAAATCAACAGTTTTTTTGCGGATTTTTTTTTGATTTGGCACGGAAGACGAACTGCATCATAAAAGAGGTTCCTAAAACGGAAATAATGAAACAATAAATAGAATATCTATTTGTATAAGCTTTCTATCACTTCCTCATATTTTTCGCACACCACAGGTCGTTTGAGCTTCAAAGTTGGGCCTGAAAGAAAGAAAGAAATTAATTTCCTGTACCTTGAACCTACTTAGATTAAAAATAAGTGTCTTTTTCTGTGTTTGTATGTGTTTTGTTTACTTTCTTCATTTACTCCGCCTTTCCGAAATGGCGGGTCATAAATAAATTACTTACTTACTTACTTACTTACTTACTGTCAATCAATTATTTTTTTTTTTAATTTATTTATTTATGACCCGCTTTTTGCGTAACAGCGGAGTATGAATAAAACACAAAACTAATTCCAAAAATCAATCAAATTTATTCCAAAAAGTCTAAAGCTAGAAGATTAACATACGAAATATTTACAAAATACACTAAAAAGACAACTGATTAACTGATACACTTAACAAGAACTTGTAGTAGCATATTCCTTCGCCAGGTGACCACGAGTGGTAATTTATCGCCAATTTGTTGATTTTTTTTTCCGTTCATATACTCAAATTACTCAATTTTCCAGATCCAAGATCTTATGCAAGTCTCTGAAGCCTCTAAGATCTTGCTCTACTCTAATCCTCTACTCTAAGATCCAGCAAATCACACTGTAGGATGTATTATAACATCTGGGCTCTACTTTGCTCTACTCTAATCCTCTACTCTAAGATCCAGCAAATCACACTGTAGGATGTATTATAACATCTGGGCTCTACTTTGCTCTACTTGCTCTACTCTAATCCTCTACTCTAAGATCCAGCAAATCACACTGTAGGATGTATTATAACATCTGGGCTCTACTTTGCTCTACTTGCTCTACTCTAATCCTCTACTCTAAGATCCAGCAAATCACACTGTAGGCCTGTATTATAACATCTGCATAAGGATACACAGTTTCAACAGATATGAACATTTCAACAAAATAGCCTACTCGCAATATTTTCACTAAAACAAGAGCTACGAGCTCATATGGCACTTGTTACGAGTAGGCACGGCTCGGTTATATCAATGATATATCTAGTGTTTGCTAGGTGTCTTCCCACCAAGTTTCATCTCGATCCCTCCACTCAAAGCGTTTTCCAATATTTCCGGTTCTCCCCTCCAGCTCCCCCCAAAAGTCACCGGATCCGGTCCGGATTTTAAGTGGGTCGTCTGAGGCATGAGGTCTTTCCAAATATCAAGTTTCATCGAGATCCGGTCACCCGTTCAAAAGTTATAAATACCTCAAGATTCCGGATTCCCCCTCCCTCCACTCCCCCGACAGTGCCCGAATCGGCTCGGTTATGTCAATGATGTATCTAGTGTTTGCTAGGTGTCTTCCCACCAAGTTTCATCTCGATCCCTCCACTCATAGCGTTTCCAAAGATTTCCGGTTGCCCCCTCCAGCTCCCCCCAAAAGTCACCGGATCCGGTCCAGATTTTAAGTGGGTCGTCTGAGGGATGAGGTCTTTCCAAATATCAAGTTCCATTGAGATCCGATCGCCCGTTCAAAAGTTATAAATACCTCAAGATTCCGGATTCCCCCTCCCTCTACTCCCCCCGCAGTACCCGAATCGGCTCGGTTATGTTAATGATGTATCTAGTGTTTGCTAGGTGTCTTCCCACCAAGTTTCATCTCGATCCCTCCACTCATAGCGTTTCCCAAGATTTCCGGTTGCCCCCTCCAGCTCCCCCCAAAAGTCACCGGATCAGTTCCAGATTTTAAGTGGGTCGTCTGAGGGATGAGGTCTTTCCAAATATCAAGTTCCATCGAGATCCGATCCCCCGTTCAAAAGTTATAAATACCTCAAGATTCCGGATTCCCCCTCCCTCTACTCCCCCCACAGTGCCCGAATCGGCTCGGTTATGTCAACGATGTATCTAGTGTTTGCTAGGTGTCTTCCCACCAAGTTTCATCTCGATCCCTCCACTCATAGCGTTTCCCAAGATTTCCGGTTGCCCCCTCCAGCTCCCCCCAAAAGTCACCGGATCCGGTCCAGATTTTAAGTGGGTCGTCTGAGGGATGAGGTCTTTCCAAATATCAAGTTCCATCGAGATCCGATCACCCGTTCAAAAGTTATAAATACCTCAAGATTCCGGATTCCCCCTCCCTCTACTCCCCCCACAGTACCCGAATCGGCTCGGTTATGTCAATGATGTATCTAGTGTTTGCTAGGTGTCTTCCCACCAAGTTTCATCTCGATCCCTCCACTCATAGCGTTTCCCAAGATTTCCGGTTGCCCCCTCCAGCTCCCCCCAAAAGTCACCGGATCCGGTCCGGATTTTAAGTAGGTCGTCTGAGGCATGAGGTCTTTCCAAATATCAAGTTCCATCGAGATCCGATCACCCGTTCAAAAGTTATAAATACCTCAAGATTCCGGATTCCCCCTCCCTCTACTCCCCCCACAGTACCCGAATCGGCTCGGTTATGTCAATGATGTATCTAGTGTTTGCTAGGTGTCTTCCCACCAAGTTTCATCTCGATCCCTCCACTCATAGCGTTTCCCAAGATTTCCGGTTGCCCCCTCCAGCTCCCCCCAAAAGTCACCGGATCCGGTCCGGATTTTAAGTAGGTCGTCTGAGGCATGAGGTCTTTCCAAATATCAAGTTCCATCGAGATCCGATCACCCGTTCAAAAGTTATAAATACCTCAAGATTCCGGATTCCCCCTCCCTCTACTCCCCCCACAGTACCCGAATCGGCTCGGTTATGTCAACGATGTATCTAGTGTTTGCTAGGTGTCTTCCCACCAAGTTTCATCTCGATCCCTCCACTCATAGCGTTTCCCAAGATTTCCGGTTGCCCCCTCCAGCTCCCCCCGAAAGTCACCGGATCCGGTCCGGATTTTAAGTGGGTCGTCTGAGGCATGAGGTCGTTCCAAATATCAAGTTTCATCGAGATCCGATCACCCGTTCAAAAGTTAAAAATACCTCAAGTTTCCGGATTCCCCCTCCCTCCACTCCCCCCACGGTGCTCGGATCGGGGAAGTGACTATTTCCAACTTAATCATTTGGGGTCCCTGATATGCCTGCCAAGTTTTATCATCCTAGCTTATGTGGAAGTGCCCGAACTAGCAAAACCTGGACAGACCGACAGACCGACGGACGGACAGAAATTGCGATCGCTATATGGCACTTGGCCGAAGGGCAAGTGCCATAAAAACATTGCAAACCATGATATTTATTGTAGAAAAGCCCGAGGGCCATGGCACCACGTTGAGAAAAAAAAATTGTTGTCGCCCAGTCGGTAAAAATAACCGACCGGGGTTTTCCGTAAATATTGTGGAATCCATCGATTTTCTAAAAACAGTAGATTTTTCGTAAAAATAATAGATTTTCTCTTAAAAACAGTCGGTTTTTCTGAAAATCAGTCGATTTTTCGTCAAAACAGTCGTTAAGAGTATTTTTTACTGGAAAAACAGTCGGTAAATGCCTTGCCCCCCCCCCCCCCCTCCAAAAAAAAATTATTTGGGCTAGTAACGCCTCTGAGGAGAGCTATGAAACATAACCTTCAAAGGTGCTGATCTAAACAGGTACTAATATGTTCTCAGAAACAAGGTCAAAACTCGTTTTTCCACCCTGAACCGGAAATCCGGCCGGACTTCTGTTCCAGGAACTTATGTTAGCAAGCACTGTGATCCTTTTCAAGAAGTACGGCCTGCAATCCCTGTCGAAGATCAATAGCGGACGCGAAAACTCTCAAGTTTCGGAGAAAACTTCATTAATTAGAAACGTCTTGTTAAATCCCGAAAAGGAACCGGAAACTTTTCTAATGGAAGTTTCGGAATCGGCACCCTTGAACCCAACTTTACAAGTTCCTAGAAATCTCATCTCATTATCCGACTGGGGGGACATTTTGGAAACTCACTACCCAAGAAGTGTCAGAGCACACAACGGAGATGTTAGCTCTCCACGAGCCCGTAACCAAACTAATCCAAAAATGTATAGCCACTGGGTCCAACGTTGTACTCGGTCCCTTTCGGCCTTTCTTTTGGGTAGGACCGGTTACCACTGCAATCGGCTCTAGTGTCTTAGTTTATCAGTGTCTAAATCAGCTAGCACCTACTTATTTCTGTAATATACTGTCAACGAATTCTGCGTACCATTAGGTACCCATAAATTTCCTGTAATGACTCGCCATTCAGGGGGCTTGTCAATAAGATATTTCTGATGCGCTCTTGACCGAGCGTCAGATAGTTCGAGAAATACCCACGGGGATAAAATACCCGACTATCCAGATAGTCAAAATTTTTCACAGCTTTTGTGCTGAACTAGGAATATTTCTCTGTAGTGGAAGAGTATCCTGGATCTTTTGTCCTAGCTTAGGTACCTGGTGGCATGCTGAATAGTCCTGACTTGTGCCAACAAATTTTGGCTATCTGAGCACGAACGTCGATTAGACCCAAGCGGAATTTTTGGAAACTAGGTGAGGCTCGGGCAACATAGCAACATAGAAGCATAGGAAATGACAAGCCCCCTGAATGGCGAGTCGTTAAAGGACATTTATGGGTCCCTGGCAGGGGCGTCGCAAGGGGGGGGTGCGGGGGGTGCAGCACCCCCCCCACCGTTTTGAGATTCGGTAAAATTTTGGGCCGGAGGCCCAAAAGCTTACCAAAATGTCCGGTATTTTTTCGATTTACGGGGATTCGGTAGTTATACAGAATCCTAAATAGTCTATCTGTACAAATCTCTTCAGTATAATGATCGGGATTCGGTATAATTGCCAGTATTCGGTAGTTATCACGAATTTGGTGAGAGAATTTACTGAAATCATTTGGTAATTTTTCATTGCCGGAACTATTCGGTATATTTATGGAGATTCCGCAGTTACACAGACTCCCGAATAAGCTATTTGTTCAGAATTATTCGGTGTCATGACTGGGATTCGATAATTTATTCAGTATAATTTCCAGGATTCGGAAGTTAACCACGAATCCTGACTTTGTTCCAGTTTCGACGAAAGTATACCGAATAAGAATATTGTTCGGTAGTCTTTCGGTACCAAAATAATTCGGTATACTAACCGGGATACGGTGGTTATACAGAATCCCGAACACGCTATTGGTCTAAACTTATTCGGTGTAATAACTGGGATTCGGTAACTTATTCGTTGTAATTGCCAGGATCCGGAAGTTACCACGAACCTCGAAACTCAGAAGAGGTCGAGTGAAGCACTGGTCGCAGACAAAAGGGATGATCTGTGATATCATCGATAGTCCTTACTTCTATTTTGGATCCCAAAAAGAATATCTAATCATAAATATTTCGAAAATTCCGCCTGCAGCACTTTCAATTTTCAATTTATTTAATAATAAAGCAAAACATATCTCTCGTGGGCAGAGCCCAAATACGATGTTTTTGTAGTCATAAATAAAGTCATAAATATAAGATAAATAAATTGTCAACAGATAATTTAAAAGGAAAAACAGTAACAAGGCAGAATTCGTAATGTTCTCTATTTTGTGAAAGGGCACGTCATTTGACGGGGGTTTTAAGCCAGTTTTAGGATTGAGATTTCGAAACATTAAAAGCTAGAATTGGAATGGAAATTAAATTTGGCAGGAAAAAGCAAAAAAAAAATTTCGCCTGCGGCGCTCACTTTATGTTATCATAGGTAGTATATTGACTAGACTACAGTTGCTGCTGCTGCCGGAACGTCGCTCCCTCCGTTTTCTAGAACTTCTGAAGAGTCTCGGTATTTCATCAACGGTAAATGATAGAATTTGTAAGAGAAGCAGTTAAATTTTAGCCTACAACAACAAAAAAATGGATTTCGAAAATTTTCGCCTGCGGCGCTCGATTTCATTTTCTATTGGCTATAATAGACATTAGCTGTTACTGCAATCATGACCGGCAATGTATTCTCTATGTGGGCTTCGCCGAGGGCTTCGTCAAAACGCCGCCTAATAGTTGGCTTATCGTCGTTCATGCTGCCTTTTACTGTTGCTCTCCCTACGTAATCGTTTCTGTTCCATAATTTAAAGCTCGAATTCTTAGTTCTGGGATTCGGTAAAATTTTTGAAGGATTCGGTAAAATTTTGGCTCTGCACCCCCCCACCGAAAATGCACTTGCGACGCCCCTGGTCCCTGGTACCATTCATATGAAACAAAGAATTCAGAGGACCTTGTACATGAGAGACAACATACTTCACGGTCTAGTTTTGTGTTTAGAAATGTGGGTGTTTCAGTATGGAATAATCTGCCGGAAAGCACTAGGATGGCCGAGGGTGTATATTCATTTAAAAATAAGATGACAAGTTTTTTGATGAGCAAAGGTGGGTGAGGAGAGAGGGTTACCTTGGGTATGAATCGGTTTTGGATTGCCACGAGGTTTAATTGTCTTCTGCTTATATATAATATTTAAAAAAAAAATATATTTATATAGTTGTTTATGTATAGTACTGCATTTATTTTTTCCCTTTTCTTTTTTGTTCCAAATATAATTAGGCTAAGTGATTAAATTATTTAGTCCTGCCACAAACAAATCTGTATAGATTTTCACGTGGTAGGTCTGTTATGATATTAAAATTTTCTTTTGTAAAATTCCATTATGTGTTAAATTTGTTGTCTCTAGTGGTATATTTTCTTCTTCATGACGTTGACTAGGGCTTTGTAGATTTGGAGCTCGTTCTTCTTCTGAGTTTAGGTGATTGTGCAGTTGGAGTTGGGGATTTTGAGCCACAGCAACCAGGTGCCACAACAAAAATATTTAGAGATTGACTTTTGGCCCAAAAGAGAGAGTGAATTAGGAGTGAAAATTATTTTCATGAAGTTTTCATTTTGGTCGGAATCGCTTCTGTGAAAATGACACATCTTATTTTACTTTCACGAAAAAAACTTGAATAGTCACTTATGGTCGGAATCCCTGCTGCAAAAATGACACATATGGTCATTTTCTGAAATCGAGTGATTTTATGCCCTATGTCGGACAAGAGTGACAAAAATAAAATAGAGTAAAAATGTGGCAACCCTGACCGTAACGGACTACCAGAAGTGTCGAAGTTAGATGCCCACAGAATTTGCATTGGCGTTGGCTATGCGATTCGGCATCGCAAGCGAAAAATCCGCGACCCATCTTCGGCTCCTAGTTAATCTTCACGTTTTTGGCGATTGAGATGAAGTCAATTCTTCCTTTATTGCGTTTTTGTCAGAAACGAGACCGGGGAAAGCTCCGCGATTCCATAGAATAGAGAAGCTGCTTCGATAGTCGGTTCTCCAATTTCGGTCTCCATAATCATTCCTCATTGGTGAATGAAGGGCGGATCTTCAATACGTACTAACGGCTGGTTAAATTGGTGTTTTTGTCAAAACCGAGAAGAGCAAAACACTAATTTGTACGAGAATTGAGGAGCGAACGCAATGAAATTAGTGACGAGTCTTGATTACACCTTGACTACCTAGACCAATCTACAAAAGGGCTGCTGATCATCAAACTGTCCTTAAGCCACTTGAATTTTGTCTTTATTTGAGGATTCTGTATGGGCCATCAATTTCCCTTTGGCGAGCTCATATGATTAAGTCTGTTCGGTCGAGAGTTCAGCGAGCTTCGGTAGTGTTATTTCTATTCGAGATTATTTAACTAGGAGATCTTCTGCGCGCGTCTTCAATTTCGTATTTGGGCTTTACTTTTATTCCTTCTATGTCTGATGAGCCTCACGTTGCTGCGCTCTCCAGATCACTGTCTGTGAGGGCCAACATATTAATTCGGAGGTTTGGTTGATGCGAGGCTTCTGTTAAGACCTTTCTTTTCAGAGCTTACTGTACTCCGCTGTACTGTTTGTCACTGGTGTGTAACACGAGAGTTAAGTGTCTAGATACATTTCGGGTTTAATATAACAACTCTTTCCGGTGGCTACACGGACTTGCATGGAATTGTAGTGCGTCTGGCATGTTTGTGGGTGAGGGCCTTCCTTCTTTCGGGGAACTTCGGCATCGGGCTATCTTTTCTCTCCAGACCCGAATTCTTCGCTCTCGAAACCCCATGCTCGTGGTTCTTTCGAGTCCCCATATGAGACTGACGTTGCCTGTGTGGTTAGTCTGGAACCGCGAACTTTACACTTGTTGCGTAGAAGGCTCGCAATCTTAAATGTATTTTGTTGTTGTTTTTATGTGTTGTATGTATAATGGCTCTAGAAGCCGTAGTCGAAGTTAAATAAATAAATAAATACGGTTTGCTCTACTTCAAGTCCTTTTATTTTCTAGTTGGCTTCCTTATTTTTCTAATTCTAATATTGCGTCTGTTAAAACTACTTTTTTAATTTTTGTGTCGACTTCCAAAATTCCATTCTACTTCATCTACTATAAATTTGTACCATTTGAAAGATCCACTTCAAATTATACGAAAAAAACAACTAAAATGTATGTCGAAAATGTCTTCTCTTCCTCATAACCTAAATTTAGCGGTTAAAGAGTTAATATAGTTTAACGCGTGTGTATGATTTTTTTTTTTACATCTAGTGTTCTTTGACCAGATTGTTTTTTTTTTGTAATATTACATATTGGGCCAATTTTTATGTATTTATTTCACTTTATACTCTCCGATCTTGGGGTTAATAAAATATTTGAATTTGAAAGGCGTTGCGCCATCCCAGATACTAGCTAGACACGTCTGCCTTTGGCCTAGGCGCGCGCAGGCAGGCATGAATCTGAGCGCGAGCGCAAACGCATTTCATGGTAATCATCACCGCCTAAGCTCCGCTCCACACAAACCGGCATCTTTTCCTATTTCCTGGCGACCGACAAGCTCTGCAGAATTTCACATGATCTTTCCCTAGCGTCAGCATGCTTTCAAACCCCTCGCCCTCCCTTCCGTCAGCTTGCTAACGATTTTCTTTCTCTGCTACTAATGACGGAAATCCAAACAAAATCAGCGCCAGAAACTTAATCCAAAATTGCCCAACTGTTGCATTATATCTCCCGTGACTTGATTTACAAGAAAATATACCTTAGAGACACTGGGCAACCGCTACAGGTGGCTGCTAACGAACCGATAGACTGGTGTTTGTTAGTTCTATGTAACCAATAGCAAACTCATGCATGGCAAAAATCATCGGGGAGATCAGTAATACCAAGAACAAATAATCAGATAGAACCTCCGTCTTTGGTCTCATGCAGCGTAAATGGACACCCCGACAAAACTGAGCAGAGCTAGAGGTACTTGCTCTAGCTTTGAGTTGATACCCGTCTACTTCCGTCTTCGCCGTTGATCATCGCAGAGCAATAATTGCAGGAGGCATGCTGACCCGCTAATTTTTTTTTTATTTTTGCTTCCCTTCTCCTCCACTCAGTGACACAAGTGTGGCACTTACTCTTTCTATTTTTACTTTAAAATTATATTATCTTTACAATTCTATTGATAACTTAACATTTACCTTAATATTTTCACCTTTACTTCTTACAATAAAAAAAAACTATTAAAATTCAAAATCAATGAAAAGTATTCAAATGATTATTTTAACATTAAACGAGTCAAACACACACTAAACGAACAAAAAACAAAACATAAGAGCACATCCCACGCCCTTCCGCCATAGGGCACGTCTACTGTGGTGGCAAAAACAACTACATCAAAAACGAAAACAAGACTCGAATTCTTTTACAATAAAAACAAACACGCCAACCTCCTAGCTTTGAAACTTTACACTAAATAAAAAATTCTGTTTAAATTTTCCCATAAACAAACAAAATGATTTCAATGTGCTCTATTATTACAAAAAACAAAACATTGGTAATAGAACACCCTGAAATCATCCCACACACATATTTTAAATACCATTTCATTTTTCTAAAAAAAATCCCCAAAATCCAACTTTGAATACTTTTCGTTAAAAAACAAAACAAAAATTTAAAACCAAATTAAGAATACTTTCTCATTAGAATTATAATAACAAATTTACAATTATTTTCCAATATGATTAATATACTTATTGCTGACCCGCTATGGAGCGCGTACAGAGAACCAATTGGCTCAGACTTTGAAAGTTTTTTCTACGCGGCTTCACAGCGATCTAGCTATTGGTAGAGGTAACGAAATGTGATGTGCCGCGTAGCTCCTAATCTCCGCTCGTTTGCATCCGGTAGGGTACGGGGAAATATTCGACTCCGCATGGTGATAGTACAGAGGTAGGAGACGGAGGTTCTATCTAATTATTTGTTCCTGGTGAATACCCCACTTACAATTCTCATTTCCACTTTAATGTATATACAAAGTTTACCATGTCCTCCCGTCTACTCCTTTACAAAGCTGTCACCTAGTATGGCTACAGTGCTTCGTTAATTATATAGATATATATTTTTTTGATCCAACTCATCGAGTTGTCGACTAAATACGTCGCCCATTACAGTCCCTTGTTTGAAGTACCATCGATGTATTATTAATCTCTGCGGTTCAGGTCAAATCTAGCTCTTCTTGAGTTCTTAACCTATTTAATATTTGTTTTTGTCATCTTTGTTTGTATTTTTTATGGCACTTGAGCTTACTCAAGTGCCATATAGCGATTGTTATTTCTGTCCGTCAGTCGGTCTGTCGGTCTGTCGGTCCCGGTTTTGCTAGTTCGGGCACTTCCAGATAAGCTAGGACGATGAAACTTGGCAGGCATATCAGGAACTGGATCAGATTAAATTAGAAATTGTCGCTTCCTCGATCCGACCATCTGGAGGGGAGTGGAGGGAGGGGGAATCCGGAAAAAATAGGAAAAATGAAATATTTTTAGCTTACGAACGGGTGATCGGATCTTAATGAAACTTGATATATGGAAGGACTTCGTGTCTCAGACCCTCCATCTTAAATCCAGACCGGATCCGGTGACACTGGGGGGAGTTGGAGGGGGAAACCGGAAATCTTGGAAAACACTTAGAGTGAAGGAATCCGGATGAAACTTGGTGGAAAGAACAAGCAGAAGTCCTAGATACGTGATGCATATAACCGTAACGGATCCGCTCACTTTGGAGGAGTTGGGGGGGGGGGGAGAAGTCCGAATTTTTAGTGATCCCACGAGTTTGGTGCTTCCTGATGTGCTGGGACGCTGAAAATTGGCAGGCATGTCAAGGACCCGACCAGATTAAATGGGAAATAGTCATTTCCCCGATCCGACCATCTGGGAGGGGGAGTGGAGGGAGGGGGGGAAGCCAAAATGTGTGGTATTTTTATCTTGCGAACGAGTGATCGGATCTTGATGCAATTTTACATTTAGGATGACCTCGTGTTTCAGACGTCCCACTATAAATCCGGACCGGATCCGATGACACTGGGGGGAGTTGGAGGAGGGAACCGGAAATCTTGAGAAACCCTTAGAGTGGAGGGATCGGGATGAAACTTGGTGGGAAGAACAAGCACAAGTCCTAGATACGTCATTGATATAAGCGGACCAGATCCGGGCACTCTGGGGGAGTTGGGGGGGGGGGTCCGGATTTCTAGCGATCCCGCGAGTTCGGCATACTTCCTTATGTGCTAGGGCGATGAAACTTGGCAGGTATGTCAGGGACCCGAACAGGTTCACTTGAGAACAGCCGTTTCTCCAATCCGACCATACTGGGGGGAGTGGATGGATGGGGAGTCCGGAATCTAGTGGTGTGTATAACTTTTGAACGGGTGATCGGATCTTGATGAAATTTTATATTTAGGATGACCTCGTGTTTCAGACGTCCCACTATAAATCCGGACCGGATCCGATGACACTGGGGGGAGTTGGAGGAGGGAACCGGAAATCTTGAGAAACGCTTAGAGTGGAGGGATCGGGATGAAACTTGGTGGAAGAACAAGCACAAGTCCTAGATACGTCATTGATGTAAGCGGACCAGATCCGGGCACTCTGGGGGAGTTGGGGGGGGGTCCGGATTTCTAGCGATCCCGCGAGTTCGGCATACTTCCTGATGTGCTAGGGCGATGAAACTTGGCAGGTATGTCAGGGACCCGAACAGGTTCACTTGAGAACAGCCGTTTCCCCGATTCGACCATAGTGGGGGGAGTGGATGGATGGGGAGTCCGGAATCTAGTGGCGTGTATAACTTTTGAACGGGTGATCGGATCTTGATGAAATTTTATAGTGAGGATGACCTCGTGTTTCAGACGTCCCACTATAAATCCGGACCGGATCCGATGACACTGGGGGGAGTTGGAGGAGGGAACCGGAAATCTTGAGAAACGCTTAGAGTGGAGGGATCGGGATGAAACTTGGTGGAAGAACAAGCACAAGTCCTAGATACGTCATTGATATAAGCGGACCAGATCCGGGCACTCTGGGGGAGTTGGGGGGGGGGTCCGGATTTCTAGCGATCCCGCGAGTTCGGCATACTTCCTGATGTGCTAGGGCGATCAAACTTGGCAGGTATGTCAGGGACCCGAACAGGTTCACTTGAGAACAGCCGTTTCCCCGATCCGACCATAGTGGGGGGAGTGGATGGATGGGGAGTCCGGAATCTAGTGGCGTGTATAACTTTTGAACGGGTGATCGGATTTGAATGAAACTTGTCTGGTGGAAAGAGCTGTCGCCTCGGATGATCATTGTTAAGTCCGGGTCGGGTCGGGTTATACCTGTGGGGATGGGGGGGGACCCGAAAACTCAAGAAACGCTTAAAGCAGAGGGATTGGGACGGAATTTAATGGAGAGAACAAGCATTAGGCCTAGATCCGAATTTGACGGAGCCAGATGGTTTCGGGGCTCTGTGGGGGGGGGGGGGGGGGTAGAGGGGGTTTCCTGGAATACCGGTAGTCGGGGGTTAGAATAGTTCCAGAAGTACTAAGACAATGAAACTTTGCAGGCATATTAGCGACCCGACTTAATTGACTTATTTATTTAAACTAGGATACGACCAACTAGGGTCAAACAAATGGGTGATAAGAATCGATGGCCTCGACATGTAAAAGATGCGTTCGAACAAATGCCACCACGGTTGGGGGAATTGGGGGGGGGGGGACTTTTGACATGCACAAAAACCAAACGAATGGCCCGAATGAGATGCAAGTTCGACAGTGCCGAGTTTATGCGGCCTAGATTTGTTCTTTGGCGTCCGGGCCGGATGCGGCCAAGGTAGGGGGGGGGGGGGTCACTGGAAACTTGCAGATAGGCTATGCTCCAATTTCAGTGAAACTTGATGGACAGGAAGAGGGAATTAGGAGATATGACGTTTATGTTTTCAAGTCCTGTTCGGCCACAGTGGCGGGAATTGGAGGGAGATTGCCGGAAACTTTGAGGCTCGCATAGGAGTCAAACGAGTGCATCAGTTTAAATGAAACATAGAACTTAGAGAGAGCATATACCCTAGATGACATATTTTGGGCAAGGATCCGAATCCGACAACGTTGGTGGGGGGAGGGGGTACCAGAATTTTCCAAAAATGCTCAGACTCGACCGAAACTTTAGCGGTGGTATAAAAGAAGATACTTTAGATGATCCATTTTTTAGTCCGAACCAGATTCGGCCACGGTAGGGGGAGATGGAGGGAGTACCGGAAATATTGTAGCACGTCTAGGGATCAAACTAGTGGATTTATTAGGCTGAAACTTGGAAGTTTGAACAGTCATGTGCATTTGATAATCGAGACGATGCCGGAACTGCTTAGAAGTGAGTGAAACAAACCATCCTACTTCTATTTCCAAACCGCATTTTTGGATGGCGGGTGTATTTTATCACGTTCTCATCTACTTTCTTGTACTGCCTACTCGTAACAAGTGCCATATGAGCTCGTAGCTCTTGTTAATTGCAGTCAGTTATTTTAATTTCGACTTCACAGATTTATTTGTTTCAAGATTAGGAAACGTTGGGACCTGAACCGTGAGCGTAAAATACTACTATACTATCCAGAGGCGTCACTACTGGGGGGGGGGGGGGGAGGGGGGGGAGGCCCCCCCCCAATGTTTTCGGCCAGTCGGTAAAAAAAAATGAGTCGGTAAAATCGCGGCGCGAAGCGCCGCGATTTTTTTTTTCATACACAATTTTCTGTTCGGTTGTATAGAAAAGATGACGTGAATATACGAAATTTCAGTCGGTAAATGCAGCTTTTTATACCGATCAGAAACGACAGACAATATTATGCAAACCCCAGTCGGTACCTCTTTTTTGGTACCTTTTTTCACCACAATTTTCTGTTCGGTTGTGTAGAAAAGATGACATGAATATATACGATATCTCAGTCGGTAAATGCAACTTTTCTACCGATTAAAAACTACAGACAATATTAAGCAAACCCCAGTCGGTACCTCATTTTCGGTACCTTTTTTCATACACAATTTTCTTTTCGGTTGTATAAAAAAGATGACGTGAATATGTACGAAATCCCAGTCGGTAAATTCAGCTTTTCTACCCATTAAAAACGACAGACAATATTATGCAAACCCCAGTTGGTACTTCTTTTTCGGTACCTTTTTTAATACACAACTTTCTTTTCGGTTGTATAGAAAAGATGACATGAATATATACGAAATCTCAGTCGGTAAATGCAGCTTTTCTACCGATTAAAAACTACAGACAATATTACGCAAACCGCAGTCGGTACCTCTTTTTCGGTACCTTTTTTCATACACAATTTTCTTTTCGGTTGTATAGAAAAGAAAAGATGACATGAGTATGTACGAAATCCCAGTCGGTAAATGCAGCTTTTCTACCGATTAAAAACGACAGACAATATTATGCAAACACCAGTCGGTACCACTTTTTCGATACCTTTTTTTCATACACAATTTTCTTTTCGGTTGTATAAAAAAGATGACATGAATATGTACGAAATCCCAGTCGGTAAATGTACCTTTTCTATCGATTAAAAACGACGTACAATATTATGCAAAACCCAGTCGGTACCTCGTTCGTTGCTAAGCAAGGTCGTGCAGCATTTCCAACTAATTGTCTGGCTCGCGGGCAGGCGGTCAGTCTGAAAATTGACCTTGACCGTGAAAGAACTGTGCCAAGAAATAAATATGTCTGGTGTGAGAACTAACCGAATCAAAATAAAGTGCTTAGGTTGTATGAGTGTATTCGATAAAGACTATCGTAAACGTCATAACGCCACTTATCACCAGAATAAACCCGAGCCAAAATGGATTTTAGCAGATGAGAGGGTTGTGTGCAACCCATTTGTCGCATCAGCTTCTAAGAAAATAAAACTGGTGACACATTCCAATGGAATTGAAGGTAAGGCATATTCAGTTTAATCGTCCAGTGCCCGTCGGTCAGTCGGTAGGCTAGAAAACCTGAGCAACAGATGAAGTATGGCTTGAATCTTTTGTACTTTTGTCATACCGTAAGGTCAGTCGGTAATTTTTCTTTCCTCTCGAATGCTCCATCGAACGAAGAAGGTTTCACTAAAATAATTTATTCTGTCTTTTGAAGCATTCAAGTAAAATTGCTGTAGATACAAAATTATATTCTCAATACTGTAGCGTTTAAAATTATAAGAGCTATCGTGGTATGTTACTTGTTAAATTATTCCGCGTATTTACCATGTTTTACTGTCACTTTCCGCGTAAAATTAGATTGTTTGCCCAAGTTTTGAAAGGAATAGCCCTCGGAATATCCTAAGCCTACATCACCCACATTTAAGTCGTTCGCTCAGACTAGACGTCGGCATAAAAACACAAACTAGCGGCGCGACTCGGTAGCCTTTCATTTCCATCATTTTTTCTATGGGATAGTTTATTTGACCAGCCTTGCTTATTTTTCTGTGCGTATCGTACCATTTTCATAGCCTAGTCTTGTTTATTCTGCCTTTTTATATCTCTGCAGTGACATTTCGTTGGATCACATCCTATACTTAACCACTTTTTGGGATATTTCGACTATGCGTGAAAAACATGAAACCATAAGGCTGTATTTACAGTTAGCAAAATACCTGCTCCAGGTCCCGCGGTGGAAATGAAACGTTTTTATGGCAGTATAGAGCCACTGGATATGGAGCCAGTGGATAAGCGATTCAACGAGTTGTTGCACCGCCCTAATACGCATAGTTGGAAGAATGTATTTTTTCTAAATCCATATTTCTCTTTTTTAATTTATGTTGTTTTTCGCACATATCTTGTTGTGTTGTTTTACTTTTCTTGTTTATTTTTCGTCCTGGTTCATACTGCGTCTTGTGTCTTTGTGATCGTGTGACGGGACGGGTAACAAATAAAATGTATTTATTCATTCATATTTTATCTAGCTCTTTTATGAGATTCCGATTACGAAATCCCTAACTTTCACAATTGTTTCGCGTACGACTTTTAGCGCTTTCTCAGCCTACCCGACATTTGACAGTCACGCAGAGCAAATTTTACCAAAATCTTTCGCTGAAGGTCTGTCAACGGCAATTAGGACATGAAAAGCTTCAAAACATTATTTTATTTTTGGAGGACATTGTTTTGCACCGTTTTCCCACTTTTTAACCAGGAGGCAGTTTACAAATTTCTGCATCCAGCCGCCTCCTCCGGGAGAGGGAAGGCTGGATAGAGTCGACAAGCGCTAACAAGCATATCGCTAATTTCTCTTGTAAAGTAATTGCATTTTTGAAACGACATTCCTAAGCCGCTTTGTCGAGAATATCATTTCCGGTAAGAGTTGTGCTTTAAAGGACCCGTCCGCGCCGTACCTGCAATCTTATAACGCGACCAAGAACAAATAATCAGAAAGAACGTCCGTCTTTCATCCTATGCAGCGTATACCCCGACAAAACTAAGGGGACCTGGAGGTATTTACTCTAGCTTTGAGCTGATGTTCATACCCCGACCCGTCTGCCTTACTTCCGTCTTCGCCGTTATTCACCGTAAATCAAAAAGTAAAGGAGGCGCGCTGATCCACTCTGGAGCGCATCCTGAGAACCAATCGGCTTTGACTTCGACTTTTCCTAAAGGGGACGTCGTAGCGATTTAGCTATTTGTAGAGGTAACGAAACGCGATTTGGTGCGAAGCTACTAACCTACGCTCGTTTGAAACGGTAAGTAAGTAAGTAACGAATTTATTTCAAAAAACCACTATCATGGCAATGCCAAATTTGGGTATTACGTCAATTTATTACGTCGTATAATGCACATTTTATAGTATATACAATAATCATCAATTCGTCATCACAGACCTATTATAATATATAAATAAAAACCAAAAACAGAACACGGACGTTGGGATAATATCACAGACAGCTACCACCATCATTATAAATTTTGGTGAAACTCGGAACGAAGCTTTTTTGGTACCGCGTATGTGTTGCAGGTACGGGGGATAACTTTGGAACCTTTGAAACGGGCAGGGTAGGGGGAAACAGTCAACTCTGCTTTGTCATATTAAAAAGATAGGGAGACCTATCTGATTATTTGTTCTTGATGCAACCAACTTCTGTGAATGCATTCGCAGTAATTATGATCCTGATGAGTGTTATCTGAGTTTAAACGAATATCTGAATGTCACAGAGCTTATCATAGAAGTCAATGTGCCTTGGAAAGAGCTTAAAACAGACAAAGCCGTGGAAAATGTGTTAAGAGTGGAGCCTAGTTTAGCAGCAGTCTAATAGTTTTTGGTATTGGAACATAAACAGTAATTAGTGCGAGGTGTGCTCTAAGGAAGTGTTATTTATGGTAATGTTAGAACATTACAATCCTGGCACTTGTAGGTGATGACGGAAGTGATGGAACTACGTTACCAGCAGACTCAACGGTTGAGATGTTACCAACAGAACCGGCCGGATCCATGACCAATACAGATCCCTCAGGATCCAAACCGGAAGTTTATGTCACTGAAGATACCATGGACACGAATGCAGTCGAAGTCGACGAAACAACAAGTATGGCATCGGAATCGTCGAGCGGATCAATGCCGATCAAAGAATCAGCCGATCAGCGATCAGTCAGTCAGTTTGACTCGGTGCCGATCAGTGGAACAGTACAAGACTGCCCAGTACAGTCGTCGATGAACGAAAATGTCTGTCGGAAGAACCAGTCTGTTGGTGAGGCCAGAAAACCAAGCAGTCTCGTCTCGCAGGACAGCGAAGAGCTTCTTGCTAAGTGTCTTGCCTTAATGGACGTGACAAATGACTTAATTGGAGAGTGTCGAGCGAAGTTCCGCGTTGATGGTGTCGCGGGTAATCAAATAAAGACTCTGGCGATTGATATTACCGGTATGTGTGAATGTGTAGGTGACAACCTGAAAGAACTTGAACTTCTGTCAGCAGCTATACTCGAGGTTGAAACTCAGAAGAGCATGGTTTTCGAAAACCTGCCTCTTGATAGTTGTGTCGATCACGACCCTGGACAGCGACCTTTCCCGCTGAATGAGCATCAGAAACGTTATTTGCTGAGCACGGGTCCCAACCAGCCATGTCTAGCAGCTTTTCCAGAGCAGAAAAACGCATCGACGAGCGGCAGACATCAGAAGAGAATGAACTCTGTTTGGTACAAAAAGTACAGGTATCTTGAGTACAGTATCAGCAAGGACCGTGTTTACTGCTTCGCATGCATGCTGTTTCCTTCTGGACCGAAACGAGAAAAGGCAGAAGCTGCTTGGGTAAAAACTGGACTGTGTTCTTGGAACAAGATGATGAGCCGAGGGACTGACAAGCCTGGTAAGCTGAAAGAACACTTTGAAAGTGCTGGTCATCAGTCAGCAGTCATTGATATGGCTGTCTACAGTAAACTCGAGTATGGGATTGAAAACATGTTCGATGAAACGACTAAGGCCCTGAAGAGGCAACAAGAAAAGGAAGCAGTTGAGAACAGAAAAGGCGTCAAGGTGCTTATGGATGTGGTGAAAACACTGGGAAAGCAACAGATAGCCCTTCGTGGGGCCAGTGATGACAGTGATGGAAATTTTCGTCAAATCGTAAACCTCATCGCTCGCTGTGATCCGCATTTCAGCAATTGGTTGCGCGAAAGAACATTGAGAAAGAACACGGTCAACTACTTGAGCGGTGTCTCGCAAAACCAGTTCATTGAGTTGATGGGTAAGGAAATTAAGCGCACGGTAGTATCCGCTGTGAATGCTAGTGGTGCATATGCAGTTATCGCAGATACCACTCCTGATTGTGCGCATGAGGAAAGACTTGTGATTTGTGTCAGGTATGTCGACTGTGATGGAGCCGTCCAAGAAAGACTTCTAGCAATGGTACCAGTGGAATCTAAAAAAGGGAAAGAAACTGCCACCAAAATTCTCGAAGTTCTGGAAAAGGAAGGTGTCAGCAAAGACGCGCTGATGTTTCAGAGCTACGATTATGCGAGCAACATGTCCGGTGTTCGACAGGGTGTCCAGGCGCACATTTCAGCAGAACTGGGCAGAGAAGTACGATACATTCGCTGCATGGCTCACAGAGAGAACCTCATTGTAGAACACGCATGCAGCAACAGTCCCATGGTTCGAAAAATGTTTGAAGCTTTGCAGGAATTGTACGTTTTTTTCACCGGTGGAATGAAACGAGTAACGGC
The DNA here is from genome assembly GCA_023053575.1 of Branchinecta lynchi. Taxonomy (NCBI): domain Eukaryota; kingdom Metazoa; phylum Arthropoda; class Branchiopoda; order Anostraca; family Branchinectidae; genus Branchinecta; species Branchinecta lynchi. Next base: position 19,600,035 of record JAKZAP010000020.1, read on the forward strand.
CTACAAACGAGCACTTGAGAGAGCTGAGTCTGCACTGAAACTGAGAAATTTGTCACTGACACGGTGGACGTCCAGGTCGGAGAGTTTGACAGCGTTGTGGTCCAGCTTTGACACAATTGTCGAAGTCCTACAAGAGATGATGGAGCAGGACGAGGACAAGCCAATAAAAGAAAAAGCCCAAGTGTTGTACCGCCTCATTACCTGCTTCGATTTTATTCTAACGCTCATGTTCATGCGGCAAGTCATGTCACAGACGAAGATCCTTGTGGAAAAGCTGCAGGCTGAACAGCTCGACTTGGTTACTGCAAATACGAAACTCTGGGCAACACGTGACATCTTAGATTCTATCCTCCAAGACACGGCCCAGATAGAGAGGCAGATTGAAGCATCAAGAGCAGCCGCTGAAAGGTTTGGCGCCATAGCTGAAGACGAGTTTCGACTTAAGCACCGCCCCAGACGTCCGCCTGCTCGTTATGCAGAGGCGATCCCTAATTCCGGAGCCGATCCACTGACTGACTGGAAATCATTCTATGCCAAGGAACTCTGTGGCGTCCTCAGAGTCTTGGTGAATGGCTTAGACGATGCGATCCATGACAACTCGTCTTTCCTGGAGCCAGCCTATCGCAGTCTGTTGGGTAAAATGGACGATAGCTATGAAAGCCTTTCTAACCTGACGAAGATGTTTCCAGGAAGAGGCATAGATCCCATGGAGCTCATGCTAGAGCTAAAGGCCTTCAAACGCTTTTTGGACAGAACTGAGGAAGAGAGCAACAAAAACAACAAAAACAAAGCCATTGATCGTGGGGTCTTTGAGGCTGTTTTCCGTGAAATCTACGCTGTCAAGTCAATTTTCCCGACGCTCTGGTCAGTTTACCAGTGGGTTGCGACAGCGCCACCGACTGCGGCAACCGCAGAAAGAAGTTTTAGCAAACTTAAACTGGTGATGACACGTTTGCGCACAACGATGGACGACGACCGCCTGGATCACCTCGTCAGTATGTGCTGCGAGAGTGACGTTGCTGACGCTCTGAAACTGGATGAACTGCTCAAAGTTTGGTTGTCTGCCAAGCCAAGAAAATTGACCTTTTAGTTCATGTTTTTTTCAGAAGTATACACGAGATTGGGATTTATCTGTATATGCTATTTGAAGTTGTTAATTTTCAAGAATGTTTGCATATAAGTCGCATTTCGTACTTCTCATTTGTTATTTCGTTGCGGCAATGGTAGAATAGCTCGTTCCCTAACAAAGGATAGTATTTGCTCCATTTAAATCAGAAAAATTGTTCAGTTTTATGACAACGAACGGCTGCGGAGGTTACACACAAACATCGCATCTTTTGGCAAAATTCGGCTGGTACCATATTTAATTGCTTATTAAAAGCATTTAAAAGCGCTACACTGTGTGACCAAATACTTCTACACTTGCTTCTTGTTGAAAAGCGACATAGAATGTTCATCTTCAGGTTATCTATTGTTTGCGCTAGATTGCTTCTCTGAATCTCATCAAAGATGGAGATTTTTTTTTTCTTCCGAAAAGCAGTCGGTAAAAATTGCCTGCCAGTCGGTAAACGGTACCTTGTCCCCCCCCCCCTCAATCATTTTGGCTAGTAACGCCTCTCTATGCAATACTACTATTGGTTACTATTTCCGTTCATAACTTGTTTACTACGCTTTCCGTTTAAACCTTCTGGAAACAGTAACTAGTATAGTAACTATTTGCTTACCATGCTCTGGAACGTAGTAAGCGTTGTAACTATGATCTATGTGACGCGATTAGCGCGTTGAGCGATATTTTGCCAAAACTAGAAAAATGCGTTCCTACCCTGGAGCCAAGAAGCAGTCTACCAAAAACCCCTGATTTTGGGAAAGCCTATGCCAAATGCTGGGCATGTCTAGCGTTTGGTATACCCTATGCCTAACGCTGGATACACTATGCGAAATGCTGGATACTCAATAAAATTCTGATGATTTGGGTAAAGCTCAGAAATCAACCAATCAGAACTCATCCGTAGTGAGGTAGGTCAGGGTTAGGGTGCCAACAGCTAGCCAGCGTTTGGCATAGGGTATCCAGCGCTAGGCATAGGCCAGTCTAGTACACTAGCCCCCTTTCAGGCACGGTGCTCAAACGTCTAGCACCATGCCTGGGTGCTAGACGTTCAAGCACTGTACCTTGGATTTCATGTATGGTGCATGGATTTCAGTATACAGTGCATACATCAAAAACACAGTTTCTGTCATGACAACTGAGCACCAGCTCGGACAGGGCTGAAAATACTACCAAAATCAAAGACAATCCTTTATATATTTTTCACAACAAAAACAAAAGGGCTCGGCTGATGACAGATGTGAAAAACCTCATTTCCTTTTCTACATAGTCAAGGGTTTTGCATGCAAAGTGTCCTGTGCCTCAGCTTTTTCTACCTAGCAGCCAACCAGAATATTGGCTCTTGGGGAATAGATAGGGAAAATACATGGAAAATAGATAGGGTGCTGTTAGGTTTTTTCATCTCCATCATCATTAGAGCCCTTTTGTTTTTGTTGTGAAAAATATGTAAAGGATTGTCTTTGATTTCTCTAATTCATAGTAGTAATTTCAGCCCTGTCCGAGCTGGTGCTCAGTTGTGACAGAAACTGTGTTTTTTCGGTATGCACTGTATACTGAAATCCATGCACCATACATGAAATCCAAGGTACAGTGCTTGAACGTCTAGCACCCAGGCATGGTGCTAGACGTTTGAGCACCGTGCCTGCAATGGGGCTAGTGTACCAGACTGGCATAGGCTATGCCAAACGTTAGACATACCCAGCGTTTGGCATAGGGTATCCAAAAATCAGGGATTTCTGGTTGACTGCCAAGAAGCCAGAAGCCTTGATGCGTGATTACTACGGTAAGTAGGGCGGAACACGACCGATGTCTTGCATTCTGGAGGAATAGAAGCCTTTATTTACTATCAAGAAGCTCACCTAGTTCTCCGCCATGAACTGAGAAATCCTTCGGCAAAAGCTGCCATTTCTGAACTTTCTGCGCATTTGAGACTGCTTTCCCGTTTGCCCGAATCATGCCATTTTGGATTGCCAAGAAAGTGTTTCCTTTGGGGTCATTGCAGGCCTCTATCACTTCTTCGACTGTAGAGACATCTATTCCGGCATTTTCTAGAAACCAGTTTCGGGCACCGTTTGTGAGGCTGTTGAGGGGCTCCTGCGTTTCGGCCATGACATTGGTCTGAAAATGAAAAAGTAGAAAATTTAAATTTTGGTTTCAACGACTTATGATGCATTTACACTGCGTAAATCCATGGGCGGTTTACCCCACCGTATTTACGTTTGTTTTTGTTGCTGCAGAGATTTTCCCTAGCGCAGAAACGAGCGTAACATATGCCAGTGAAAGCGAGGCGTCACCTTCCACATTTTTCTTCCGGATTCCAGACAGCCATTTTTGTCTAGACCGATCTGGAAGGTGAAGCCAGGCCAAACACGTCTCGAAGACCGGGGTGTTGGACACCCCAGATTCCGGATGTCTGGGAGGTGCCATAGAGGCAACCCGTTCGAGAGACACTACATATATGCAAACGGGGAAAGAAAAGGGAAAGTGATTGACAGTTATGACTGGGATGTAAGAGATATTTGAAATGTAAAGATGCCCCATCTAGAAAAGGTCGAAAACAGCATATTAGGCTCTCGTCGTTATGACAATCTGGAAAGGTTGGCTTGACTTTGCGGTAGCCGCGGACGTCTGGTAATCTGGAAGATGAAGCTTGGCTTTGAGAGTGAGAGTTTGGTTCAACAGTACGGTGTGGGTGAGTTTGATGAAGAATGGTTAATTAGTTGTTAGGAATGAGTGTTTTACTACGATTAAGATATTGGGGCGATTCCTGAGGACAGTGGTGGAACATAGAAGTAGATTTTTGGATTAGGGAAATACCAAATAAATATTAAAAATCAGTCATTAGAGAAGAGAAAGATTACCGAGGAGCTCTTTCTTTCTTTTAGTGTTGTTATTTTGTTTTGTGCATTTTCTTCTGGTGTGTGATTTTTGTTTGTGATCATTTGTTGCCATGGCCCTCGGGCAGCTTAGCAATTAATAAATCCAAATCTAAATCATACGTCAGTATACCTACACTCCCAGAAGCCTATTAACAGATAACACAAGGGCACATTTTCAACAGACAACACTGTTATCTGTTATGATTCTTATGCATTAACCGTTATGCATATCAAGCATTGCCAGGAAGGGTAAAAAAAAAACGCTGAAAAAGCATTTGCTGACTTTTCCAATACCATGATGACACAAAAATTAGCAGATGTTTTTTTCGGAACGGCCCCGCAAACCCGTCAATACCAATACTTTTTGCCCATTGGTTGACCAGTGATTAAATCGCCCTTTGTGCTTTTTCATTTGTGGTTTTGTAGATGTATCTTGTCATAGACCGCTACTAGTTTTTATGACACTTGCCTTCCGGCCAAGTGCCATATACCGATCACTTTTCCGTCGGTCGGTCGGTCCTGTGATCGCGAGTTAGGGTACTTCCAGATGTGCTAGGACGATGAAACTTGGTAGGCATATCAGGGACTCGACCAAACTGACTTGGAAATAGTCACTTCCCCGATCTGACCATCGTGGGGGGGGAGTGGAGGGAGGGGGAATCCGGAATATTGAGACATGCGTAACTTTCGAACGGGTGATCGGATCTGAATGAAACTTGATATGTGGGAAGAAAACATGCCTCAAATATCCCATTTTACGTCCGAACCGGATCCGACATCTGTGGGGAGAGTTGGGGGGGGGGGTACCGGAAATATCGTGACATGCTTAGAGTGGTGGGATCGGGATGAAACTTGGTGGGAAGAACAAACACATATCCTTGATACATCGTTGACATAACCGGATCGGATCCGGTGTGGGGAGGGGGGGATATAGGCTGGATCCCGGAATTCCGGTTATCCCGGGTTAAGGTACTTCCAGATGTGCTAAGATGATGAAACTTGGCAGGCATACCAGGGACCCGACCAAACTGAATTGGAAATAGTCACTTCCCCGATTTGATCATCGTGCGGGGAGTGGAGTGAGAGGGAATTCGGAATATTGAGGCATGCGTAACTTTCGAACAGGTGATCGGATCTGAATGAAACTTGGTATTTGGGAAGAACACATGCCTCACATTTCCTTTTGTACTTCCGGACCGGGTCTGCCAGCTGTGGGGGGAGTAAGAGTGGGGTACCGGAAATATCGTGACACGCTTAGAGTAGAAGGATCGGGATGAAACTTGGCGGGAAGAACAAGCACATATCCTTGATACATTGTTGACATAACCGGATCGGATCCTTGCACTGAGGGGGGTGTGGAGGCTGGGTCCTGAATTTCAGATTATCATGGGTTAGGGTACTTCCAGATGTGCTAGGACGACTGGTTGACTTAAGAAAAGTCATTTCCCCGATCGGACCATCGGGAGGGGGGGGGAGCGGAGGGATGGGAAGCATAACTTTCGAACGGGATATCAGACACAAAAAAACTTTACAGTTGGAAAGAGCTCGTGTCGAGAATTTACCATTTCGTGTCAGGGCTGGATCCGATAACTTCGGGGGGGGGGGGGAAATTGGATGGGGATCGAAAATCTCGGAGCAAGCTTAGAGCGGTGGGACGGAGACAAACCTTAGCTTTTACCCTTACATATTACGTATGCTTGCAAGTGCCATATGAGCTTACAGCACTTGTTTCTTTTTTTTCATTTACTCCTCCGTTCACTGTACAAATTTTCCCCGAGTAAGGATTAAAGTTAACTGCAGTATTTGGTACTGTGACTGGGATCTTATCTAGATCGGGATAAGATTTATCCGAATTGGAGATAATCTTATCTCAGTAAAGACAAGAATAAGTAGCAAATACTGCAAGATTTTCTTTTTTACAGTGTTTTTTTCTGTTTGAGTGTATGCATGGATATCCATGTACACGGACATACATGGATGTATATTTTAGTCGCCTTTTGTAGTGGCAGACCCCTCAAAGAAGAATAATTTCTTTCCAATTTTCTTCCTTGTTTTAATACTTTCAAGGTACTACTACGAGGAAGGAAATGGTGGACTTGGATTATGTTAGTTGCCTACCCCTCGCTGGACTCGGGAGGATTTTACTCGCCTACCATCAGAACGAGAAATGAAAAGGTGAATTACTATTTTTATAGTTGCCGACCCCTCACTGAACTTAATGCCTACCCATGTCAGGATACTAAAACGAGAAAGGGATGGTGAACTTTGAAAAGTTTGAGAGTTTGAAAAGTTCCGGACCACTCGAAGAACAGTAGACAGAAGAAGGGAACGGTGCAGCTTTCCAGTTTTTCGCAGCCTTGAATTCTGGTGACGTCATCGTTTTAGTATGCCTTCCTGCTTTTCTCGTGTTCCCTTCCCTTTCTTCTTTTAGTCGATCCCGTGATACCTGAGGTGTTACCGCTTCTGCTCTTCCGCTAGGTATCCGGCGATTCTGCATCGGCAAGGAGAGATAGTCGTCAAGAGTATTCTCAAGCATGAATAGGGGCTTTCCACCCTCTGTTCCAGACAAGGTCTTTGGTTTATATACGACAAGCTCAAAAAGAGACATCCGCATTATTACCATAGCAACTAATTAAAGGGGAACGCCACCATTAAACTACGGCATACACTTGTGAGCTATTCGACGAACGAAAATAAGTGGTAGAAAAGCTGCGGAAAGTATCTTCAGCAGTGCCGGATTAATTCCTGCGTGGGAAGCGAAAAGGGCTGGGATAGGACAATCTAGTTACCCGTCACTTGTTCACTAAAACTGGCTTGAAGACCCGCTGAAAATGCCTCACTTCGTTGTTATGCTACTCCCGTTCTCAAATAGTGCAATTTCCGTTTGATTTTTGGTATCTCTATGCGCTTGTATCCTTTAGGAGAAGCTTTTATGACTTTTCTTGTTCAGGCACTATGCAACCTTCACGAATCTCCCCACTGCCCACTGACAAGCCGCCTTTGTGTTGAGATTAAAATTTCCTGCATTATAGTAGAATTTTCGTTGTGGGGACGGCCGCACATATTCTGAACGTCATAACTAGAGTAGATAGTGGAAAATAAAAAAATTCCTTTATGGAATCCAAACAATCCAATGTATTCAATTAAATGACACACAAATAAGTTGGCTTTTCAGTTAAACTTTAAGAGTTGTCCCTAGGCAGTCGAAGCCCCGCCTTGCAAATTTAACTAAAAAATAGACAAAGTTGACTGATTTTCAGAAAAACTAACTGTTTTCGTAAAAGAATCAACTGTTTTTAAGAAAAACCGCGGCGCTTCTCAGATTCGGTTATTTTCTACCGACTGGCCGACAACATTGGGGGGGCGTCCCCCCTCCCCCCGTGACACCCCTGGTCCTCTGTGTCTCAAATTTCCTTCGCTCTTGGGTCAATATCCGCAATTCTTTAGAGGGAGGATTTTCCAATCTCAGTGACCAACAAAACTGGAAAAACTTTTTCAAATCTCAGCTAAAAGAACGCATTTGGTCCAGAGAAACTTCATTAGTTTTGTTACGAGGGTGAGACGGACTTTTCCGTTCACAGTAACTAAGCGACTAATTCCGAAAAACTCGTCTGGAATTTGTGTGCCAAAGCAACGAACTTGTGAGGAAACTTATTAGATAAACTCCAGAAGTGACACTTTTCTACGAGCTGATGAAATGAAGTTCTCAATCCCTAGCTTCTGTTTCAAACAAACCATCTTTTGGGATCGTTGACGACTCCCAAATAGGCTTCTAGGTTGAATGAGCGATAAGACTGTTCCCACAGGAGTCCTAGCTACCACTCTATATCCTGACAAGGGATCTCAATTATACCTCGATCTACTGTCAAGAAAACATACGAAATCCTTATTGGCTTGGAGACAGCAAACCGTAGACATATCACCACAAGGATCTTAAGAGTAAACAATACTACATGGATCGGCCGCCTTTGTGAATCTCTTGGCCATGCAAGGCATGAACTTTCCTTACTCCAGTTCGGCGCTCCAAGCGGGCTAGTTTCTGTACGTCCCCCACAGTCCCAATTATAAACATGCCGCGAAAAACGAGGAAGGTCAGGACCCCTGTTTTTCTGGTTTTCTTCTTTTTCACTAAAGTACAACTCTTACTAGAAATGATCTTTTCACGCTGAAATGGCTCAGAAATACCGTTTTCCAAAAATACCATTAATTTCCACACGAAATTAGCGATCTTATTGTTAGCGCTTGTCAACTCTATCTAGGCTTCCCGCTTTCAGAGTCGGCGGCGTCTGGACGCAAAATATTTGAAACTGAACGAGTCCGAACGAGTCCAAGCAAAATAAAAGACGTCTAAAACAGGAAATAGACCTCATGCTCTACCATGTCTTCCAAAATGAAAAACAATATCTTTAAGCTTCACATCTTATGTGGCAACGGTTTGTCGGCGGACCGTGAAGTTTGCTGCAGATTTGCGTTGTGTGACTGACAAAACTCGGCTCAACTGAATAAGCACTAAATCGTCGTAGGTACAAATGGCGGAAAGAGGGGATTTCAGAAGCTTATAATTCCAGAAGGGAGCTAGCGATAATCTTAAAGGCAGAATAACCAGTAGGGGTCCTTTAAGACAGGAGCCCTGTTCTGATTAAAGAAAGGAGCCTTGTTTATATTGACAATGAAAGGTCATGACCCCTGCTTAAGAGTAGCACAAGATCAGGATTTCAATTGCAGTTTCTTGGAACTGCAGTCTGGAATTCTTTACCAGTGAGCATCAGGGCGGCTGAGCATCTTTTAGAGTTTAAGAGAAAATTAAAAGAATATTTAATAAAAGATGGTTGAGAAATGTATTTATTTGTTAGGGGTTGGGGGTGGAAGGTAGGTAGCGTGGTCTGGCTGGTTGGGAGGAACGGCTGGTTGGGGGTGGTAGGGAGGAATTGGTGGATGGGTGGTAGGAAGGGAGTAGGGTTGTTGGGAGGTATATGTTTATTTTGGAGGTGATAATGTGAAGGAGTTTGGTCTGTTTTTTTTTGTTTGTTTTTTTTGGGGGGGGGGGGGGTCTGTTCTTTTCTTCTTTTTTTATTAGTTATTTATTATGTGGTTTGTTGGTGTGTTTAGGAAATGGTTAACCTTTACTACTGCACGCCAGCAAAAATGTAGGTTTTTCCATTAGTGCAGTAGATGTAAATATAGAAGAGTTAAACTGTGTTTATTAATAAAATAAGTATCCTATCCTATCCTGTCTTTCCCGTTTTCTTTTTTAAGAAGAAAACGACTGAAAATGACAAACCCTGTTTTGATTAAAGGCAGGAACCTTATTTTCAGATGGTCAGGACCCCTGTCTTCTGGTTTTCTTTTTTTGGGAACCCAAAGCGTAAGTGGAGGGATACCTATGACATCGCAAAAGTTGTCCGTCTGTCCGTCCGTCCGTAAGCACGATAACTCTCGAAGGGAATGAGATATTTTGATGAAACCTGGTTTGAAGATTCGTTGGGTCGTCGGACCAGTCGAGTTCGTAAATGAGCTTTGTAGCCCTACATTTAGGGGTGGGGGACGGGGTTCAGATTAAGGGGCAAACAAAATATTTTGAAACAGCTAATGTGATAGTCGATTATGGGGTAAGAAGACATGCTGAACACGATGGCGAAAATCATTTTGTTATCGAACCAGTAGTTCGCCCGGAATTTGGCCAAAACCGGAAAGTTTGTTAAAATCAAAAGTTTTATTTAGAGTTGATTAGATGTTCGATTTAGGACAAGAAGACATGCTGAACACTTATGTAAAACAATTTTCTACCCGGACATGTAGTTCGCCTGGAATCCAGCCAAAACAAGTTGTTAGAATTTAAAGTTTTATTTGTAGTTGCTTAGATAACCAATTTAGGGGTAAGAAGAGATGCTGAATCCGTGTGCGACAATTATATTTTACCCGGACATATAGTTCAACAGGAATCCGGCTGGAGTCGGAAAATTTGTTATAAGTTAAATTTTTATTTGAAGTTGATTAGATGTTCATTACTGGGGAAAGAAGATACCCTGAGTTCTTTTTTTAGCTTTCTTTTTTCGCCGGACAAGTAGTTCTGGAGTTCGGCCGAAACCGGGAAATTGGCAGAAGTGGCAGGAAGTTTTCGTCAAAAGAGATATGACTTATAGGGGTAAACACACATGCTGAATCCATATCTGAACTTGGTTTTCTCAGATGATTAGCTGTTTGGCCTTGATCTGTTTCTGAATTTTAATTGTATAAATGTTCAAGGAGTCTGGCGATGACTGGATCTGGCTAAAACAAGACCCAGTTGTCTGGATCATATATTGAATTTTTGGGATCCCGTCGAAGCCTTTGGTCTTGTTTCCTTAAGACAGGAGCCCTGTTCTGATTAAAGGCAGGAGCCTTCTTTATATTGACAACGAAAGGGCAGTAGCCCTGTTTAAGCAACATTAAATACACATCCATAAGGTAGTGAGCATAAACTAATAGCTTTCACTTTCTACAGCAAAGACAGTGAAAAACTTCCATACCGCGAAGCAGACCGCAGATTTTCTACTCTAATGAGACAATAGGGGACCTTCAGAAACTAGAGGGCGCTCCTGGCGGTCTCCTGTTAGAGGGCGCCCTCTAGCAGTAGACCTTCAGAAACTAGACGGCGCTCCTGGCGGTCTGCACCGCTGGCCTATCCGCCGTGTGTTCTTGCGACACCGGCTAAAACTCGGTTCGCTTTCCGAGGCTATTCTTGCGCTCCGTAGTTTCTGGAAAGTGACGTGGAATGTCACTACGTACTTGGAGAGTGGCGACAAGCAAGCTAGCGAGAAGTTCCAAAGGCACAACAACTTTCCGGGTTTTTTTCGCGCAAGGTGGATTCTCGCTTGCTTTTTGGAAAGTAAATCCGCGAAGTCGCCCTTAGTTTGCTTGCAAGGGCTGAACTGAAATATGGGGAATAAGCGAGCCAAGGCCGTATCCAGGGGGGCAGGGGGGGGGGGGGGGGGGGTTAGGGGGTTGACCCCCCCCCGAAACATACAAAATAATCATTTTTATAGGCTTTTCCCTCTGGTCTATGTCTTTTTTGTACATTTTGTCCGACCTGCAGGCAACCCGCCCCCCCCCCCCCCGAAATAAATTCCTGGATACGGGCCTGAAGCGAGCCATGCAATTGAGTGCCAACGGTCCAATCAGCTCGCCACGCGCCAATCAGATCGCCGAACCGTCAAATCTGAGCGCCAAAATAGACGGCAATGGCACGGAGCAAATAAAATCAAGCCGATGAAGTGAAGGGGACAAGGACAGATAATAGAATAGGACTAGTGGCAAAGGGTTACAGGTTCAGTACATTCTCGTATATCGCTAAGAGAGAAGATCAAAACGGCAGGGCTAGAGGATAGGATAAAATCGAAGTGACCAGACAAGGGAAGGGTATAGGATATTGGCTAAGTAAAGAGGCTACGAACTCCAGGAGTTAATTCGAAAGCATCACCGCATTTGCAACGTCAAAGTCACTCACTTTCAAGATGCTAGTTCAAAGTATGACTCGGTATGACTCTGGTAATGATCTAGCAGTGCGATTTGCAGGTGAATGGTTAGGCGCTGTCCGAATAGCTCGCAGCAGAAAAATCAAAGAACGAGTCCAAACACGCCACTGATCCTCAGGAAGAACGAGAAAACGTCGCCCTAACGACTCAAACTCAACAACTCAAATCCCGCGTCGACCAATCACGGCGATCGTTGGGGACAGGTGTGGTGCCGCTTCCGGCTCTTCCGCTAGGTACACTGCGATTTTGTCTCGGCAAGGCGAGTTAGTCATCAAGAGAATAGTCAAGCGACCTCAGCAAGAAAAAGTCCAAGAGGGACAGTGGATCCCGATAACTACACTCTACAAGAAGAAGAAGAATAAATTTAGCTGGTGTATGAAGGAAGAGTAAAAAAAAATTACACGGCAGCGTCGCGGTTGCTATTATCATTCCTGATCAACAACAAGAGTTACGAGCTCATATGGCGAGTAGGTGGTGCGAGAATGTAGATGAGAACGTCACATAAACCCCCCTAGGATCGGACCTAGAAATAGGAGAAATAGTACTTCCGGGATCGCCTTGGATCATCTAGGGCAAATGACTACCTTCCAAGTTTACATCCACTCGTTTGATCCCTAGAAGTGGCGACATTATTTCCGCCGCCCCCCTCCCCACTCTCCCTACTGGGACCAAATCTGGTTCCGACACATAAACGGATCATCTAAAGCATCTTCTCTTACCACCTATCACTCGAATCTGAGCATTTGTCTGGAAATTCCGGTGCCCCTTCCCACCGTGCTCGGATCCGATCTGGACCCTAAAATATAGTCATCCAGGGCATACGAACTCCCTGCTTTCCAAGCAGTGTACTCGTTTGACCCCCAGGCGAGCCGTAAAATTTTCGGGGATCCCCCCCCCCCCCTCCCTCTCCCAATTCGTCCGAATACGACTTGGACACATAAACTTCGCATCTCTGACATCCCCTCTTCCCGTTCATCAAGTTAAACTCGAATTCGAGCATATCTGCAAATTTCCCGTTTCATCCTCCTCCTACATAACAAACTAGGCCGCATACAATCGGTACTGTCCAACTTGCAACCCATTCGTTTCGTTTTCGTGCATGTCACAAAAGTTTCGGCCCCACCCCACCCCCCTCCAACTGCCCCAACCATGGCCGCATGGGGTTCGAACACATAATAATACATAGATGGCACCTTACACAAGGGACTTGTACCGTGACCAATAAACCATAAACATTTTTCGAATATAATTTAGAAGGCTCTATGAGACCCCGTCTTGTGGGTCCTGGTATGTCTACGTGGCTCGACAATGGAGTCCTAGACCTCTAAATTATATTCGAAAAATGTTTATGGTTTATTGGTCACAGTACAAGTTCCTTGTGTAAAGTGACATCTATGTATTATTATTAATTTCCAAAACATGGGGATGTGAACTGGTTAGATGAATTTGTCTTCGGGCGGGATCACTGTTCCTATGGCCGGCTTCTACCAGACTATGGTAGTGGTTTAGGAACTCTGTTCACAAGCCCCTCGGTAGCTCAGATGGTAGACCGACTGCCTTGTAAGCAGAGGGTCCTGGGTTCAAATCCCGGCTGAGGAGCATTTTTGTCTATCAGTTCACTACTTACAGAATGTTCGAACACATGTTTTGCGCACCTAGGCGATCAGTTCTTATCACCTATAAAGTTTCACTCGAATCGGAGCATCTGTTCGCAACCCACGGAAGTCAGAAATTTACGGCTTCCCCTTCCCTTAACTCCCCGAAAAATGGTCAGATCCTGGGACGGAAGTCTTCCTAGGGCGTTGTGTCGGGTCCTAACTCTAATTGGTCGGGTCACTAACATGCCTGCCAAGTTTTATCGTCGTTCGCACATCTGGAAGTATCCTATTCACGATCACCGGAATTCTGGGAAACCCCCTCCAACTCCCCCCAAAGAGCCCTGATATAATCTGGTTCTGTCAAGAACGTATCTAATGCTTATGCTTGTTCTTCCCATCTAATTCCATCCCGATCCCCCAACGCTGAGCGTTTCACGAAAATTCCGATGCCCCCTTCCACCCCCTCCCCAAGTATCGGATCCGATCCAGACTTGACAGGGAACATCTGAGACGATAGCTCTTTCCGCCTGCCAATTTTAATTAAAATCCGATCACACGTTCAAAAGTTACAAATGCCACTAGATTCTAGATTACCCCATCCGTCCACTCCCCCCCACGATGTTCAAATCCTGGCACCGACCGACAGAAAGAGCGTGCGTTATATGGCGCTTGGCAGAAGGGCAAGTGCCGTTAAAACGCCAAATTTCGAGCAACAGAGGTGTGCCCCAAAAGGTTAGAGAATACTATCCAGTTTGTTATAATACTATCCAGCAGTTTGTTATGTCTTCATTATTCTTCATCTTTTTTTTCTTTTTTTGATTTCTTTGGTTTGTTTCCCTTAAGACTATATGAATAAAGAATAAGCCCCGCCCATTGTCAGGCCTTATGGTGGGGCCATACACAGTTAATGGTGTTTTTTTATTTTTATGAATAAACTGAAACTGAACGGAATACTTAATGAGCGTGAGAGAAGAAGAACAAGTTGGGCCAAATTCACTTTCTATTATTTGTGAACAATGTTGAATGATGAACTTTATTTAAATTTTTTTTGAAAGAAAGTACAGTTGTGTTCACAATAACCATTTCCATCGGCCGGTAATGTTTCTTTTCCATTTTTCAACTAAGTACTTTAAGTTATAAGATCTCATAACAGCACAAATGCTAGAGGCCTTTTTCCGCGATACAAGTGTGGGCCACACACTTCTGAGTGTTTGTCGCAGAAACACGATTGTGTGCGACACAGTCGAGCCACTTGTTGAAACTCGCGGAAACGCCGTTCTGTCTATTTTTTTGGCGGGCATTTCAAATATATGAAAAAAAGTTAATGTAAAATCTCAAGAAATAGAACTACAGGCTTTATTTTCACGCCATTCTGTACAAAAAGCATCCTCAGTTTTAAGCCTATCTGCTTGAAAAAGTAGTTAACTTTATTGTTTAGGCACTATTTTGCTGGTTAATTTGAATTTCCCGCCAGAATCGAGCCACAAAATCAACAGTCACCTCGCCAGCTGTTTGTCGAATACTCTATATGACTAAGTCCAAAACACGCCAGTGATTCTCAGGAAGAAGAAGTAAACGTGTCCGTAACGACCCAAACACAACGACTCAAATGCTGAGTCAGCGCAGCTTTGACACCGTTTCTTCCTTTCTTCCGCAGGTACCCGGAGATTCTGCATCAGCGAGAGATAGTCATCAAGAGCATTTGAGCCACAAAGCGAGCCACGAAAATCTTGCTGGTCGTGGAAACACACTTGTGGGCCGCACGAAAGACCGCGGAAACACGGTCTGTATTCGAGCCACAGTCGACCCACAAACTGTTTGAGGGAGCACGGAAAAATGCCTAGGGCTCAAAATGGCTTGGATTGCAAGACGACTGAAGCACAGGGGTTAAACGTATCAGCCTACCTTCAAAGTGAGCAGTATGGACAGAAACTTTCTGCGGTCGCCAATGACCATGGCCTGAGAGACGCAAGGTAGTTCAGCCTTGGCGTTGTCCTCAATCAACACCGGGGCTACGTTTTCTCCTCCAGCAGTAATCAGCAACTCCTAAAATCAAATATATTCTTAAAGTGCGAACACACGATCAGGATTTCCCGGCCGTATTTTCTGCACTTGCATCATCAAGTTGAAAAAATTTCAACTTTTCCGTATGGAAGTGATGATGGTGCCGAAAATCCGGGCAGGAATTCCAGTCCGGGAGGAATTCCTATCCTGATCGTGTGTTCGCACCATTAGCCGCGTTCGATTCACCAGCGGTTATCCACAGGATTGCCACTTCACTAAAATTAAATTCACTACCCAAGTAGCAAAAAAACAAACAAAGAGAAAGTACTACCTACAACAACAAATATTCGCGCTCGTTGTTGTCCATTGTTACCGTCGTGTACCACTCTAGGCTTGGTCTTACACATAAGGTCTGAGTCTCCAAGGAAAGAACGGGTACATTTTTTCGAAAGTACTGCTTTTCTTAAAATGTACTCCACTAGTATTACTGTAAATATGCTACCAACTCCCGATTTTTAAGAGAAAATGGCCTAAAAAGAGCACAATTTAACTACCGGTGGCAACCCTGGTTATCCATCTAAATTATCCTAAAACTGTCTAGTCGCTTCCTTTACGAATAATCTCGCCATCGTTGTGGAACATTTTCTTTTCGTAGAGCAAACCGACCGACAACAGGCGAACAGTTTTCATTCCGTTTACTACGTCTCGAGTGGTTTCGACAGAAATCCCAAAACAAAACAAAAAACTCCGTCGAGATTTGGGATATTAGGCGACGGACTTGTCGGATAATCTACGACTACAGTTTTTAAACAAAACGGCAACAGCGCTACTCCGTAGCTGAATAAACGGAATCTAAGGCTGGTCGTCGACAGTAATACTCTTGACGACTAACTCTTCGGGCGTGTTCCACCCTACACTAACTACTACCGTAGTTACTACGCATGACGTCACGAATTTTGGCTTCTTGGCGCCAACCCTGGAACGAACTTTTCTATTTTCAATAAAATATTATGCCACGGGCTAATCCGACCAATCACGTTAAGACATTCGTAGATACCACGTTTGCAACGCTCCCGAGCATGGTAAACAAATAGTTACTGTTAGTTACTATTTCGAGAAGGTTGGAACGGTCAGCGTGGTAACTTTTTTCGAGGATGGAACGAAAATAGTAACTAATAGTTACTATTGTTAGAATGGTGGAGCACGCTCTTCGTGTCGATGAAGAATCGCCGTGTGCCTAGCGAACAGCAGGAAACGTTACCACATCTTTCCCCAACAAACGCTGTTGATTGGTTGAACTTCAGACTTTAATAAATTTTTTGGTTTGGGACGGATTCCGGGCTAACTATTTGTGCCGCGAGAAAATAATTTTCACAAACGGATTCAGGACGTCTTTTTACCCATAAATCGAACCTTAATCAACTTTGGATAGAACTTTTACTTTTAACAAATTTCCGATACCGGATTTCGGGCGAACTGCAAGTTCTAGGAGAAAATAATTTGCATACTCGGATTCATCATGTTTCCTTACTCCTGTATCGAACCTTTAATCAACTTCAAGTTCAACCTTTAGGCTTTTAAATTGTTTCTGGTTTCAGCCGCATTCCGGGCGAACTAGATACGTACGGGTCGAAAATGATTTTCATATGTGGATTCAGCACGTCTCAGTTCAGCACGGTTGAACTTCAGACTTCAATAAATTTTCTGGTTTAGGACGGATTCCGGGCTAACTATTTGTGCCGCGAGAAAATAATTTTCACAAACGGATTCAGGACGTCTTTTTACTCATAAATCGAACCTTAATCAACTTTGGATAGAACTTCTACTTTTAACAAATTTCCGATACCGGATTTCGGGCGAACTGCAAGTTCTAGGAGAAAATAATTTGCATACTCGGATTCATCATGTTTCCTTACTCCTGTATCGAACCTTTAATCAACTTCAAGTTCAACCTTTAGGCTTTTAAATTGTTTCTGGTTTCAGCCGCATTCCGGGCGAACTAGATACGTACGGGTCGAAAATGATTTTCATATGTGGATTCAGCACGTCTCAGTTCAGCACGGTTGAACTTCAGACTTCAATAAATTTTCTGGTTTAGGACGGATTCCGGGCTAACTATTTGTGCCGCGAGAAAATAATTTTCACAAACGGATTCAGGACGTCTTTTTACTCATAAATCGAACCTTAATCAACTTTGGATAGAACTTCTACTTTTAACAAATTTCCGATACCGGATTTCGGGCGAACTGCAAGTTCGAGGAGAAAATAATTTGCATACTCGGATTCAGCATGTTCCTTTACTCCTCCATCAAACCTTTAAATCAACTTCAAGCACAACCTTTAGGCTTTTAAATTTTTTCTAGTTTCAGCCGCATTCCGGGCGAACTAGACACGTACGGGGAGAAAATGATTTTCATATGTGGATTCAGCACGTCTTCTTATCCCTTAACCGAACATCCGATCAGCTCAAAATACAAATTTTACTTTTAACAAATTTTTCGACTTTTGCCGGATTCCAGGTGAACTACTTGTCCGGCGAGACAATGATTTTCCTATGCGTGTTCAGCATATCTTCTTACGCCTACATCGACTATCTCATTAGCTTTTAAAAAATATTTTGTTGGCCCCTTAATTTTAACCCCTCCCCCACCCCTAAATATAGAGTTATGGAGCTCATCTACGAACTTGACCTGTCCTTTGACCCGAAGAATCCTCACACCAGGTAAAATATCTCAATCCCTTCGAGAGTTATCGTGCTTACAGACGGACTTACAGACTTCAGGAAGTCATGGGTATCCCTCCACTTACGTTTTGGGATCAAAAACGGAAAACGGATATTTCAGCTAGGATATCCTTCAGCGCTATTTTGGCCTTTGCTGACAAGGGTCCTCGTCAGGCCTTAAGTCGGAAGAAACGAACCTAGGGAACGTTTTCGCGTTAATGGCTGTAGAGCTGAACGGGTGACCCAAACCACCGCCACACAAATTTGTTTGTACCTTTTTTCACGGATTTGCTAAACAAACCCGAGTGATATTTTCCTTTTTTTTCTTTTTTTTTGTCAGTTTGTTATTTAGCATAGTGAAGCAACGCAAATTAGCTGTTAGCTATGATGTTGTCTAAATAAACCTATCTCTCTCTCAATCCACACGATTCTATTTGTTTGTTTAATTAATATCGGTTATTTCCCTGCCCTAGCCAAACACTCCTTTTTTGCTTTCTTCGCAGGAATTAGCTTTTTGGGATCCCAAAAACGTAAGTGGCGGGATACCTATGACATCGAAAAAAATGTTCGTCTGTCCGTCTTTCTTTGAGCACGATAACTCTCGAAGGGAATCAGATATTTTGATGAAACTTGGTGTGAGGATTCATTGGGTCAAGGGTAAGGTCAAGTTCGTAGATGGGATCTGCAGCCATACATTTAGGGGTGGCGGAGGGGGTTTAAATTAAGGGGCAAGTGAAATATTTGTAAACAGATAATGTGATAGTCGATTATGGGGTAAGAAGACATGCTGAACACGATGGTGAAATTTTTATTTGAAGTTGGTTAGATGTTCAGTATTGGGGGAAGAAGATACGCTGAGTTCGTTTTTGAGCTTTCTTTTTTCGCCGGACAAGTAGTTCCGGAATTCGTCCGAAGTCGGGAAATTGGCAGAAGGGGCAGGAAGTTTTCGTCAAAACATGTGTGACTTATTGGGGTAAACACACAGGCTGAATCAATATCTGAAATTGTTTTTTTTCAGATGATTAGCTATTTGGCCTTCATCTGTTTCTGAATTTTAATAGTAAAAACGTTCAAGGAGTCTGCCGAAGAAGAAGGCATCTGGCGAAGACAAGACCCAATTGTCTGGATCAAATATTAACTTGGGATCCCATCGAAACCTTTGGTCTTGTTTGCTTTTGTTATTGAAGGCATACTAATTTTTTATTTTTCTTATTTCTTTTTTGTCTGCTGTCTGACGAACATTTAGTCTACTGACGAGGAGCCTTGCCGAGATTCTCCGAAATATCGATGAAGCGAATCTTGACGGTCAGCCAATTTTTTGCAATTTTTTTTTAGCAATTTTTTGGAGTTGCTTATCTGGTAGTCCGTCACACACTGGTGATGACATTGGTGGTCAGTGATCAATCAATCTTTATTTTTCAGGAATATTTTCGTACGTGTTTCCATGTCAAGGGCGTTTTCCCCATCAAAATTACATATTTTCACCATGAGACCCCGCCTTATGGGTCCTGGTATGTCTACGTGGCTCCGACAATGGAGTCCTAGACTTCTAAATTACATTCGAAAAAACTGTCTCTGGTTTATTGGTCACGGTACAACTCTCTTGTACAAAGTGCCATATGTATTATTATTTTCTTACGGTACTAAACAAAAACCGAATATTTGTACGGAAAGACTTACTTTTATCCGGCCAGTGATGACCAGGAAACCTAATGGATCGACTTTGCCGATATCACCGGAATGCAGCAGACCGTCGTCATCAATGGCCTCGTGGGTCTTCTGCTCGTCGTCCAGGTAACCCATAAAGACGTCTCGGCCGCCCATGCAAATCTGGAAAAATAAATAATAGATCCTTTCGCATAAAACAGAAAAACGAAATTTTCTGGATTTTTTCTTGATCAGCTAGTTACGCCTCCAAGATGATGTGCGAGGGATAAATACAATTTCGGATATTTCGGTTGCACTTGCGGCAAACCGTCCTCAACGAAAAAAAACAAAACTAAATCATAAAATCTACCACAATAACAACAGGTAAACGATGCGGAACCAACAAACAATGAGACGACATGTAACTAAAAACCAGAAGAACGATGCGGACTGAACGACATGCAGATAAAAGTAAAATAACGAAAGATAAAATGTGCGTGTTCAAAGTGTATATGTACAAATCTGTGAAATCCCGAAAATCTCGTTTTCTATTTTATTTGAAATGAATGGCCAGCTTGGCTTCAAACCTTATAATAAATCCTTTAGAAATCCTCAGACCCAGTCCCAAGTTCACGTTCTTTAATTTCTAAAACACTTCGTGACAATACACTTTGACCACTGAGGGGCCGGCAGGGATACGAGTTCGTTAGCTCGGCCCCTCTCGGAAACGTAAGTAACATAATTGGAAGAAAATGAATAACTACCAAACACTTAAAGGAAACTGAATAAAGAGTACCAAGTATCATCCCTATCTGTACGACTTCCGTTAAAATTGCCTGCAGAAAACCCAATCCAAATACGAAATAGTGTTTCCAAGCTATGATTTTTGCTCCATTTTGCATCTGTCCTTATTTCAGTACCAAACAATTTTAGAATGAACAAATGTCTCCAATCAACCCTTCTTAGGGAATATTTTTTAACCAGTTAAGCGCAAACGTATATCTAGAAGAAATTCCAATACGATCCGGCCAGCACTGTACAAAGATTTGAATGAATTGCGCTTTTTGTCTTGGAGTCTGCATTTGCAAACCTCCAGAAATGAACATCACTATTTTGAAAACGGAACGCTCAGGAGAAGAATGCTCTCCGTGGCCATGTCTGTAAATGCATTCTCCATGGTGTGTTCAAGTATAGTTTCATTGTTCAAGTGTCCTTTAAATGAATAAAGTTTATTATCCAAATAGCTTAAATCTAGAAGAGGAATAAATATTTACGAAATACACAGACACGAAACAAATTAGCTAATACACCTACAAGGTATGACCAGAAATAAATGATGGTATGAAACTATGTAAAAATTGGGCAGAAGAGTTAGCGCAGGATATGGAGAAAACTTTTTGCCAGCATTCCTCTCGGACCGACGCACGGAAGACGGCAGGAAAGGGAAACAGGGAATAACCTTGTTACGCTTATATATAGAACATTAATATTTATTTAATTTAATTAAGAAGGCTTCTTTTAAGGACACGTCGTACCTATAATGTCAATGCAGCTTATTTCCGTAATCGGTAATTCTGCATTACGTCCGCACAAACCAAAACCAATGGCTGTCTACCACATGTCTGTAGGAGGCTAGTATGGTTAACGATAATTAAGTTAGATGACACTAGGCTGGTAAGAGCGTAATATAATAAACTTCTAATTATGAGGAAAAGAAATACGTGACCATCGCCAGTTAAAGCCCTGCTTGATGATCTACGGCTATCTTATGTTTGGAATAGTGGCCATGGCCCTGTAGGCGACGATAATTTACTGCATAGAGTCACTAGGATTTTGGATGACCAAGAGATTCAAAAATGGAGAGCTTTAATAAGTCACTCCGAAACTTTGGAGTTTTACCGTGAGATTAAGGAGGTGTTTGGCCTGAGTTTTATTTTAAAATGAATCTACCTCAACATTTTTTGAAGTTATGTATCCAGGCCAGAGCTAATTCCCTCCCCCTGTTTTGTAGATTCAGAGTTTTTTACAGGGATAGGACTGGTCCAGTAGTCAGGTATAATCGCCAACTTCAACGCAAAGCAGGGGAAGAGGAAAACATGGACCACTTTCTCAATCGATGCTAGGAGCTTTCGGAGTTAGGGGATCTTTTTTAACGGGAGTATTTTGCTTCTTCAGGATATCATGAAATGTGAAACAATCTCTTGTAATGTGTATTATTGTTGTGTTATGTAAATGGCCCCTGGGCTTTTAAATACACTTATTATTATTATACCTTAAAGCACACCTCGCACTATTTACTGTTTATGTTCCAACATATAAAACTAGTTAAATACTATATATATTTGACAGTGCAAAACGGATAAGTCAGCTACATTATATTAGTGCTATATTTCGGCCCTTCTTGGCAAGGGCCCACTTCAGGCTCAAGCCGTTCAAGCTGGCAAAGAAGAGCCGAAATATAGCTCTAATAAAATTTAGGTGACTTGTCCGTTTTGCACCATCAAATATGATAGACAGTCAGCTTGGGCTGAAGGGATATCTAGTTAAATACTGTAGAACTAGGCTCCGCTTTTTAACAAATCATACACGGCTTTGGCTGTTATAAGCCCTTTTCAGTCCCATTGACGTCTAGCAAGAACACGGCAGAATTCAGATAACCGGTTTTACGTGTCAATAGTATGACGCCCGGAAACTCGTAGGGAAAGTGATACGCATGGAAAAGATTGAAACACGGCAAGTGTGAAAATCAGTGAGGTGTCGTTAGAGGGTTTTAGGGGAGTCCATTGTGCTTTAAGAATTAATAGATGCAATTACGGAAGTAGGTTGCATTTGAATTGTAGGCACGACGGGTCCTTTTAATAAGTAAATTTTGTATTTATTTATTTATTTGTGACCATTTGTATAACAGCGGAGTATGATTAAATACACAAAGTAAAATACACATATTTAAAACGCTTAACAAAGCAATAGATGTGCCTTCAGCCCAAGCTGACTGCGAATCATATTTGACGGTGCAAAACGGATAAGTCAGCTACATTTTATTAGAGCTATATTTCGGCCCTTCTTGGCAAGGGTCCTCTTCAGGCTCAAGCTGAAAAATGAGCTTGTGAAAAACAATTAAAGATTCTCATTAAATATCCGATTTTGTGAACTTTTTCTTTGAAAATTGGTCGAAGTCAAAGCTGGTCCTGTGATTTCATTCTGGAAATGACTGCTGTTTTTGCCGTTTGATTTGGTGGTCGAAAAGCGACCACAAGTTCATTTTCCAGCTTGAGCGGCTTGAGCCTGAAGAGGAACCTTGCCAAGAAGGTCCGAAATATAGCTCTAATAAAATGCAGCTCACTTTTCCGTTGTGCACCGTCAAATACTTAACAAGGCAATGTAAAACATGACAACATTCTTTTATAACGTGCTCATGTCTTTTTATCTTTCCTTTTTTTATGTTTATACTCCTTACTAATTCCTTGTGAATTTTCGGGTCAATAAAATTATTTACTTATTATTAAATCCAGAGAGACGAATTACATACAGACCACGCTAACTCCCCTAACGACAACTCATTGATCTTAACACTTCCCTTGTTTCGCTATTTTCGAAGCGTATCATGCTCCCGACGTTTGCAAGGAGTTCCCTCGTAAAAAAAACGATTATGTAATTTTTCCCCCGTTTCTGTTAGACGTTAATGGGCCTGGATACAGGCTTAAAATAGCCAAAGTCACTGGTAATTTGTCGAAAGCACAGACTGGTTTTAAGGCATTCTAATATTTTAGAATACTGGAACATAAACAATTAACAGTGTGATGAGTGCTTTGAGAAAGTTCCTCTTGTTCTATAAATACGGTATTGGTTGGCACATGCACTGTTATCATATGCTGACGCAGGAGGGGGGGGGGGTATCCTTAAAAACAACGAGAACGGTTATGTAAATTCTCTGTGCGGCTACTAGACTTGCCTTACTTTCTTCCGAAAGATGAAAGCCTTCTATCCAATTACAAGTCTCTCTTCCACCAGAGTGGAATCCCCAGAGACAAATATCCTTTTAGAGATAAGAAGGAAGTTTACAAAGGTATCAGCTCTCAATCCCCTTGTTCAATCTCTAAGCACCAGAAAGCAATTCTCAAAGTTTGCAGTCCCAGATCGCGGTTACGATAGAGTACTAACCTGGCCAGCATTGGGGGAGCTACTCACATCCTTCTGTCCACAAAACCTGTCCGCCAAACAGGTTGGCTGAAAGATTTGCAGAACCATATTTCCAGCATATATAAACAATTCGAAAATTCGGCTGCTTTCCTGCCAACTGTCCAATGCGAAAGGTCGTTCAGTAAATGTATTTTCTTTTTTTGTAAATTTGTTCTGTGTTCTTTTCTCTTCTTGTAGTAGTAGTAATAGTAGTAGTAGTAGACAGGTTTAATAGAAAAACTTGGCAGCATCGCTGATTTGCTTTTCTTTACAACAGATTCAAAATCAAACTACACTTGTAAATTTAAAACAAACAAGAAACATTAACTCTTATTGTACATATCGACGAAAGCCGGGACGAAAGAATTACCATATCGGTTTGTTCTTGCATTAACTGGAACTAACTTATTTTGCTTTCTCGTTCTTGATGGTGGAGGTTGATCAGGTAGAATGTCTCGGTGCTGAGTTTTAGAAAGCAAGAACTTTCCAAAACCCGTTATCAGAGTTTCGTACCGGTTTTGGAGTAACGGCAGTCCTAGCACTTCCAGAGCCTTTTCGTAGGGGATGTCACGGCGGCCCAAAATAATCGATACAGCTCGCTTCTGGACCGATTCAAGCTCCTGACAAAGATTTCTTGTACTATGCCAATAGTTGAAACACCCAGTATTAGGTAGCGCGCAATAAAGTTACTGACGTATTCGAAGCGAGCCCAACCAGAGCAAAATTGTAGTATGGCCAAGACCAGAGCAAAATAACACTAGAGAGTACCTATGCTTTCCATGCTTTGCAAACGGGTCATACTCGTAGCGCCGCCTACTACGCTTGTGGCACTTAAAGCGAGACAAACTTGGGGGTGCAGACATTTCTAGTAAAGCAAAGGCGCGGTCTGCACACAGCATGGAAACAACGGATGCTGTATCATTTTTGTACAATTTCCACAATATGAAGTTATCGAAGCCGACTCTGGTGAACGACTGAATGAGTTTCAGTAGGGACGTTCTCTATCACTAGTGGTGCTAGTTTCACTGCTGTTCGAGTGTGTGTCACTTTTCTCAAGTCTTGGCGCTACTCCCTAGTGTTATTTTACTCTGGAAGAAACAGCTAGTACTACCCGAACGACTGACAAACCGGACAGTTTTATTACAGCCATTAGTCGCGTTTTTTGCAATCGCTTGGAAAGAAAGTTGCCGTTTTTTGCGATCGACTGTCGACTGGAGGTCCAGTCGATCCGTTTTTTGTCGCTTGACTGGAGATCGACTGGGAACAAAGTCAACAGTCAATCCGATGCACCTTTCTCTTGGAGGTCCAGTCAAACTTGGTGCCAAATTTTGAAAACTCAAACATGTGGACCCAAAAACGTACAATTTACACCTCAGGAAGCGCCAGTACTGCAGCAGTTTCAGAGACTGCCGAGGGAAGAGTTGTGGGGATGGACTGATTTATTGACTGATTTAGACCGTTTTTCGAAGGCTTGTTCTCGCTCCCCTATCAAGCGACAAAAAACGGTCAACTGGATGAACCCGGGAACAAGTCCCAATCGCCAGTCGATCTGTAAAAAACGCGACTATTCTCTTCGTCCGCACTAGACTTCTGTTAACTCTATGGGTTTCCCAAGGAAACCCACCTTCAGAATCTCAAATTTTGTAAACAGTGAAAGAATATAATCCTCTTGTTTTGGAAAGACGATTCATAGCCATGAGAAGGTTTAGTCTAGGTAAACATATGTAAAAGGATGACAGAAGGGGTGGGTTAACTCGTCCAAAATAAGGAGATACTCTGGAGTAGAATTTAGAAGCTGCGACTAGGCTTTTCTTCAAAAGCACATCTAACCAACTTCAAATAAACTTTCGCTTTTAACAAATTTTCCGGTTTGGCCGGATTCCGGGCGAACTAGTTGTCCGGATAGAAAATGCTTTTCACATGAGTGTCCAACGTGTCTTCTTACCCCTAAGTCGAACATCTAATTAACTTCAAATAAAACTTTTACTTGTAACAAGCTTTCCGGTTTTCGACGGATTCCGGGCGAACTACCTGTCCAATGACAAAATGATTTTCACAATCGTGTTCAGTATGTCCATAAACGACTATCACATTATCTGTCTAAACATATTTCATTTGCCCTTTAATTAGACCCCCTCTCCCACCCCTAAATGTAGGGTTACAGAGCCCATCTACACATATGACCTTACCCTTGATCCAATGAATCCTCACACCAAGTCTCATCAAAATATCTCATTCCCTTCGAGAGTTATAGTGCGCACAGACGGACAAACGGACGGACGGACAACTTTTGCGATGTCATAGTTATCCCGCCACTTACGTTTTGGATCCCAAAAACAGACTTAATCTTCAATCTTCGGCCAGGAAGCAGTGGATTGTACTTACGGCTTTTTAGCGCTTTCTCGGCCTAGCCGAGTTTTGACCGTCACGCTACGCAAACTTCGCCGAAAGCTTCAAGGTCCGCCGACAACTCTTTCACACATAAGAATATGAGAAGCTTCAAAGTAATGTTTTCATTTTGTAAGACATGGCAGATCATCAGTATCAGGTCTATCTTCTATTTTGGACTTCTTTTGTTTTGCTTGGTTTTCCCACTTTAAAACTACCGGGCGTTCATAATTCAAATGTTTTGCGTCCAGCCGCGTCAGAGTACGTGAAGGCTGTACAGAGTCGAGAAGCGCTAACAAGAAAATCTGTTTTACGTGGTATAAACGCCCTCAAAAATTCCCTGGACAACCTGTACGCTGAAAATTTTTACAACGAGAAGTGTTTTAGAAGTACGCTGTACAGGACAATGATTCATATTTTTGTGATATATTAAGTATTGGATGGGTTTTTGATCCGAATTCTCCTCGCAATTCTCCTATTTCGCGTTGTTGGACTATTCAGATGAAACTAATTCTGCTTTTGTTGCGTTTTGGTCACAATCGAGAACGGGGAAAGCCTCGCGATTCTCTTGCTCCGATGGTGAATTCTCCTCTCCGTTCTCCTCCCTGATTGGTCAACAGAGGCGGGTGTTCAATATGCGTAAACACGTATACCGGGTTGAGGACGAGCTGCCAAATACTCTAAGTCCAAAACACGCCAGCAATCCTCAGGAAGAACAAGTAAGCGTGTCCGTACGACTCCAACTCAACGACTCAAATCCTGTGTCGATCAACCACCGCGATCTTTTTGAGCAGCTGTGACACCACTTCTGCCTTTCTTCCGCTAGATACTCGGTGAGGCCGGAGATTTTGCATCGGCAAGGAGAGATAGTCATCAAGAGCGTGTTCCACCCTTCTAACAATAGTTACTATTAGTTACTATTTCCGTTCCATCCTCACGAAAAGTTACTACGCTGACCGTTCCAGCCTTGTCGGAATAGTAACTAATAATTACTATCTGCTTACCATGCTCGGGAGCGTAGTAAGCGTAGTAACTACGCATCTCTGTAACGTGATTGGTCGGATTCACCCCTGGCGTGAAATCCTGCTGGAAAATAGAAAAATCGTTCCAGCCTTGACGGCAAAAATCCGGGATTCGTGACGTCATGCGTAGTAACTACAGTAAGTAGGATGGAACACGCTCCAAGAGCATTAGTGTTTTTGTCAAAAGCGAGAATACTCTATATGACTAAGTCCAAAACACGCCAGTGATCCTCAGGAAGAAGGAGTAAGCGTGTCCGTACGACTCAAACTCAGCGACTCGATCCCTGTGTCAATCAATCACCGCGATCTTTGGGCGCAACTGTGACTTCTGCCTTTTTTCCGCTAGGTACCCGGAGAGGCCGGAGATTCTTTATCGGCAAGGAGAGACAGTCATCAAGAGTATGGAGAAGCCAGAGGAGCAAAAACGGTAATTTGTACGAGAATCGAGAATTCAGAAGCGAAAACGGAGAACTGAGAATTCAGATAAAAAACGCAACTATTATTAAACACAAACTACTCGTGCTCGTACGAGAAATTCCACGTACCTCTCCATTGCCATCCTTGTCCGGTTGGTAGATGACCGTCCGACTGCCAGGGACTGTTTTACCCGTGCTTCCGAATTTGAATGCGTGAGGGGCGTCTAAGGTATGGGGGCCTGTTGATTCACTCATCCCGTATACCTAATAGAAAAGAAATAGTCAAGATAATAATACATAAATGGCACTTTACACAAGGGACTTGTACCGTGACCAATATACCACAAACATTGTTTCGAATATAATTTAGAAGTCTAGGACCTAACCTAACCTAACCTATGTATTATAATTAATTTCCGTGACATGAGGATGTGAACTGGTTAGATGAATTTGCCTTCGGGCGGGATCACTGTTCCTATGACCGGCTTCTACCAGACGACTGTAGTGGTTTGAGAACGCTGTTCACAAGCCCTCGGTAGCTCAGGTGGTAGAGCGACTGCCATGTATGCAGAGGGTCCTGGGTTCAAATCCCGGCATTTTTGTCCATCAGTTCACTACTTGCTTTTAAACGTCAAAAAGCATTATTGTCCTACATAGCAACCAGTTTTGACAGAAATAAAAATTACAAGAGATATCGAAAACATCCGTAAGGATGAACTTATTCATACTAGAATTTTAAAACCAGCATGTTTTATATTGCTAATTACTCAATAATGATTCATTATGCTACTGCGGTCACATAAGATGCTGTAAATGCTTCAGCCAACTGTATTGTCTATTGCATGATATCTGCAAATATTCTTTCCCCCAAGCAACAAACACAATGACAAAAATGCGCTGACATTCGACAACTTCCTGTTTCTTCTCAAATTAAGTCTGCGAGCATGCTGGATCATGAGTGAGTAATTAGCAATAGCATTTTGTAGCTTCTTATATCTCAAGATCTAAACAGTTCATCCTTACGAATAGTGTGTTTGTCTTGTTTCATTGTTATTTTCTTTCTCGCTCAAGATCTGTTGCTAGGATGGGAATGTTTGATGCCGGCTCTCACTCAGGCCTAACAGTGGTCCACAAAGACGGTGAGTTTATGTGATGCGAAGTGGGGTGGGTTAGGATTAAGTAGTCTTGGTTTGGATGTGAACTATAAAGAATGAGTTGCAGTAAATACAGTTATTTTTTCAGGTTTAGGTTCAGGTTCTATTATTTCGAAAATACTTCGTGACAATATATTTTGATCACTGGGGGCCGGCAGGGATACGAGCTCGTTAGCTCGGCCCCATTTTAAACACTGAGTATATGTACATAGTATAAATGAGTCGTTCCTCTGTAAATACGCATACAAAAGAAATAAAGACTCCTTCCATTCCGCATACTTACACACGCCATACCAAACTCTCCACACGATAAAACAAAAAAATAAATAAAATAATAACACCAAGTCGTGGCCTAAGCTGAAGGAACGCTAAAAGATTTCGTAACTTCGTTCACTCCTTCAAAACTCAGCTCAGTTTTCAATAGAACACAAGCCGCCTGCCATTGCCCCGCGGGGTTTTTGGGGAATAAATTCGTTCAGATTCATTCACGGCAAAATACAACAAACGTACAAACCCATTAAAGTTTAACCGAAAAGGGATGTGAATGGACGATCTAGTTACCCATCACATATCAATCAATCAATCAATCAAGTTTAATCCAAATAGCTAAAAGCTAGAGGAGGAATACAAACATAAGAAATACACAGACACGAAACAAATGAACTAATACACTTACAAGATATGACCAGAAATAAATAATGGGATGAAACTACGTAAAAATTGGGCAGAAGAATTAGCAGGATATGGAGAAAATTGATTGCCAGTATTCCTCTTGGACCGACGCACGGAAGACGGGAGGGGAGGGGGGGGGGGAGATGGACCATCTGGGATAACACATTATCTTAGCTTCGAATTTGTTTGAAAGAGTATTTCTGCGCTCAGTTAATTTAACATATTCACTTAAAGAGGCCTAATTAGTTACTTAATTAGTAACGTTACTTCGTTACTCCGCTATTGCGCTTGTACCTGTGTTGTATGCTTGACGAAAATGATTTACGAAAAATAAGTGTTCTCGCAGTGAGCTACCTTCCGCTAGCTGATCACTGACCACTGAAAGGCCACGTTTGTATTGAGATTCAAATTTTCCGCGTCACAGTAGAATTTTGCGTTGTGACGACGGCTGTAAATACCCTGGACGTCATACAAAATAAATCCCTTAATGCACTCCAAATAATGCAGTTAAGTGATACAAAAATAAGTTGGCTTTCAGTGAAACTTTAAGTACCGTTACAATGCTTGCCGTGGGAATACAAAGATACCGGACTACCAGGATCTGTATGGTGATGATGATGATGTTTTATTGATCCACCAAAATTGATGATAATAACATAAATGATTATATAAATACGCAAAAACAAACAAATACTAAAGCGACCTCTGATCCATCAGAACGACTAAAATAAACAACAACACATGAAAATGGCGAAGGCCGATTAAAGACCGTAAACAATGACAACAACTTTAAAAACATTAAAAAAAAAAAAATTAATAAAAATAATTTACCGCTCATGGAGGAAAGATGAAAATTATGCTTGACCCGTTGCAACTTACGTCTAAACTTTTCATGCTTTTTCATCATAATTTCAAGAGGGTGTTTTATATCAAAAGTCTCCATCATATTAGTATCGGACTCATACCTGTTAAAATGACACAACCATTTGGAAAAAGTAAAGGATCGGGTTTTAATATGCGACGTATCAGCAAGCCGAAAAACTGGGAGGAACGAAGAAGCTATGAGACACTGTGGCAAAGCTGTTACGTTAAACACAAGTGCTCTTCGCCGGTTCAGAGGCTCACGCAAACCAACAATCGACCAAAAACTAGCAGCCACCCTTCTCTCAACTTCTTTTACCACTGATGCACGGGTCTGATGTATCTATTTATGTATTTATAACCCCTTACATTCAAACTGAACAAGAACGGAGTAAATGGAAGAAAAGAAATAAAGAACCAAAGAGAGAAACGACAAAATGTATACAGCACTACAGATAAAGAAAACACAAAATGCAAGTTAATCAGTGGTCATCCATTGGGCACAAAGTACTGGTACCACGGGTGTGCGACCGTTCCAAGAACTTTCTGGACTAACTTATCTACAGCCTCGTTCGGTTCTACCAGGCTGAATTTTCTTATTAGGTACCTGTCGCTTGTCCACGGTGGCAGCACTTTTAGTAAATATTTTAGGTAACGAAAATAAAGCGACCGGACTCGAGACTGCTCGGTAGTCGTGAATAGTTTCCAAAATGGAGCCAGATATAAAACGTGGGGTAGCGCCACAGCGCTGTAGAGTTTGACGAGCAGACTGCGCGAAAAGTGGACCTTGTTTTTGGGATCCCAAAACGTGAGTGGACGGATACCTATGACATCGCAAAAGTTGTCCGTCCGTCTGTCCGTCTGTGCGCACTAAACTCTCGAAAGGAATGAGATATTTTGATGAAACTTGGTATGAGGATTCTTTGAGTCAAGAGTAAGGTCAAGTTCGTAGATGGGCTCTGTAGCCCTACATTTAGGGGTGGGGGGTTACATTAAGGGGCAAATGAAATATTTTTAAACAGATAATGTGGTAGTCGATTTATGGGGTAAGAAGACATGATGAACACGATGGTGAAAACCATTTTGTCATCGGACAAGTAGTTCGCCCCGAATCCGGCCAAAACCGTAAAGTCTGTTAAAAGTAAAGGTTTTATTTAAAGTTGATGAGATGTTCGATTCAGGGTAGGAAAATATGCTGAACTCGACGGTGAAAACCATGTTCTTGCCGGATACGTAGTTCGCCCGGAATCCGGAGAGAACCGGAAAATTTAATGTAAACGTTTTATTTGGAGTTGATTAGATGTTCAATTTAAAGGTAAGAAAAATTGCTGAACACTTCTTCGAAAACAATTTTCTACCCGGACAAGTAGCTCTCCCGGAATCCGACCGAAAACGGAAAATTATTAAAAGTTAAAGTTTTATTTGTAGTTGATTAGATGTTCAATACTGGGAAAAGAAGAAACGCTTAGTTCGTTTTTGAGCTTTCTTTTTTCGCCGGACAAGTAGTTCAAAACAGATATGACTTATAGCGGCAAATACACATGCTGACTCCGTATCTGAACTTGGTTTTCTCAGATGATTAGCTATTTGGCCTTAATCTGTTTCTGAATTTTAATAGTAAAAATGTTCAAGGAGACTGGCGAAGACTGGATCTGGCGAAGACAAGACCCAATTGTCCGGACCAAATACTGAATTTTTGGGATCCCATCGAAACCTTTGGTCTTGTTCACGATAGAAGCGTAAGCGAATCGAAGTTTCACGCCTAAGACAAACATGGCTGCAAGGCTTTAGTGTAATATACTACTACTGTGTACTATTACTACTTACATGGATAGCTTGCTAACGTTAGAATAGTATCCTGGTCATACTAACCTCGTAAATAGGGATGTTCAGTGATGCAAAGTAGTTGAGGATATCTACGGAAATGGGGGCCGCGCCGGAGTAGCACAAGCGGGTATTTTCCAGACCCAATGCCTCCCGTACTTTCCTGAAGACTATCCTCTCAGCCAGGAAGAAGCCAAACGGCTTGGAGTCATCCCTGAAAAAAGTTCAGTCATTTTTCTACACTACAACACAGTTTTTCATCTTACTCTCTTTTTGGGATCCCAAAACGTAAGTGGCTGGATACCTATGACATCGCAAAAGTGGTCCGTCTGATAGCACGATAACTCCCGAAGGGAATGAGATATTTTGATGAAGCTTGGTGTGAGGATTCTTCGGGCCAAGCGTAAGATCTAGTTCCTAGATGGGCTCTGTAGCCCTACATTTAGGGGTTGGGGATAGGGTTCAAGTTAAGGGGCAAACAAAGTATTTTTAAACAGCTATTGTGATAGTCACTTATGACGTAAGAAGTCATGCAGAGCACGATGATGAAAGCCGTTTTCTCGTCCGACAAGTAGTTCGTCCGGAATCCGGAAAAAAACGGACAGTTTAAAAGTTTTATGTGATGTTGATTAGATGTTCGAAAGAAATAGAAAACCGTGATTTTTGGTTTTTTTTTTATTGATCAGCTAATTATCCCTCTAGGAGATGTGCGAGGGATAAATATAAATTCGGATATTTCGGTTGCACTTTCGGCAAACCGTCCTCAGCGAAAAACAAGCAACTAAATCATAAAGTCCAACACAATACCAACAGAAAAGTGATGCGGAACCAACGAAACATACCTCGCACATCATCCTAGAGGGATAATTAGCTGATCAATAAAAAAAAAACCGAAAATCACGGTTTTCTATTTCTTTCGTAATGAATGGTCAGCTTGGCTTCAAACCTTATATTAGATGTTCGATTTAGTGGTAAGAAGACATGCTGAACCCTTATGTATAAATCATTTTCTATCCGGATAAATAGTTCGTCCGGAGCCGGCCAAAACCGGAAAATTTGTTAAAAGTAAAAGTTCTGTTGTAGTTGATTAGATATCCGATTAAGTGGTAAGAAGAGATGCTGAATCTATATATGACAATAATTTTTTACCGGGACAAACAGTTCGCCCGGAATCCGGCTGGAATCGGAAAATTTGTTGTGAATTATATTTTTATTTGAAGTTGATTCAAATAAATTTTATTTGAAGTTGATTCGGAAATATAGTTATGGGGGAAAGAAGATACGCTTAAATTCGTTTTTTAGCTTTCTTTTTTCGCCGGACAAGTAGTTCCAGAACATGATGAATCCATATCTGAACTTGGTTTTCAGAGATGATTAGCTATGTGGACAGTATGTAGACTTAATCTGTTTCTGAATTTTAATATTAAAAGTGTTCAAGGAGTTTGGGCGAAGGCTGGATCTGGCGAAGACAAGACCGAATTTTCTGGGTCGAATACTGGATTTTTGGGATCCCATCGAAACCTTTGGTATTGTTTTACTTTGGGCCAACTCTTATGATCGTGCTTAATAGCAGTGTTGCCAATCTCCCAACATCAGAACGTTCCAACTTCAAAATTTTCTAAACGAGCGCCTGTATCGGGAAGATCCAGGGTTGGTCACCAAGAACCAGGGTGTACGAGTTACTTCAGGACTTGGTTACTTTGGGTTACATTGCATTGGGTTACATTGGGTTACTTTGAGATACTTTTGGGTTACTTTCCAGGGTGTACGGAGTTACTTTTGGTGACCAACCCTGGGGGAAGACGCTGATATTACACTTTATTAAACCTATTTGAACAGTGCGTACCTATTTGACGTTCCTCGCCGACGATGAAAACCAGCATTTCCGGCCATGATTATAGTGCGAACACACGATCCAGATCAGGAGCTCCCGGACTGGAATTCCTACCCGGATTTTCGGCACCGTCATCACTTCCATATGGAAAAGTTTTTTTTCAACTTGAATCCTGATCGTGTGTTCAAGGCATTAGCCCATACACAAGAGGCGAACCCAGTCAAACCAATTATATACAATTATGGACAGCATGTGGTTCTCTTGTTAAGTTAATTAGTACCTAATCAATAACGACAATAATGGTGCTTAATTTCCAAACTCAACCAATTAAAACCTTTCCGTAAACAGAGACGATCTTGGTTTCGGCATAACCATGAATTTGGAAGCTTACTCCTAATGAAAAATTCTTCAACTTTGTAGTTGTACGAAAAGGTTGCATGTATTGATATGTAGTAGTATGGAATACTTTGATTGAGCATGCCTTCGACTGGGTTAATCTTAAGTAGTAGTATCCGATAGCATCCAATCTTGCTATAATAATAATACAAAGCAAGAGAAAAGGCTTTCGCCTCTAGACAACCCTAAGAAATTTTGAGTAGTCGAACTGATCAGAGTTATAAATCCCATCAACAATAATTAAAAATCCCATCAACAATAGTTAAAAGTCCCATCAACAATAGTAGCATCCAGTTTGCTAGTAGTAGCATGTAGTGGCAACAGTTACTACTGGGTGCTACTTTTTCGTACAGCTCCATACGACTAAGTCTCGATAATGTTTCCTCGAGTGCAGCTCTGCAGCTGAGGGATTGCAAACAGCTGAGGGATTTAACGATTTCTGAGAGATGACGTATAGTCAATGTTCCTGAGGCATTAAAGTCCCGCAGTTCTTTTCTATCCGGAATGTCTCATTAACCAGTCAACGAAGTCGCCTAAGACTGGCGAACTTCAATAATCAGTTGTTCAAGTTTCGTGTCGTTAAACGGTTTTGCCAGGTTTTGTATAACTAGTAAACTGAAAAACAAAAATGCACCTCAGCCGGGATTTGAACCCAGGCCCCTCTGCTTACAAGGCAGGCGCTGTAACCATTGAGCTATCGAGGGGCTTGCGCGTGAACAGAGGTTAATTTTTCTTCGGGGATACTTCTGTCCTTTGCAAGAGGCCCTACCCGTGCTTATGCCGATGATATTTTGCTGATAAGTCAAAGCAAGACGTCAAAGAAGTCACTTTCTCTTATTCAGATGCTTTCGACCGGATCGGTCTGGCTTTGAACATTAACAAATGCGAACATATATCTTTAAATTCATCTAACCAAGAACCGCTTCATCTTGCAAGTAAGTCTATCCCCCTTATCACATCTCGTCGGTGGTTGGGCATCCACATTACTAACAGCATCAAATCGTTCTGGTCTCAAACAGTTAATGATGCAAAAAGCGAGATTCAGGTATCATACTTGATCGAAGATCGTTGTTAATCGCAGAAAATACAATAAAAAAGCCCTTGGTAAATTTTACAGTAGTTTCACTGTTCATTCTATTTTACTTCTTTCTGGCCTCTCCTCAGTTTTAAAGAAAAAAAGATCTTCATTCCCTCCATTCTTGTTTTTACCGATATGCGAAATTCCTCCTTTTCCTACCCCCTTGGTACAAAAAAAACATCTGATTTCGCGTTACAAGCTTCCGGATAGAAAAAAAGGCTCCACAACGTCCCATCTCAGCTTCCCCGCACATCACGGCCTGTCCCTGCTTCTTTAGTGAATTTTAGTGTTTTGTTCAGTTTTTTTTTCCTTTTCATTGTTTGTACTCCGCTATTCTGTCCTTTCAGCGGGTTATACAAATACAAAAAATTATGCTCCCGACGAGTATTTGCGCATTTTGCTATCGATTCGTAAGACCGATTATCTGAATTTCGAGTTTTTACTAGAAGTCAATGGGCTTGGGAAAAAGCTTAAAACACCACAAGCCGTGGATAATTTGTTAAAAGAAGAGCATGGTTTTACAGTATTCAAATACTTTTGAATATTGGAGCATAAAGAGTAAGTAGTGCGAGGTGTGCTTTTCATCATTCTAACCGTTCATAAAACCAAGAACAAATAATCAGATAGAACTTCTGTATTTAGTTGCATGCAGCGACTATGAAAACCACGAAAAAATTGAGCGGACCTAGAGGTATTTACTCTAGCACTGAGCTGATGTTGATACGCGTTTACTCCTCTTCCGTCTTCACCGTTGCTTATCACACAAGCAATACGGAAGGA
This sequence comes from Branchinecta lynchi, assembly GCA_023053575.1. NCBI lineage: Eukaryota > Metazoa > Arthropoda > Branchiopoda > Anostraca > Branchinectidae > Branchinecta > Branchinecta lynchi. The sequence continues at coordinate 19,636,108 of JAKZAP010000020.1, forward strand.
GGCTAGCACAAAGACTAATAGTGGGAAAGACCGGTGACTTCGCTAAAATCGGGTCGGAAAATCGATTGGAGCGCCCCCTAGCGTTTGGACTTTGTCCAATTCCAGCGGTAGATGACTAATATAATCAAAGCAAGATGGCGTGAGTAGGCAATGTCTGTCAACATTAACTGATTCGAAAATCGTGGATTCAACATTTTTCCATAAAAAACTGATTTATTCTTTCCTACTTTTTATTTTCCAATTAAAGAGGAAATCTGAATGGAGAAAGAATGCTCATCATAAACAAAACGTGCTTTGATGATGATTCTGCGGAAAGCGATGGAAGAAACAGTCAACAGAGCGATTTTTTAACGAAAGAACATCCGCTAAACGGCGCTGATTGTTGTGACTCATGGGGCTTACGGGAGTTTCCGCTATTTCCCACTTTTACTGTCTTTGGGCTAGCAGGACTCGCAGGAGGCGTATTGGCCCTGGAGCGCGTCCTAGAACCAATCAGCTTTGACTGCTAGATTTCCTCTTCAGCGACTTAACAACGATATAGCTATTTGTAGACTGAGTTGCCAAGTGTGACATTTTTGGTGCTTTTTGACGCTTTTTGAATCTGGGTGACACTATGATACTTTTCCTCTGAAAATGACACTTTTTCACACAAGTGACATTTTTTAAGTCAAATAAAGCACCTTTTCACTTTTATCAAGGTTACGGATTATCGTCACCAAAACCGTACTTCACTTCGATTTAGTACACAAAGAAAGTTTGAATCCCGTTAAAGATCATTCCGATTAAATTTTGTGACAAAACTGCCATCTAACAATTAAGAAATGTTTTGAAAAATGTTCGTACAAATTAGAATATTTGCATTTTCCTCTTTGCGCTGCGGAATGCGCACAAGAAACTCGAGGTGTCAAAAAGCACCTATTTGTCAGGAGTTGTGACACTTTCGTGAGTTGATCTTTTGGCAACCCTGTTTGTAGAGGTAACGAAACGTGATGTGGCGCGAAGCTAGTAACCTCCGCTGGTTTGCGTCGGGTGTCGGCCGTATTTTACTCGACTCAGCATGTTTGTAGGACCGAGACCGGGAGACAACAGTTCTATCTCGTTATTTGTTCTTGATAAAACCCACATTACTCACCCTTGCATTGCACTGCTGTTATACTTCGTACCAAGTCCTTTCGCCCAGGTAGCAATCGCCCTTTTAACACCCTTCGTTTGGCTTCCAACATCCATCATCTTCTCGTAGATTTTCTCCCAGACTCGAGGGACTCCGAAGAAAATAGTGGGCTTGACCTCTTTTAGTGTGTTGATAAGCGATCCCTGCGAGAGAATAAAGTTAGTCTCCCTCAGACCGAGACTACTTAGAGAGTCGAGGTGGAACACGGTCACCTATTTTTTCCAGAAAAGGTGAGGACCACGGCAGCACAAATCGGTGCTCTTTAATAATAATAATACAAAGCAAGAGAAAGGCTTTCGCCTCTAAATAACTCTAAGAAATTTTGAGTAGTCGAACTGATCAGAGTTAAAAATCCCATCAACAGTGCACTTGAAACTATTGATCGATTCAGCATTAACCACATCTTCGGTAAGGTGTTCCAAGGATCAACAATTCTGTTGCCACAACCCCACTTGAAAACGTCCTTGTGGAATCTTGATTCTGAAAGCTTGTACGCGTGCCCCCGACGATGACGGTTAATGCTGAATCTTACTAAATCAGTCACTTTCAAAATTGTCATAACTTCCATTGATTAATTTGAATGTTTCAATCAGGTGTCCTCTAAAAAATCTGTATGCAATGGAGGAAAGGCACAACTTGGCTAATCTCACTTCGTAGGGAAGATCGCGCATTTAATGAATCAATCAGTCATCGCATGTATTCCTGAATATCTGTTTCACAACATGATAACATAGGACTGAAAACTTAAACAAAATATAATTGATATATACAATTCGTTTTAAAACTTGTACGACTTCATAACTTGTAACAAAATTAAACGGTATGTCAACATAAAAAATAAACAAAATTAAACGGTATGTCAAACATAAAAAAAATATAAAATATGTAATATTAGATTAATTGTCAAAACATTATGCGTGTCTTCACTTGTTAAAAAACTTCACAAAATATGGCACAAATGACTTACGGAATCTATCAGAATGGTAGATTCTGTTCAATGAATGAAAGGCTTTTACTCCGCCAAAATGACGAATCAAGAAAAGGAAAAAACGTATAAAAGTTAAAGTGTCTTACCTATAATACTAACGCAACCTACTTCCATAACCACTCCATATATTTCTAAACCCGGAGACCCCAATTTCGTTCGGTACATTGTAACCCCTCTAACAAAACCACGCTGATTTTCTCACTCGCCGTGTTTTGCTACCTTCGCTGTGATGGTTGTCTGCGAGAAGTTTTCCCATCAGAAAAACCGGTTATGTAAATTTGTTCCCTGTTTTCGCTGTAAGTCAACGGGTCTTGGAAAAGGCTTAAAACGGCCAAAACCGTGGGTTAAGCACAACCTAGTTTTAAATTATTCAAATATTTTAAAATACTGTAAGTTGAATAGTAAATAGTGCGAGAGGTCCTTTAAGGTATTTACAATATAAATATCGAAATTTCTGATCTTAATGCACATAATCCGTAACACTCAACGATAGGATAACCGACTACAGATAAAAATGAAAATACAAACATATCGTTGAAATAAAATTTCGAACAGGGCGATAACTTAAGAAGATGGTGGTCAAGACGCCTACAGCTGGTATTTAATTTACATTGCTTTTTAAAACTCACCTGGATGGGGTCCTTCAAACCTAGATAATTTTGTATTAATCCATTTGAATGATATCGCTTATGCTTGCACAGCCACTTGCCAAATTTGAAAAAAGAAGTTCTTATGTCAGAAAGGTTTGAAGAAGTCAGATAGGAGAAGAAAGGGCTAAAGATAAGTCCCTGAGTAAGAACCACGGTGTTCAAAATTCAAAGTCTTTCGAGACAAAAAAAAACTGTAACGGATCTAGGGTATCGGAATCTCTTTCTCTACATTAAAACAAAAATGATCTGAAAACGGAGATTACTGTAGTAAGTGACAAAATGCCTTTAGCCTCTCAATAATTTCATGGAAAACAGGAACTTTCGCCGTATAGAAGTTGTCCACTAAGGACACTAAGTCCTTTACTGGGTTGATCGAGCCATTCGTTACTATTAGGGATGAAAGGGCAATCCAGAAATTCGTAACTCGGTTCTGGACAAACCATCTTCTAACCCCCTTTGAGAAACCTCAACCGCACAACTTAAAATCATGCCTATGTCATAATTAAATTTAAATCATGCTATTTTCTAATTGTTACCGAACGCAGAATTATCACCTTTGATGCTCGCGATCATCAAAAGTATATTGTAACGATCGTAACTCTTTTGGAGCGGAAACAATAAGAGGGAGGAGCTAATTTACTTGTCACACCGGGTCAGAGCAAAATAACACTAGGGAGTAGCGCCTAGACTTGAAGAAATTGACACACACTCAAATGACAGCGACAGTAGCACCACTAGCGATATAGAACGTCCCTACTGCAAATTCATTCATTCGTGCACCAGCACTGGCTTTAATAACTTCATATTCTGAAAACGGCAAAAAAAACGATACATCCTCTCTCATATCCTCAGTGTGTGCAGACTGCACTCGAAATTTCTTAATCCGCAAGTTTGTCTCGCTCTAAATGCTGCAAGCATAGTCTGCGTCGCTGCGAGTATGGCCCGTTTGCAAAGCACGGAAAGCATAGGTCTTGACAGTTGACACTACTCTTTATACGATTTTCTTTTTTTTTCATGTACTTCATTGTATATTTAGTAGGCTAATTTGTCTTTAACGGTCAGCTGTTTATTAGTATGTAAGTGTGTGTGATTTTGACTGACATGTTGTTGTTCCTTTTTTATACATTACTCTTCAGTTTTGAAGGATTCAAATAAATAATAATAATAAATAATAAAATTTTGCTCTGCACCGGACGATCGAATGAAAACAATAACAGAATCGTAACGATCGCAATCAATAATACTTCGGTGTAACGCAACCACAGACCATCTAATGTGACAGCAAAGACTAACCTTTAAAGCATCAGGGTCGGCAAAGTAGATGGTGGCACCCATTGACAGGGCACCATAAATGTCAACAATCTGGAGAGAAAACAAATTGTGAATAGGCACATCCATAACCCTCCAGGGTTGGTCACCAAGAACCAGGGTGTACGAGTTACTTCAGGATACTTTGGGTTACTCAGGGTTGCTTTGAGTTACTTTTGGTTACATTGGATTGGGTTACATTGGATTGGGTTACATTGGCTTACTTTGGGTTACACTGGGTTACTTTGAGATACTTTTGGGTTACTTTCCAGGGTGTACGAAGTTACTTTTGGTGACCAACTCTGGATAACCCTCTCATCTTCCGCTTAACTCATGCTTCAACAACACTGACGCATTTCTACCGGCACATTCTAGCCGTTCCTCGGGGACTTTTCGCGAGTCCTCACTGATAGTCCGAACAGAAGATCAGATTTTCCGGCAGGATTTCCTGCATTTTCCATCATCAATCGTAAAAAAAAAAAATCAACTTTTCTATACGGTAGTGAGGATGGTTGCAAAAATCCGGGCAGGAATTCCAGACCGGTAGCACTCAACTCTGATCGTGTTCCAGGCAGGACGAGGAATGCTTCGACTATCATCACCATCATCCAAAAGGACTTCCTTTCGGATTCTATGCATAGTCGATTTGGGGAGTTACTGATGTCGCTCGCTTTTGAAAACAGATGTCAGGTATGGTTCAAAGGGAGTTTAATTATGGGATAAGACTGGTCTGAGAAAAAAAACTCTATTTTATACTGACTATGATTCTATTTGTAAACTGTAGGCTGCAGATGTAAAATTAAGAAAACAAAAGCGAAAATAAAGTGGACCAACGAGATCACTGCCACCCCTTGATTTGCCGAAATTGTACCGATACCAATGACTGGATGAGTAGCCTATGTATGACTGGGGACGAGCGGTACTAGGATTCTATGGATTTCGGAATGGATTATTATTTGAATTTTAAGCTCTGACAAGGTAATACAAAGATAATTTACAATGCCGTTCTAGATAAATACTCTCTGACCCCAAGCTGAAACATTTCAAACAAGTCGGGGAAGGAAACAAACCTGTAATCCTTCCCCGACGTTGACCCAGAAGATTGGCAGACTGACGAGGACCCTTGCCAAAAAGGGCCGCAATATAGCTGATGAAGAATCGTAGTTGACGTATATCCGTTGTAAACATTGTTTGAATATATGCCGTTCTAGCTGTTAAAGCACAATTCTTGGGCCTACTAGAAATGATCTTTTCACGACGATATGGCTCAGAAATATCGTTTTTCGAAATACTATTACTTTCCACGTGAAATGAGCGATTTTGCTGTTGGCGCTTCTCAACTCTATCCAGCATTCCCGCTCTCCGACGCGGCGGCTGGGCGCAAAATAATTTAAAACTGAACGCGCAGTGGTTAAAAAGTAGGAAAAACAAGCAAAAGAAGTCCAAAACAGAATATAGACCTTAATTCGGTTACACTTTAATAATTCTTTTTTGCATTAGGAACGGTTAAATATTTTTGTTGTTGTGTGGGTCAGGTATTATTCTCTAGTTTCGTTCGAAACTAGAAAAATCTAAAAATAAAACACGCGGTCATTTGACCTGCATTTACTTACTTGAGCTGCAACGTGACTAAGTGGTAAGAAGCTAATCATTGTTTCTCTGTCCTTGACTCTGACCCAACTGACGACAGCATGGGCGTTCCAAGTCAGATTATCGTGACTAAGCATGACACCTTTCGGGGCTCCCGTGGTTCCAGACTGAAATAAGGAGATGGCGTTTTAGTCAACAAAGCCGCTTCCACAAAACAGGTTTAAAAACTGACGTACTCTCCCATCGTTTCACTTTTGGGGAGAAAAAGAAGGACGCGCCTACGTACTAAAGTTCAAGTTTTTTTTTTCCAGCGTAATACTTTATGAGCTATTGAACTATGAACTATTAGTTACTATTTCTGTTCCAACCTCACCAAAAGTTACTACGCTGACCGTTCCAACCTTGTCGAAATAGTAACTATTTGCTTACCACGCTCGGGAGTGTAGTAAGCGTAGTCAAAGACAATAATAGTGGGAAAGACCGCTGACTTCGTTAAAATCGGGTCTCTGAAAATCGAATGGAACGCTGCCTGGCGTTTGGACTTTGTCCAATTTCCAGCGGTAGATGATTAATATGAGCACAGCAAGAGGGCGCGAAAAGGCAATGTCTGTCAACATTAACTGATCCGAAATCGTGAATTCAACATTTTTTTCCATGAAAAAGCGATTTATTGTTTTCCTACTTGTTTTTTATTCCAATTAAAGAGGAAATCTGAATGGAGAGAGAATGCTCATCATAAACAAAACATGCTTTGATGATGATTCTGAGGAAAGCGATGGAAGAAATCGTCAACAGAGCGATTTTTTAACGAAAGAACATCCGCTAAACGGCGCTGATCGTTGTGACTCATGGGGCTTACGGGAGTTACCGGTCTTTCCCGCTTTTACTGTCTTTGAGCGTAGTAACTACGGATCTCCGTAACGTGATTGGTCGGATTCGCTCGTTGCATGATATTCTGCTGGAAAATAGAAAAGTCGTTCCAGCCTAGACGGCAAAAAGCCAGTATTCGTGACGTCATGCGTAGTAACTACGGTAAGTAGGATGAAACACGCTATATATAACTAAGTCCAAAGCAAGCCAGCGATCCTCAGGAAGAAGAAGTAAGCGTGTCCGTGCGACTCAAACTCAACTACTCAGATCCTGTGTCAATCAATCACCGCGATCTTTGGCAGCAGCTGTGACACCACTTCTGCCTTTCTTCCGCTAGCTACCCGGAGAGGCCGGAGATTTTGCATCGGCAAGGAGAGATAGTCGTCAAGAGTATTATCACTCGCCGAGGAATCACTTATGCCCGGCTCAGACGGCGTTCGTAAAGTGCGTAAAGTCGTTCGCAAAGTTCGTAAAGTTGCTCCGCTAACCCGCGTAAAGTACTTTATGGAAGCATGCAAGAAGTTCGACTTTAGTTAACTTTTTTCGTAAAGTTCGGAAGGTTGACCAATAGGAGAAGAGATGGGAAATAAGATATGAAAATGTATTTGTAAATGGGGAATAAGAGAATGAAAATGATGAGATGATGATTCTTAGAGGTTCATATGATGATAATAATAATAAGGTCGAATAATTTGAAACGTTATTTTGCAAGGATAATTAATTATAAACAATTTTCATTTTCTTTATAATTTTGTTGTTCTACTTGGTTTCTGTCAGGTGAGTTGGGAAAAAAAGAATTACTTATTGGATTAAAATGTTTTGAACTAATTTATTTAATTATATTATTTTCGTTACTGGATTATTTTAATTTATTTACTGGTGGTTCCTTTCCAGTATCTGGATATTAACCATGGCCCATTATGGCTTTTAATTTTAATAAATAACTACCTATGGTTTATATATGATAATAATTATCTCTAACAATTATATTTTTTTTCTTTCTAGAACAAATTGCCACAATCAATTCTCGTAATGTTATCTAGGTGAAATTTCCGTCTGAGCGGCAACAAACTTTACGAACTTTACGAACGCCGTCTGAGTCGTCCTTTACGCGGGTTCCAAAAACCGGAGTCTCAGGAAGACGGGATACCATCTTGCGACTGCCATACAAACTAATTGAGAGTAACGCACCTTCAATGGAGACGATGGTTTTCCGAACCTGCAGATGCCTGCAAACGAGGAAGGAGCTTTTTTGTAAATTCAAAATCAAAGAAAGTTACTTGAATTTCTACTTCAAATTTGTGCCAGCATAACCCTGATATAGTTGGCTGTTAGCTGATATCAAGTTTGTTATTTTTGTTTTCCATTTTACTTTTTTATATGCAAGTAACAAAGCCAAGGTAGTGGAACAGTTAAAAAAGTGTTCAAATAAGCCTACCCCTACTGTACAAACCCTAGAATTATATGCAGGATTGGTGCAATTCTGGACCATTTAAGTAAGACAATTAAAAGTATGTGAGGTTAGTTTGAGGTTGGGGGAAGCTGTTTATTCCGTTGATTAAAAGTTCGCCTGTATACTGAATGTGGATATACTGTGTTTTTTTTTCACGGCCCAAGGGCTTCATTAAACATCTGTCTATCTATCTATCTACTCTCGATTTGGCGTCGTCACGTGGAAGTAGTAGCAAACTGCACTTACGGTGTAAATAACAGTACAGCATTGATTTACGGCGATCCGCTTCAATCTTTCATCCAGCTGTGTGTCGGTGCAGGAGTTACCCAGATTCAACAGCTGGGACCACTGAAAAAAAAAAAACAGACTAAAGACACAAACTAGCAAGTAATGAGTACTCCATATGACAAGGTCCGATATACGCCAGTGATCCTACCGAAGAACAAGAAATGTTACCCAAACGAACCCTCGAAACTGGCTCAAGCACTATGTCAGCCAACCAACAGCGGTTGTTGTGGTGACGTTTCTGGCTCTTCGCTGAGCACCCGGCGATTCTTCATCGTTGCTAAGAGTTAGTCATCAAGAGTATTAAATATATATGTCAATCCAAGCTGACTGCAAATCGTATTTGACAGTGCAAGACGGATACTTCAGCTGCATTTTATTAGAGGAATATTTCGGCCCTTCTTCGAAAGGTTCCTCTTCAGGTTCAAGCCACTCAAGCTGGGAAATGAAATTGCCATTTTGAACACGGCCATGTCTTGTGACAGGTTCGTTTTCCAGCTTGAGCCTGGAGAGGACCCTTGCCAAGAAAGGCCGAAATATAGATCCTACAACGCAGATCCTACAATTACACATCCTACAACGACTACACATCCATCCGGACTTCGTTACACCCTCTCTAGGCCCTAACACGCGAAGCAAGAACGACCCGAAACCCAAACTTGTTCCCCCGCCTCCGAAATCTTAAGAAAGATACCTCAATTCATTTGTTCCATATTCAATAAACATTTTAACTGTGATTGAGTTATGTTCGTTTCGTGTTTTTTGGATGTTCATTTGTGTTTTATTTCTACTACTAGTGAGTGTTTATTTTTCCAATTCCCGCCCCTGTTAGCCTTGTGCTATTAGGGTTGAAATAAATTGATTGATTGATATCTAACAGAATGCAGCTGACGTATCCATTTTGCACTGTCGAACATACGTAATGAATCGATAATAATCGCCGAGAAAATCTTCAACTACTGGCAGACATTAGCTGTCTACCAATCGGAAAATTCAACCAAAAAATCATCACACCGCCAGCGACTTTACAGGAGCATTGGCACCAGTGCTTCCACTCCATCCTGAAATTCAGGATTTGGATCCCAGCAGCATTTTTTTCACGATTTTTGAGATTCCAGGGTTTTGCAGGATTTCCGGGCTTACCAGGAATGCTGATATTTTTAACAGACTGCAGTAAGAGTTAGGCTTTTTTGAGAAAACGCAACCATAATGGACGCCCCATTTTAGATATATGGCTACGTTCGACGTTCTGTTTTGTCCAACTTTGACCATCTAATACCAAACCCCTTTTTATTAAAAAACGAAGAAACACGGTTTATTTCTTTCGTTTAAATCATCTGACCGTGTCTTCATTTCGGATTTCAAAAAGCCACTTTGATCAGTGTTTCCACAAAATTTCGCCTGCGGTGCATTTTGTAGTATATAATATTCCCTATTTAGAAGAAGGTTTTTTTAAACCACCTTTTTTTTAAAGTTTTTTTTTAAACCACACAAAAAGCTAGAATTTAAGTGAAATTTTCCAGAAAAAAGGCATAATATTTAAAAATGTTTGCCTGCGGCGCATAGTATAGTTTGTCCTGGGTACAGTCGTTGCCGCTGCACCTGTTGTCTGTACTTTAGTATAGTCTAGTGACATTAGTATACTCTTTAATGGTAGTGTTAGTATTTACGGTATTTAGTCGTTTAATATTCATTTAGTTCTTACGGCAAAAACGTTCTAGTCCACCCAAACGATAGAGACGAAAAATTAATCTCTTTAATGGTAGTGTTAGTATTTACGGTATTTAGTCGTTTAATATTCATTTAGTTCTTACGGCAAAAATCAGCTGCGTTTGCTCAAATCCTCCAGCTCTATATAGTCTTAACAACCATTCCTTTAAGTAGCATGGACCGTTTTTTTTTTTTATCGGCAGGATTTCTTTGCAGGATTTTTGGACTTTCCGAACAGGATTGTTCAGGACTTTTGGGGTTCCCGGCAGGATTTTCGAAGTGCAAGAGGAAGCACTGATTGGCACCTCTGTCGCTGGACAATAATATAATAATATTTATTTATTACCCACTTACAGCAAAAAGATTAATAGTGGAGTATAAACTTGAAGAATGAAAAAAAAAAAAACACGAAAAAAGACGTAAAAAAACAACTAAAGTCAACAAAACATTAATCAAACAAACGGATCAAACCGTGGTGAGGCGACAAACGCCGATACGCTGTTTCTGAGAGCCTTTTGAATGTGATATATGTGACTTTTAAGGTAATTTAAGTTAAAAGCGACGTGGGTATGGTATGGGAAACACTAGCCTACTAAGTTTCTGGTTCTTCTCATTTGGGGTGATACAATAAAACCGCACAAGTTTTCAGAGGGCCCTATTCTTCGCACTGAATATGACACTCACAGTAGTCACCGTCTAACACAGGGATTCCCAACCGGTGGTATGGGACCGAGACCCTGGCAAGGGGTACGCGAAGGTACCAAAATCAACTTATTCTGTAGCTTCAAAATCTATTTATTCTGTAGCTTCAAAATCTCGTTCCACTAATTTTTGATTGCCGAGAGCCTAATATTACAAAGAGGCAGGATCTTACCACTAGCAAATTTTTTTTGGAGGGTCAAGGTATTTTACTGACTGGCTGGTCCAGTCGGCAAATACTTTGCCCCCCCCCCCCACAACATTTAGGCTAGTAACGCCTCTGCATTAGGTGACAGGGGTCGTTTGGAATCGCAAAATGGAGCTCTCATACATAGATACTTTTGAATTTTGTGTATGCGGCGCCTATATTATTATTTTACATCTAAATAGAAGTAGAAGTACGAGTCATTTATGTAGTGCCTGGGGTTAGACTGTCTATTCACACAAAAAGCTATAATTTGTATGCAAGCAGGTTGAGGTTTGAATAAAAAAAAAGGAATTTAAAAAAAAGCTAATTTCTTCTCGATCACAGCGATTTCAACCTATCACTGCCTGACATTGATTTATCTCGTGAGTATATCGGTAACGTGATACTATAGGTGGCCCTTACCTTGGTCCTGACTTTTCTTTCAGATAAAATAAAAGCTTTGCTCACAAAATTTCGCCTAAGGCGCCTTTCATGATGATATTAAAGTGTATTCTTCTTCCTTTTATTTTATCTACGGTATTACAATGGTTCTTAATCTCTCAAAATCCGGGGTAGCTTGATGAAGTGAACAGAGCTTGGCTTGAGAGAACGCACCAGAATAACTATGGAACTGACTGCCCTGACCCCCCTCCACCATATTGCAGTCGGATCATAGGTCACGACCGACAGCCAAACCCTCCCTCTGTTAGACTAACCGGCCGAAAACCGCTGTGCCATCTTCCATTTGAAAAATTCTTATCAATCGCCTCCCTAGTGCTTTGTGGTGGGAAATCAAGCCTTTTTCATGCATCACATATTATTGCTGTAGTTAATAATTTTATATTTACGCAGTCAAGTGGTCGGACACTCGATAAGCTCAATCTGGAAGTTCCAAATTTATTTTGAGATCCCCGAGAATTTCCAAAACTTTTTATCTTGAATTTTTGTTTATACTGATAATTTCATTCGACAACTTCTTTGACGGGAACACCGCAGTCAGAATTCTGAATTTTATACTGGCTTATTTTGAAAATGCTAAAATGTGGGTAGACCACAATAGAATTTAAAATCAGGAAAAGTCGGGATATGAGTCGTAAGCGCATAACCTTCTTACTTATTCCTTTATGTCTCATTATTTTATAGAATAAAAGCCTTGACAATTACAATGTAAATAAAAGGCACGGTATGTCTTTCGGTCAGAAGATGTCAAAACTTTAGTATTACGAACTTTTGTCTGATGGATACTGAAAGCTATATGAATTTCGAAAATTTTATGATTTTCAACACAAAATCTCATTATTTTTTCAGGATTTTCCAGCAAAAATCTCACGTGTAAGTCATGATTTTTTACTTACACTTTGTGGTCAGATTCGGGTTTCCGACTGCTCGTCATTTCATTACCATAAAGACGGAAGTGACGCCTTCAATGTCTGGTTTATCCGTTTATTTACTAATCATTCCCGTTATGGAATAAACCGAAAGCATCGTTATACTTTACGGTCGGATTCCGGTTTCTCTTTCAACGCGAAGAAACGACTCGTCATTCCGTTACCATAAAGAAGAGTAACTTACGAAAGTACGCCTTCACAGTCCGGTTTCATGTATTGAATAATCGTTCGCGTTGTGAAAGCATATGTGGTACTTTCTGGTTGGATTCCGGTTTCTCCCCCAACGCCACAACTATACGTCATTTCATCAGCGCCTAGATGAGGAACTTACGGAAACAACACCTTTAATGTTATTTTCTCCGGATATTGAACAATGGTTCGCGGTATGGAATAAACAGAAAGAACATTTTGTTTTCTCCGGTCGGATTCCGGTTCCTCTCCCAAAGCGAACAACTACGCATAAGGAAGAGTTTTCCCTGTACTGAATAATAATTCGCGTTGTGGAATAAACGGAAAACATATTTTTTACTCTCCAGTCGGATTCCAGGTTCTTTTCTAATTCCACAACTACACGTCATTTCTTTACCGCAAAGAAGAGGAAGTCAAGGAAATAACGCCTTTAATGTTTTTTTTCGTATACTGAAGAATGGTTCTCGGTATGGGTATAAACAGAAAGAACATTTTGTATTCTCCGGTCGGATTCCGGTTCCTCTCCCAAAGCGAACAACTACCCAACTTCTAAAGAAGAGTTTCCCGTGTACTGAATAGTTATTCGTGTTGTTGAATAAACCGAAAACACATTTTTTACTGTCCGGTCAGATACCGGTTTCTTTTCGAATGCCACAACTACTCGTCACGTCATTTCTTTACCGCAAAGACGAGTATAGCTTACGGAAATAACGCCTTCAATAAACCAAGTTCAGGATCACTTGGTATTTCCATCATGTTTTCATTCTAGTACAACATTCTCGAACTTTGAATGTCCCTGCGATACTTCACAGTCGTCAAAAAAAAATTATAGAAATCTTTTGAAAGAAGGATCCACTCTTTTTCTTCTTTTTCCAATATTTGTCCTTCTGACTTCCTTTGTCAGTATTCCCAGTTTAGTAAAATACAATAAAAAAAAAAAAACTTGAGCTTAGAAATATTTCCGTCATGGCAGATATTCATATTCATAATTCAGTTTCTTGTTAAGAATACTCTTATCCTATTGGCTACTCAAAAGGTCTTGAACCTGATTTGCTGGTTTTCATCTGCTTTTTCTTCTGGTCTAAACCTCAACGGCAATATTTTCATCATCATCAATCAGCACCCTATGTTTTCAAATTACGTAAGGCACATGTACGGAATTAAAAACAGACGCAAGAAGTGTGACCCTGTATAAACCAAAAGCACATTTTTTACTTTCCGGTTGGAATCATTTATGTTCCATTTCGGACAACTACTCGCCGTTTTTACGATTTACAAAAGCAACTTACAGAGATAACACCTTCAACATCTGGTTTATCCGAGTACTGAATAATCGCCTTGAGATGCGGAAGCTGATCTTTGATTTTCAAAACCTTCTCTAGCTGTTTTTTATCTTCAACGACAAAGATATTCGCTTTGCAATTCCTCGCACAGTGAAGCACCGACTCTGCTGTGTTGGTGGTGTAGATTCCGGCTGCAAGACCCCTAGAAAGATACCTCCTTTTATGTTCACTATTCTTAAAGCCCCTCTCTTACCTATAATACTGATGCAACTTACTTCCATAATCACTCCACATATTTCTAAATCCGGAGACCCCAAGTTCGTACGATACATTCTAACCCCTCTTAGCAAAACCATGCTAATTTTCTCACTTGACGTGTTACGATACCTTCGATGTGTATCACGCTGTCGACGGTTGTCTGCGAGAAGTTTTTCCGTCAGGAAAGCCGGTTATGTAAATTGTTTCCCTGTTTCCACTACAAGTCAACGGGTCACGGAAAAGCTTAAAACAGCCAAAACTGTGTGTTATTTGTTGAAAGCATAGCCTAGTTTTACAGTATTCAAATATTATAAATTACTGTAAGTTGAATAGTAAATAGTGCGAGGGGTCCTTTAAAGGACACCTGAACAATGAAACCATACTTGAACACACCATGGAGAATGCATTTACAGACATGGGCACGGAGAGCAGTCTTCTCCTGAGCGTGACGTTTTTAAAATAGGGATGATTGTTTCCGGAGGTTTGCACCTGCAGACTCCAAGACAAAAAGCGCAATTCATTCAAATCTTGTACAGCGCTGGCCGGATCGTATTAGAATTTCTTCTAGGTATACGTTTGGGCTTATCTGGTTAAAAAATATTCCAGAAGAAGGGTTGATTGGATTGGAGACATTTGTTCATTTCTAAAATTGCTCGGTACTGAAATAAGGACAGGTGCAAAATGGAGCAAAAATCATAGCTTGGAAACGGTATTTCGTATTTGGATTGGGTTTTCTGCAGGCAATATTAACGGACGTCATACAGACAAGATACAGATAAGGATGATACTTGATACTCTTCATTCAGGTGTCCTTTAAAGAGTGGTTCCCAACCTTTTCCGTACAGCGTTCCCGTAATCAAGGTTCGAAAAGGTTGCGTAGAATGTGAAAAAAGACAGCATTTATTAGATGCGTTTTTGTTCGGCTATTGCCTTTCCCTTTTCGGCTTTTGCTTTTAGCATTTCTCAGGCCTTTTTGAACATTTTCGCGTTTTTTAAAGTCACCGTTTCTACTAAGGACTTCTCTTTTCTTGGATAAAAACACAATTTTGACAAATGCCATTTTACTTGTTTTTATTTGTACTACAAATTGTCCATCTTAAATATCCGGGATAGTCTTCATATACTGCCAATGAGTTTGACTCAAATCCATCTTTTGTTGGATTCTGGGGTAAACTGATAAAAATCGCGAAGCAAAAGCCAAAAGGAGAGGTAACTTGGTCACCTACCAAGTTCGCCTTTTTGCAAAAAGCCGAGGGAAAAGGCGAAAGTCGGCGTTTGCCTTTTTGACAAAAACGGAAATTGTCAAACAGTGCTTAGGACCATTTTACGAAAACGCAAAAAAGTAAAAAGCCGTCAAAAAGGCGAGTGAAAAGTCGAACAAAAACGCAACTATTGTCATAAATGTCTAAAATTCTGTCAGATCTCGGCTCGATGTCATTAACGGCAATATTGTTTACAGTCAGCCTGTTTCTGTGTTTGGTTTTAATATTCTCCGGGCTTTCGTCAAGCTGCATCGCAAAAATTTTCGTTAGCTTAATTCGCAACCTGAATGACAATATCACTTGCAATTTCTTCGGTTCTTCTTGAAACAATATTGTTTAACACAGGAACAAACTTTACGGCAGTAGGCTAGCTGTTCTGGAACCAACATTATTTCTTTCACATTCAGAGGCGTCACACACGGGTTGGCAAAACTCCTCCCCCAAAGTTGTCTGCCAGACGGTTAAAAAGAAACGAATTGGCACGAAGCATCGCAATTTTTCGCAAAAACAGTTATTTTTTTTAACTTTCGCTAAAAATGATCAGCGAGTCAGTAGAAATACCTTGCCCCCGAAAAAACCATTTGGCTAGTAATGCCTCTGCTGGTAATATTAGGCTTTCGGAAATCAAAAATGAGTGGGGCGAGATTTTGAAGCTACAGACTACACCGATTTTGATATCTTCGCGTACCCCTTTGGGTACGCGTACCACCGGTTGGGAACCACTGCTTTAAAGCAGAACTGAAACCTGATATTATTCCACTATTTCCTTTCTCAAATGCCATAGCCAGTCCGCCTGCTTTCGATTAATTCTGTACGATGGACTTCCCATGGAGAGCCCGCCCTCGCGTCGTTGCTGATTGGTTTAAGCAGGAGTACAGATTGTACGGGCTCATCAGAGATAATGTTTATCGACGATGCTGGTGAAGATTGCACGTACCAAGTAGTATATAAATAGATAGATATTTTTTACTGATCTAGCTAGTAGCGCCGACGTGGCACTAAATACGTCGACCATTATATTTAGTCTGTTCACTTGGAAATCACTCATTTATTGTTAATTTTCCCAGTAAAATATGGTACAAAGTAGAATATGGTATGTTTTGACAATATATAAGGTTTGAAGCCAAGCTGACCATTCATTACGAAAGAAATAGAAAACCGTGATTTTCGGGTTTTTTTTTCTTGATCAGCTAATTATCCCTCGCAGTTCCGCATCGTTCTCCTGTTGTGATTGTGGTGGATTTTATGATTTAGTTTTGTTTTGTTTTTCGCTGAGGACGGTTTGCCGGAAGTGCAACCGAAATATCCGAATTTATATTTATCCCTCGCACATCATCATAGAGGGATAATTAGCTGATCAAGAAAAAAAACCGAAAATCACGGTTTTCTATTTGCTTTGACAATCGAAACACGAGGCAGGAATTCGAACGAGGAATCTCATCTGGAACGCAGCAACTTCCTGTTGAGGTTCCAAGTCCATAGACTCGCTCATCAACAATACTCTATACGACGCGCCAGCGATCCTCAGGAAGAAGGAGTAAGCGTGTCCGTACGACTCACACTCAACGACTCAAATCCTGTGTCAATCAATCACCGCGATCTTTGGAAGCAGCTGTGACACCGCTTCTGCCTTTCTTCCGCTAGATACACGGAGACGCCGGAGATTTTGCATCAGCAAGGAGAGATAGTCATCAAGAGCATACTGTATAGGCCTATGACTATATCACTAAGTCCAAAACACGCCAGTGATCCTCAGGAAGAAGGAGTACGACTCAAACTCAACGACTCAAATCCTGTGTCAACAAAAAAATTGTCAATAAAAAAATTGGCTCTCGATGAATTTGTTTGTTTATCTATTTGTTTTTTATTTTGTTGCGTGGTGATGTGGAGGTCGGTTGTATTCGCGAGAACACCTGGTGAATTGTTTGGTTTTAATGCAAAGATAAATGTTTCCCAACCAACGGGCCATAGAGCCCTTGGGATTCTGTTCATAAATAAATTTTATTTTTTGTCTATGTTAGTATTATGTTAGTTGTGGATATATAAGTTTGTCAATAAAAATTACTTGAACTTGAATCAATCACCGCGATCTTTGGGAGCAGCTGTGACACCACTTCTGCCTTTCTTCCGCTAGATACCCGGAGATTTGCATCAGCAAGGAGAGATAGTCATCAAGAGTATACTCTATATGACTAAGTCCAAAACACGCCAGTGATCCTCAGGAAGAAGGAGTAAGAGGCTCAGTACGACTCAAACTCAACGATTCAAATCCTGTGTCAATCAATCACCGCGATCTTTGGGAGCAGCTGTGACACCACTTCTGCCTTTCTTCCGCTAGATACCCGGAGAGGCCGGAGATTTTGCATCGGCAAGGAGAGATAGTCATCAAGACTATTGAGAAGAAGACTAACTGGAAGGAGGAAAGGGTCGCGCCACCCAGCTGTCCCGAAGCCATGAGCAAATGGAAGAGGACTAAGTGCCCGTGAGTGGGGGGGGGGGGGGGCTAGAACGACATATTCTTCAGGGAACCGTCGTTTCTACATTACTGGTTTACTCTATGTCGCCTAACGTTTGGTTTAGGGCGAGGGTTAGTGGCATTTCTCGTGAGACAAGCCAAAAGTCTACCCAGCTTCAAATGGGTACCTAGAGAAATCTAGGGAAAACCACGGGAAGCGTCGGATGATTTGCCCCCAACCACGCATCGCACTCCCGGCCGAGGGCGGAGTATCAGGAGATCGGCACCTGCGCTACGCGAACCTTAAACGGTTTGCATGCGAAAAATTTGCTTTTTTTTTTTGCTTTACCCTATAATCGTTCCAGCCGCTTCTCATTTCCGAGATTTTTCCAACTTCCTATGTCATATTTATTGACCCTAACTTCTAATTCTAGCATTTGCCATGTTTGGCTCTTTTCAAGGCTCCCGCTCATTTGCCAGAAAAAAACGAAAACAGCCTCAGTACGAAAACAGCCTCAGGGTTTGTAATCTTCTTCATTCCACAAGTGTATCCCTGACAATTTTAAGAAGAACTGAAATAGGGCCAATTAAGACTCGTACACCCACTGACGATAACTGGTCAGCCCCTCGAATTGGATCAAACATTCTACAAACTGCTTTTTTCTTTTCTTTTTTTACGAAGGCTGATTTCATTACCGGAGGAAGATAAGTCATGAGCTACAAAACTGAGGCAATGTCGAGATAGGCTAATCCAGTCAATAAGGCGAGGACTTGAGACAAAGGCATGCGGAAATGGGCGACTAGGTTTTGTCACACAAGACAGATAAGAATCGTACGATTGTTAACTTCCAAATACGCAGTTGAGCGAAAAACCACACAGCTTCGTCAGCTCATCTGGGAACGTAAGCAAAAGCCGGCTAATCTGCTTCCACTCGTACGATGCGATTATCTGTAATTCTTTTCCCATTCAAACTTGATAAACTACAGAGCTTGTTTTAACTTGACACTAGATCGCGCTACTTAACTATATCCGAGAATAAATGGCTTAACGAAGCAATGAAGACAAAGGTGTGCAGCGATCGTGGAATACAGCCAAACACCATCCGACACCATCTATCGCAAAAATTACAGCGACTTCAAATCGCAACTCTAGGTGGAATGAAAATGATAAGAGCCAATCAATGTTTAGACTCGCAAATTTTCAAATCATGGGCAACAGTCCAAAAATCATGACTTACAGTGAGGTTTGTGCTAGAAAATCGCGAAAGAGATGTTGTGCTGAAAAACAATACAAAATCATATTTTTTTTTTTTAAATTCACATAGATTTCATTATCCATTTCAGACAAAAGTTTGTAGTACTAAAATTCTGACATCTTCTGACCGAAAATAGGGATTCAAATAAAGAAGATATCCATCTATCGCAAAAATTACAGCGATATCCGTACGGACTTCAAATCGTAACTCTAGGTGGAACGAGAACTATAAGAGCTAATCAATGTTAGACTCGCAAATTTTTTAAATCATGACCAACAATAAAAAATCATGACTTACAGTGTGGTTTGTGCTAGAAAATCACGAGAAAATAATGAGATGTTGTGCTGAAAACGTCTAGAAAATCATAAAACTTACTCACATATATTTCAGTATCCAATCAGACAAAAGTTTGTAATACTAAAATTTTGACATCTTCTGACCGAAATAGGGATTCAAATAAAGAAGATAAAATGAAGACATGAAGACGATGTAATGAAGACAAAAGCGTGCAGCAATCGATGGAATACAGCCAAACACCATCCGACACCATCGATTTCAGTATCCAATCAGACAAAAGTTTGTAATACTAAAATTTTGACATCTTCTGACCGAAAATAGGGATTCAAATAAAGAAGATAAAATGAAGACGAAGCAATGAAGACAAAGGTGTGCAGCAATCGCGGAATACAGCCAAACACCATCCGACACGATCTATCACAAAAATTACGGCGATATTGGTACGGACTTCAAATCGTAACTCTAGGTGGAATGAAAATTATAAGAGCCAATCAATGTGTAGACTCGCAAATTTTCAAAATCATGAGCAACAGTCCAAAAATCATGACTTACACGTGAAAGTTATGCTGGAAAACCACGAGAAAATAATGAGGTTTTGTGTTGAACATGTCTAGAAAATCATAAAATTTTCGAAACTCATATAGCTTTTAGTATCCAATAAGACACAAGTTTGTAATACTAAAATTTTGACATCTTCTGACCGAAAATAAGAATTCAAATAAAGAAGATAATGAGCGTGTTACACCGTACTTACCATAGTTACTAAACATGACATCGGATTTCTGCCGCCAAGGCTGGAACGATTTTTCTATTTTCAGGCAGAAAATCATGCCTACGCTTCCTAGCGTGGTAAGCAAAGAGTTGCTGTTTCGAGAAGGCTGGAACGGTCAGTGTAGTAACTTTGCACGAGGTTGGAACGAAAATAGTAACTATTAGTTACTATTGTTAGAAGGGTGGAACACGCTCAATGAGTTTCCACGGCTCCTCATAGTAGCTACAAGTTCATATCCCCCCAACTGTCAGAGGGCAGTCTTTTTCCGGCATCCAAGTGCTTGGGGAGGGGAGGGGCTCAAAACATGCTTGGGGCTGGGAGGACGGGGATTGAAAACATACGACTGGCTATCCCCCCCACCCCCCATGCTTCAGAATCACACCGATTAGAAGCAATGTATCCGACACAACGGGTGAAAACTGGCATGAATTCGACGACACGCAACCGCAAAATGAAGCAAAAGGCCATATAAAACAGTAGTGCGAGCAGATCCGCCATTTCCTATTGCCTCTCAGTCCTGATAGTAGAAGCCTGTCAAAGACACAATTTACTTGAGCGCCGCAGGTGATTTTGAGTACGAAATTTTCTTCATTGGGGGGGGGGGGGGTAGCACCTGGTAAAATTGACTGAATCGTTACCTGATTTTTATTGAATTTATTAAAAAAAAAAAAATTGTAAAAGCACAGCGAGTTGCCTTCGTGACGCTACAACGTAACAAATTGCAGAGTTAGTGCAAACAAGTCTTAAGAAAAAACTTGGCACGTTTTCACGCTTTTCCGCTTCTATTTTTTTCATGGATATGCCATCACTAGCCTTTAACCTTTGGAAGACCTTTCCAGTTTTGCCAACAGGACTTGAAATAATCGCAAAAAATGATGTTGCTGGTTGTCGCTAAACGGCTGTGGTGATGATTAATTAAGGCGCCGCAGGCGACATTCTTTCAATCCGCCTTTTTTTCTGGCAACATTTAACTACTTCCCGTGCAAATTTTAGCTTTTAACTTAGTTCAAGCCCCCCCCCAAATTTCTAAGCATCAAACTCCAACTAAATGAGGCAACCTTTGTCTAACTAGTGCAGGCTGCAAAATGAGCCGCAGGCAAAATTTCATGTAAACACTGATGATAAAAGTGCATTTTTGCGATCCCAAGATTATTTATTGAACCCAGAGTTGTCTGGCAACGAAAGGGGCGATCCAGGGTAAAGTGGATACAGAGCACATTTGTTCGGAATTTACAGCAAACAAAAGTAGGCTAGTGAAGCGTGCTTGTTCCTGAAGTACTGCAATCCTATGAAGTAACAAAATGAGCAGCAACAACCTGAAGCTACCGTAAATGTTAAAGAACCAGAGCTAAATAAATGCCACTTAAATTACCGAACTCAGTAACTGGGTTGAAGCAAATAATGAATTCGTAGTATGCCGAAAAACGAACTAAAACAAGAGCTACAAGCTCATATGGCACTTGTTACGAGTAAGCACGGCTCGGTTATGTCATTGATGTATCTAGTGTTTGCTAGGTGTCTTCCCACCAAGTTTCATCTCAATCCCTCCACTCATAGCGTTTCCCAAGATTTCCGGTTGCCCCCTCCAGCTCCCCCCAAAAGTCACCGGATCCGGTCCGGATTTTAAGTGGGTCGTCTGAGGCATGAGGTCTTTCCAAATATCAAGTTCCATCGAGATCCGATCATCCGTTCAAAAGTTATAAATATCTCAAGATTCCGGATTCCCCCTCCCTCCACTCCCCCCACAGTGCCCGAATCGGCTCGGTTATGTCAATGATGTATCTAGTGTTTGCTAGGTGTCTTCCCACCAAGTTTCATCTCGATCTCTCCACTCATGGCGTTTCCCAAGATTTCCGGTTGCCCCCTCCAGCCCCCCCCCCCAAAAAAGTAACTGGATCCAGTCCGGATTTTAAGTGGGTTGTCTGAGGCATGAGATCTTTCCAAATATCAAGTTTCATCGAGATCCGATCACCCGTTCAAAAGTTATAAATACCTCAATATTCCGGATTCCCCCTCCCTCCACTCCCCCACGGTGCTCGGATGGGGGAAGCGACTATTTCCATCTTAATCATTTGGGGTCCCTGATACGCCTGCCAAGTTTTATCGTCCTAGCTTATGTGGAAGTGCCCGAACTAGCAAAACCTGGACAGACCGACAGACCGACGGACGGACAGAAATTGCGATCGCTATATGGCACTTGGCCGAAGGGCAAGTGCCATAAAAATAAGGAACAGATCGAGAGCGGTATTACAACCGAATTTCGTAATGGAATAAAACTCTTGCTAGAACCACACAAAACAACCGAATTCGGCAAGTCTAGTAAAAGAAACGGACTAAAAAAAAAATCCGGTGACTGAACGTATTCGGTAACGAATCAGAACCAAATGAATGTCACCGACTTTAATTATGGAATGGACAGACCGAATGCGACCGAATTACCGAATTCGGTAGAGAACGAGACCAAACAAACAGCTAAATCACCGAATCTACGCAATGGACTGACCGAATGCGAAATAGATGCGGACTGAACAAAAGTTGGATGAATTATCGAATTCGTTCATGAATCAGAACCAAATGAAATGACCGAATTATGGAATGGACTGACGGAATGCGATAGAACAGATATGGACTTGAGAAAAGTGCGATGAATTACCGAATTCGCTAAAGAATGAGACCAAAGGAACAGGTTAAATCACCCAATTTACGAAGGGACAGACCGAATGCGGCGAAATCGATGCGGAGGGAACAAAGTTGGACGAATCAGCAAATTCGATAAAGAAAGGAGAACCAACAATCAGGGCAAATCACCCAATTTCGAAATGCGGGGACAAACAATTTTTTTTACCAACGTTTTGACCGAATTTTTCGCCTTCGACGAAAATTTTACCGAATGCCCAAAACGGGACACCCCTACAGATTCTAGCTCTGAATGTGGCTAAAAGTCGAACCTAAGGCCCAACATAATTGACGCGCCCTTCCAATCAATACAGGCACAGGCTACTATGAAAGGAACCGCTGTATCTATGGTCAGAGCACCGTTTCGGGGTCCCAAACGACCCTTGTCACCTGATGAAACAACCACCCAACTGGATTGAGAGTTAACAGACGGATTTTGTGAACAAGACCTAAGGTTTCGATGACCTAAGGTTTCTAACCATTTGGATCCCAAAAATCTAATATTTGATCCAGACAATTATGTCTTGTCCTAGCCAGATCCAGTCTTCGCCACGCTAATCATCTGAGAAAATCAAGTTAAGAAGCCATATCTATTTTGACGAAAATGACCGAAACTTCCTGCTTTATTTGTGCCAAATTTCCGGTTCGGGCCGAATTCCGAGCGAAATACTTGTCCAGCAAAAAAAGAACAATTCAGAAACGAATTCAGCGTATCTTCTTGTCCCTAGAACACCTAAACAATTTCAAATAAAACTTTAACTTATAAAACGTCTCCGGTTTCAACCGGATTCCGGACGAATTATATGTCCGGGTAAAGAATGATTGTCATATGCAGACTCAGCATCTTTTCTTAGCCCTAAATCTGTCATCTAAACAACTTCAAATAAAACCTACGCTTTAAAAAAAAATCCGATTTGGCCGGATTCTGGGCGAACTAGTTGTCCGGTGAGAAAATGGTTTTCATCATCCTGTTCAGCATGTCTTCTTACCCCATAATCGAACATCTAATCAACTTCAAATAAAACTTTTAATTTTAACCAACTTTCCGGTTTTTGCCGGATTCCGGACGAACTAATTGTCCGGCGAGAAAATGGTTTTCATCGTCGTGTTCAGCATGTCTTCTTATCCCGTAATCGACTATCACATTAGCTGTTTATAAATATTTTGTTTGCCCATTAATTTGAACCCCCACCCCTAAATGTAGATCCCATCTACGAACTTGACCTTACCCTTGACCCAAAGAATCCTCACACCAAGTTTCATCAAAATATCTCATCCCCTGCGAGAGCAGTCGTGCTGACAGACGGACAACTTTTGCGATATCATAGGTAGGCTATCCCTCCACTTACGTTTTGGGATCCCAAAAACCCTTGCTATGAATACATCTGTTTAAAAATGCATTATACATTAGTTTTGGCATCTGAAGTAAAACAAGAGCTACGAGCTCATATGGCACTTGTACGAGTAGGCTGTACAAGAACGACACCTCACTAATCTTTGCATTTGCCATATTTCACTATTTTCCGTTTTCGTTATGCTCCGAAAGAGTTTTCGCGTCTCATGCTACAGATGCGTAAAACCGGTTATCTGGATCTGGATATTTAGTTTCACTCATTTCTGAGCAGTTCCGGCATCGTCTCGATTGTCTGTAGCAAATGCACATGACTGTTCAAACTTTCATCCCAATAAATCCATTTGTTTGATCCCTAGACGTGCTACACGATTTCCGGTACTCACTCTATCTCCACCTACCGTGGCCGAGTCTGGTTCGGAATAAAAAAAATCGACCACCTAAAGCATCTTCTTTTATACCATCTATCAAGTTTCACTCGAATCTGAGCATTTCTGGAAAGTTCCGGTACCCCCCCCCCCCTCCCACCAACGTTGTCGGAGCCGGTTCGGGCCCAATATCTGAATTCCCTGTTCCTGTCCATCAAGTTTTACTGAAATTGGAGCATAGCCTATCTGCAAGTTTCCAGTACCCCCCCCCCTACCTTGGCCAAATCCGGCCCGGACGCCAAATAACAAATCTAGGCCGCATAAACTCGGCACTGTCGAATTTGCATCTCATTCGGTCCACCCGTTTGGTTTTTGTGCATGTCAAAAGTCCCTCCACCCCCAATTCCCCTAATCGTGGTCGCATATGGTTCGAACGCATGTTTTACATGTCGAGGCCATCGATTCGTATCACCCATGAAGTTTCACTCGAATCAGACCACTCGTTTGCAATTTATAGAAGTCAATTTCCATATTTCTCTTCTCTTGCTCCCCAAAAAATACTCGGATCTAGGAACGGAAGTTTCCAGGGGTATGTTGTGTCAGGTTCTTAAGTCAAGATAATTCGGGTCGCTAATATGCCTGCAAAGTTTCGTTGTCGTTTTACATCTGGAACTATTCTAACTCACGACTACCGGAATTCCAGGAAACCCTCTCCAACTCCCCCCACAGAGCCCCGATACCATCTGGCTCCGTCAATTTCATCTAGGCCTAATGCTTGTTCCATCCATTAAGTTTCGTCCCAATCCCTCTGCTTTTAGAGTTTCTTGAGTTTCCCCCCCCCCCCATCCCCACAGGTATCGGACCCGTGTCCGAGGCGATACCTCACCAGACAAGTTTCATTCAAATCCGATCACCCGTTCAAAAGTTATGCACGCCACTAGATTCCGGACTCCCCATCCACCCACTCCCCCCACGATCGTCGGGTCGGGGAAACGGCTGTTCTCAAGTCAATCTGTTTGGATCCATGACATACCTGCCAAGTTTCATCGCCCTAGGACATCAGGAAGTATGCCGAACTCGCGGGATCGCTAGAAATCCGGACCCCCACCCCAACTCCCCCACAGTGCCCTGATCCGGTCCGGTTATGTCAATGACGTGTCTAGGACTTGTGCTTGTTTTTCCCACCAAGTTTCATCCCGATCCCTCCACTCTAAGCGTTTCAAATTTCCGGCTCCCTCCTCCAACTCCCCGCAGTGTCATCGGATCCGGCCCGGATTTAAAGTGAGATGTCTGAGACACGAGGTCATCCTAAATATAAACTTTCATCAAGATCCGATCACCCGTTCGCAAGCTAAAAATACCTCAGATTTTGGCGTCACCCTCCCTCCACTCCCCCCCCCCCCCCCCCCCAGCTGGTCGAATCGGGGAATTGACGATTTTCTATTTAATCTGGTCGGGTCCCAGACATGCCTGTCAATTTCCATCATCCCAGCACATCAGGAAGCACGGAACTCGCGGGATCACTACAAATTCGGACTTCTCCCTCCCCCCCCAACTCCCCCAAAGTGAGCGGATCCGTTCCGGTTATATCGGTCACGTATCTAGGACTTTTGCTTGTACTTTCCACCAAGTTTCATCCGGATCCCTCCACTCTAAGTGTTTTCCAAGATTTCCGGTTTCCCCCTCCAACTCCCCCCAATGTCACCGGATCCGGTCTGGATTTAAAATGGAGGGTTTGAGACACGAAGTCCTTCCACATATCAAGTTTCATTAAGATCCGATCCCCCGTTCGTAAGCTAAAAATATCTCATTTTTCCTATTTTTTCCGGATTCCCCCTCCCTCCACTCCCCTCCAGATGGTCGGATCGGGGAATCGACCATTTCTAATTTAATCTGGTCCAGTTTCTGATATGCCTGCCAAGTTTCATCGTCCTAGCTTATCTGGAAGTGCCCGAACTAGCAAAACCGGGACCGACAGACCGACTGACGGACAGAAATTACAATCGCAATATGGCACTTGAGTAAGCTCAAGTGCCATAAAAAAGGAGAAATCTTGAAATTCATGAGTTTCTCATGAGACCATGATCTTATCATGTGGGACTGCGGAACGAAAATAATAACAGAATCTTAAAGGATCTGTCTTACCTATAATACTAACGCAACCTACTTCCATAATCACTCCATATATTTCTAAACCGGGAGACCCCAATTTCGTACGGTACATTCTAACTCCTCTGACAAAACCACACTAACTTTTCTCACTTGCCGTGTTTTGCTACCTTCGATGTGTATCAGGCTGTCGACGGTTGTCTGCGAGAAGTTTTTATGGCACTTGAGCTTACTCAAGTGCCATATAGCGATTGTAATTTCTGTCCGTCAGTCCGTCTGTCGGTCTGTCGGTCCCGGTTTTGCTAGTTCGGGCACTTCCAGATAAGCTAGGACGATGAAACTTGGCAGGCATATCAGGAACTGGACCAGATTAAATTAGAAATACTCGCTTCCCCGATCTGACCATCTGGAGGGGAGTGGAGGGAGGGGGAATCCCGAAAAATGAGGAAAAATGAGATATTTTTAGCTTACGAACGGGTTATCGGATCTTAATGAAACTTGATATATGGAAGGACCTCGTGTCTCAGACCCTCCATTTTAAATCCAAACCGGATCCGGTGACATTGGGGGGAGCTGGAGGGGGAAACCGGAAATCTTGAAAAACACTTAGTGGAGGGATCCGGATGAAACTTGGTGGAAAGTACAAGCACAAGTCCTAGATACATGGCTGATATAACCGGAACGGGTCCGCTCACTTTGGGGGAGTTGGGGGGGGGAGAAGTCCGAATCTGTAGTGATCCCACGAGTTCCGTGCTTCCTGATGTGCTGGGACGATGGAAATTGACAGGCATCTCTGGGACCCGACCAGATTAAATAGGAAATCGTCAATTCCCCGATTCGACCATCTGGGGGGGGGGAGGGGGGAGTGGAGGGAGGGGGAAGCCAAAATTTGAGGTATTTTTATCTTGCGAACGAGTCATCGGATCTTGATGAAATTTTATATTTAGGATGACCTCGTGTCTCAGACGTCCCACTATAAATCCGGACCGGATCCGATGACACTGGGGGGAGCTGGAGGAGGGAACCGGAAATCTTGAGAAACGCTTAGAGTGGAGGGATCGGGATGAAACTTGGTGGGAAGAACAAGCATAAGTCCTAGATACGTCATTGGTATAAGCGGACCAGATCCAGGCACTCTGGGGGAGTTGGGGGGGGGTCCGGATTTCTAGCGATCCCGCGAGTTCGACATACTTCCTGATGTGCTAGGGCGATGAAACTTGGCAGGTATGTCAGGGACCCGAACAGGTTCACTTGAGAACAGCCGTTTCCCCAATCCGACCATACTGGGGGGAGTGGATGGATGGGGAGTCCGGAATCTAGTGGCGTGTATAACTTTTGAACGGGTGATCGGATCTTGATAAAATTTTATATTTAGGATGACCTCGTGTCTCAGACATCTCACTTCAAATCCGGGCCGGATCCGATGACACTGGGGGGGGAGTTGGAGGAGGGAACCGGAAATTTTGAGAAACGCTTAGAGTGGGGGGATCGGGATGAAACTTGGGGGAAAAACAAGCACAAGTCCTAGACACGTCATTGACATAACCGGACCGGATCAGGGCACTGTGGGGGAGTTGGGGTCGGGGTCCGGATTTCTAGCGATCCCGCGAGTTCGGCATACTTCCTGATGTCCTAGGGCGATGAAACTTGGCAGGTATGTCAGGGATCCGAACATATTGACTTGAGAACAGCGGTTTCCCCGACCCGACCATCGTGGGGGGAGTGGGTGGATCGGGAGTCCGGAATCTGGTGGCGTGCATAACTTTTGAACGGGTGATCGGATTTGAATGAAACATGTCTGGTGAGCTATCGCCTCGGACATTCAGTGTCACGTCCGGGTCGGGTCCGACCCGACCATCGTGGGGGGAGTGGGTGGATGGGGAGTCCGGACTCTAGTGGCGTGCATAACTTTTGAACGGGTGATCGGATTTGAATGAAACATGCCTGGTGAGCTATCGCCTCGGACGTTCAGTGTCACGTCCGGGTCGGGTCCGATACCTGTGGGGATGGAGGGGGGGGGGGGGGGAACTCGAGAAACTCTAAAAGCAGAGGGATTGGGACGAAACTTAATGGATGGAACAAGCATTAGGCCTAGATGAAATTGAAGGAGCCAGATGGTTTCGGGGCTCTGTGGGGGGAGTTGGAGGGGTTTCCTGGAATTCCGGTAGTCGTGAGTTAGAATAGTTCCAGATGTAAAACGACAACGAAACTTTGCAGGCATATTAGCGACCCGAATTATCTTGACTTAAGAACCTGACACAACATACCTCCGGAAACTTCCGTTCCTAGATCCGAGCATTTTTTGGGGAGCACGAGAAGAGAAATATGGAAATTGACTTCTATAAATTGCAAACGAGTGGTCTGATTCGAGTGAAACTTTATGGGTGATACGAATCGATGGCCTCGACATGTAAAACATGCGTTCGAACCATATGCGACCACGATTAGGGGAATTGGGGGTGGGGGGACTTTTGACATGCACAAAAACCAAACGGATGGACCGAATGAGATGCAAATTCGACAGTGCCGAGTTTATGCGGCCTAGATTTGTTATTTGGCGTCCGGGCCGAATTCCGCCAAGGTAGGGGAGGGGGGGGTCTGGAAACTTGCAGATAGGCTAAGCTCCAATTTCAGTAAAACTTGATGGACAGGAACAGGGAATTAAGAGATTGGGCCCGAACCGGCTCCGACAACGTTGGTGGGAGGGGGGGGGGGGTACCGGAACTTTCCAAAAATGCTCAGATTCGAGTGAAACTTGATAGATGGTATAAAAGAAGATGCTTTAGGTGGTCGATTTTTTATATCCCGAACCAGATTCGGCCACGGTAGGTCGAGATAGAGTGGGTACCGGAAATCTTGTAACACGTCTAGGGATCAAACAAATGGATTTATTGGGATGAAAGTTTGAACAGTCATGTGCATTTGCTACAGACAATCGAGACGATGCCGGAACTGCTCAGAAATGAGTGAAACTAAATATCCTATTTCTATTTCCGAACCGCATTTTTGGATGGCGGGTGTATTTTGTGACGTTCTCATCTACTTTCTTGTACAGCCTACTCGTACAAGTGCCATATGAGCTCGTAGCTCTTGTTTAATCAGAAAAAAACGGTTTATGTAAATTGTTTCCATGTTTTCGCTACGAATCAACGGGTCTCGGAAACGCTTAAAACAGACAAAACCGTGGGTTATTCGTTGAAAGCACAGCCTAGTTTTAAAGTATTCAAATAATTCAAATACTATAAGTTGAAGAGCAAATAGTGGAAAGGGTCGTTTAACGATCGTAAGTGATAATAAGTCCGTGGAACGCAACTAAAGACTCGGAGTTACAAGAAGTACCAATTAGCCTGAGTCGTGTCCTTTACACTTACCCTGCATAGATGGCGCCAATGTTTGAAAAGAACCATTCCGGGGAATTGAAACCGAGAATGCAGACGCCGTGGAACGGCTCTAATCCAAGTCGAATGAATGCTTTCGCAACAGTCCGTACATTCTGAAGGTAAGCGCGGTAAGTGTATTCCTGCCACTTTCCGTCCCTCTGGAAAAGAAACAAGAAATGTCAAATAAATAAATAAATACACACAATGCTCAAGCAAGAGTCGAATGAAGTCAGAATAAAAGTGACTGCTTTAAGAAGTTTGATACAAATTTAACATAGGGACACCCACCCTTGTGTTATGCTGATACGGATAACCAAAATAATAATAACCACGTTTGTTTGCTCGGCCGAAAGGCCGTACAAGATTAAAGACATACGAAATAAACTGCTACAACTTATTTAAACTAAATTAAACTTCCTGTTCCAAGTTTGAACGCTTTAATTAGATTTTTGCCAACTTCCACGATGAAGCTGGGGTTCGTAGGTTTCAGGATACCGGGAAGCGTGTTATGACCA
This sequence comes from Branchinecta lynchi, assembly GCA_023053575.1. Lineage (NCBI taxonomy): Eukaryota > Metazoa > Arthropoda > Branchiopoda > Anostraca > Branchinectidae > Branchinecta > Branchinecta lynchi. The sequence goes on from JAKZAP010000020.1 coordinate 19,666,578, forward strand.
TTTTGTTGTAAATTTCGTAAAACACAACAATGAAAACGCTATTGTTGCGAAACAGTTTCCAGAGTTAGTTTTGCGAAAGATGATAGAGGTTCATAATATTTGACACAAGGTTGCAGGTTCTTGTGTCAGCTGTGTGTTTGTTACAGCTTATTTATTATAAAGGTGAGGATTCACCTTCCAGACTTTCCTTCCGGATTCCAGAGAGCCGTTTTCGTCGAGACGGATCTAGAAGGTAAAGCCAGGCCAAAAACGTCTGGAAGTCCGTGGTGTTGGACACCCCAGATCCCGGGTGTCTGGAAGGCGCCATAGAGGCAACCCGTCCGAGACACGGAATTATGCAGGAAGAAAAGCGAAAGTGATTTGACAATCTAGGAAAAGTTGAAGAGCAGCAAATTTAGCTGTCATCTTATCCTGTTCATTTATTTTGGATTTGATAAAATTGAACTGAAGTGAACCGAATGACATGTCGAGCGAATTATTTGTCTTGCCAAATTGTGCGGAAACTCGCCCATATTCCGAACTTTAATCACGGACAATACAACTTTTTTACTCGGTACCATAAAACCAGTCTTCTGTAAACGTCGAAACAAATCAATCGCCCTGATTGGTCAAAAGCAAGGCGAGGAACATGAGTCTTGTCTGGCACGAATCTGACGAAAATGGGCGACATGCCGAGACGTTCCTCCCACCAACGATTCCCGGAACCCGTGCACCGAAGTGCGGAGCCTAGATCAAGGGACGAGTGTACAGTCAAGCGTGAGGAGATACTCACTCCTCAGACCATGTACACCGGGTGCCAGTGCAGGAAGGGTGCCGGGAATGAGTGGACACGGGGTGCCGGAAAGTGAATATCCCCTCGGTCAGGCGTAGGTGTACAAGAACACAGTGTCGTATTACCAAATAGATAAATTAGGCCACACTACTGTAGGGTTCCCCCGATGATATTTAAAGTCATCTTGGTTGACTTTAAGTAAACAGACATAGACATTTTTTTAATTCCATCAAAAACACATAAATTAAGCAAACAATTTACCATTAGCGGCCACTTTTAAGACAAAAAAGTCCTGATTGTGGCCGTAATTCTAACCACCATGAATCCGCTATATCGTTCACTCATTTTTTTTTTTCCTTTTTCTTTCCTTTTCAAATAATGACCAAAAGGTTTCGATGGGATCCCCAAAATTCAATATTTGATCCAGACAATTGGGTCTTGTCTTTGCCAGACTCCTTGAACATTTTAATATTAAAATTCAGAAACAAATTAAGGCCAACTAGCTAATCATCTGAGAAAACCAAGTTCAGATATGGATTCAGCATGTGTGTTTACCCCTATAAATCGTATCTATTTTGACGAAAACTTCCTGCCTTACTTCTGCCAATTTTCCGGTTTTGGCCGAATTCCGGAACTACTTGTCCGGCGAAAAAAGAAAGCTAAAAAACAAATTCAGCGTATCTTCTTTCCCCTATATCGAACATCAACTTCAAATAAAAATTTAACTTATAACGAATTTTCCGGTTCCAGCCGGATTCCGGGCGAACTATATTTCCGGTTAAAAAATTATTGTCATATTCTTACCCCCTTCTTACCCCCAAATCCTACATCTAACAAACTACAAATAAAACTTGTACTTTTAACAAATTTTCCGGTTTTGGCCGGATTCCGGGCGAACTACTTGTCCGAATAGAAAATGATTTTCACATAAGTGTTCAGCATGTATTCTTACCCTAAATCGAACATGTAATCAACATAAAAAAAAACTTTAACTTTTAACAAACTTTTCGGTTTTTACCGGATTCTGGACGAACTACTTGTCCGTCGAGAAAATAGTTTTCATTATCATATTCAACATGTCTTCTTACGCCATAATCGACTATCACATTAGCTTTTTACAAATATTTTATAACAATAATAATAATAGTTCATTTGTAACCCACTGCACAAAACAATGTGAAGATAGTGGAGTAAAGAAGAGAAAGAAACAAATAAACAACTGAAGAGACACTAATACCACAAAATAAACACAACAAACGGATGGGCCCGTGATATGGAGTAAGCCGTTCATAAGCTTGTCCAGATAAATGTTTATGAAGCTCCTGGAGTTTTGCCGTTATATCGCTTTGTATTTTTGGATTATTCTCCGATTTCGATACGATATAGGCAAATAAAGCAGGTACTTCCAGTATGTGTGGTAACATGTGTGTAGTTTACGTATATCACTCTTTTTCAAGAGAATAAAAGTGCCAGAAAGATAGAGTATAGAGTGATCGCAAAAAACTGAATACAAAGAAACCAAAGCCTTACGGTTATACTTAGACCGGTTTGACACAATCTTAGAATATCCAAATTTAATCTTTTTACAAGCTTCAGATACTGCAGACTGGCGAAAGGACGAAGTATACAAAATTCGTTTGTTTGCCCCTTCATTTGAACCCCGTCCCCCACCCCTAAATTTAGGGCTACAGAGCCCATCCACAAACTTGACCTTACCCTTGACCCAAAGAATCCTCACACCAAGTCTCATCAAAATATCTCATTCCCTTCGAGAGTTATCGTGCTCACAGACAGACAGACAACTTTTGCGATGTCATAGGTATTCCTCCACTTAAATTTTAGGATCCCAAAAACAAGTCAACTTTTGAAACAGGATGCGGAGGATGCGGTACATTTGATGTGTTATTGTGAGGAGTTGAAAGGATTAAGAAAGGAAGTGTTCGGCCGGGAGGTTTGGGATGAAAGGGAATTGACTTCGATTATGGGAAGTAAGTGTTTTGGTGATCTCCGAAGGCTGGGTAGATTCCTGAAGATAGCTATGACCCACCGCGAACTATTTTTATAGAAGTTGATTTTTGGTTTGTTTCGGAGTGTACGATATTTTGTTTGTTGTTATTTTTTTTTTATGTTTTCCGCCATGGCCCTTGGGCTTTTTTGGAATTAAATTCATTCATTCATTCATTCATTCATAGGCCAAGGACGAAAAACAAGGCAGGGCATGAGCCCTGTTCTGATTTTCTTCTTCGGCTTTATGACAGGAACCCTGTTCTGGTGTAATCCTTCTTCTTCTTCCTTGACACATTTGTGTTGATCGCTACGGGGCTACTGACATTTTTATGTCCATTGTATACTCTGCAGACTAAAATTGGTGCTGCCACGTGCTTCCGGCTTGGTGCGCACCAGGACCTCATCCCGTTTGTATGGCACTTGAGCTTACTCAAGTGCCATATAGCGATTGTAATTTCTGTCCGTCAGTCGGTCTGTCGGTCTGTCGGTCCCGGTTTTGCTAGTTCGGGCACTTCCAGATAAGCTAGGACGATGAAACTTGGCAGGCATATCAGGAATTGGACCAGATTAAATTAGAAATTGTCGCTTCCTCGATCCGACCATCTGGAGGGGAGTGGAGGGAGGGGGAATCCGGAAAAAATAGGAAAAATGAGATATTTTTAGCTTACGAACGGGTGATCGGATCTTAATGAAGCTTGATATATGGAAGGACTTCGTGTCTCAGACCCTCCATTTTAAATCCAGACCGGATCCGGTGACACTGGGGGGAGTTGGAGGGGGAAACCGGAAATCTTGGAAAACACTTAGAGTGGAGGGATCCGGATGAAATTTCTAGCGATCCCGCGAGTTCGGCATACTTCCTGATGTCCTAGGGCGATGAAACTTGGCAGGTATGTCAGGGATCCGAACAGATTGACTTGAGAACAGCCGTTTCCCCGACCCGACCATCGTGGGTGGATGGGGAGTCCGGAATCTAGTGGCGTGCATAACTTTTGAACGGGTGATCGGATTTGAATGAAACTTGTCTGGTGAGCTATCGCCTCGGACGTTCAGTGTCACGTCCGGGTCGGGTTCGATACCTGTGGGGATGGGGAGGGGGGTGGAAAACTCAAGAAACTCTAAAAGCAGAGAGATTGGGACGAAACTTAATGGATGGAACAATCATTAGGCCTAGATGAAACTGACGGAGCCAGATGGTTTCGGGGCTCTGTGGGGGGAGTTGGCGGGGGTTTCCTGGAATTCCGGTACTCGTGAGTTAGAATAGTTCCAGATGTAAAACGACAACGAAAATTTGCAGGCATATTAGCGACCCGAATTATCTTGACTTAAGAACCTGACACAACATACCCCCGGAAACTTCGGTTCCTAGATCCGAGCATTTTTTGGAGAGCAAGAGAAGAGAAATATGGGAATTGACTTCTATAAATTGCGAACGAGTGGTCTGATTCGAGTGAAACTTCATGGGTGATACGAATCGATGGCCTCGACATGTAAAACATGCGTTCGAACCATATGCGACCACGATTAGGGGAATTGGGGGTGGGGGGGACTTCTGACATGCACAAAAACCAAACGGGTGGACCGAATGAGATGCAAATTCGACAGTGCCGAGTTTATGCGAATCCGGGCCGGATTCGGCCAAGGTAGGGGGGGTACTGGAAACTTGCAGATAGGCTATGCTCCAATTTCAGTCAAACTTGATGGACAGGAACAGGGAATTAAGAGATTGGGCCCGAGCCGGCTCCGACAACGTTGGTGGGAGGGGGGGGGGGGGTACCGGAACTTTCCAAAAATACTCAGATTCGAGTGAAACTTGATAGATGGTATAAACGAAGAAGCTTTAGGTGGTCGATTTTTTTTATTCCGAACCAGATTCGGCGCGGTAGGTGGAGATAGAGTGAGTACCGGAAATCGTGTAGCACGTCTAGGGATCAGACAAATGGATTTATTGGGATGAAAGTTTGAACAGTCATGTGCATTTGCTACAGACAATCGAGACGATGCCGGAACTGCTCAGAAATGAGTGAAACTAAATATCCTATTTCTATTTTCGAACCGCATTTTTGGATGGCGGGTGTATTTTGTGACGTTCTCATCTTCTTTCTTGTACAGCCTACTCGTACAAGTGCCATATGAGCTCGTAGCTCTTGTTTCCTTTAGTTTTTTCAGTGTTTTTGTTTTTTTATGTTTAGTACTTTCTTTACTTTTTCTCTTATCACTCCACTATCTCCACTATACAGTGGGTCATAAATAAACTGTTATACTGTTATTATTAGTAACATTAAAGAAGTAATGTCTGGCTACAGACTTTTTTGAGCTTTTCTGAGCTCAAAAAGAAAAAAATTATGTCAAGTACCTATCAACTTTGAGGGGGGGAGAGGATGAAGATTAGAACTGTGGTGGTCCCTCGCGGTCCCTCTCAGAAAAAAAAAAACTTTTCCTGAACTTCTTTCACAAGTTCATTTTCCAGTTTGAGCCTGAAGAGGACCCTTGCCAAGAAGGTCCGAAATATTCTAATAAAATTTAGCTGACGTACGGCCTTGTCCGTGATTAACCCGAAGGCATACATGGCTTCAGTATAATAACACCCAAAGGCTATTACGGGCTTCAACTAATTATACCAGCGAATTCTTTTATGGTGTGGCAAATGTGAAGTTTTTTCATCAACGGACATAATTCGGTTATGTTAACCTCTAACATTAAAGGGCCCAGGACCAACCGGAAGGTGATAGTTAGGTGATCCGGTAACAGTCCGGAGCTCCCTGTAATTTAAAAAGGGACAGAACTGGAACACGATTTTCAACAACTGCATTAATCAAGAATTAATCGTAACGTATCGCCTGAATCCTGAAGCGGTCACTGGTACCGATTTTCTGTTTTCGCCAGATTTGGATGAATCCGCCCTAAATATCGTCGGTCTGATTGAGGTAAAACAATCCTCAGGAGGGAATACACAGAATAGTGTATTTTAAACCATTAAAGCACTTCAGGTTTTATAACATGCTTCACACTACACATTTCTGACTTCCACTAGACAGCGCTTCAAAAATAAGCCGTTTTCTTGTCATCGCTTGTCATTGACTTTTCGGCGTATCGGCGGTGACGACTTCAGAGCATGATATTACAAGGCGCGGAATTTCAAAAACTCTCGGCCATGTACGAAAATCAATCTTTTTGTACAGCTGAGCGACAGAGTGCCATGGCTGCTAAAATAAACCGTCTCTGTAGCCTTCTCTGTTATCTGATGGAAGTTTCTGTTGTTTGCAGGACCGAAGAAAGTTGTTTTTTCTGGATGTAAAGTTATAACACTACCTAAATGTACAAATATAACCGACCTACTTGCCGCTGATTCCACAGCTTTACAAGGACTTCTCAGGTAACACCGTTAATACGAATATGTGTAAACAATACAAACGATCTGGAGTATAAGAAAAACGAAACACCGCTTATATTTGTCCAAACTAGTAAATCGGAGTACGGCAGTCAGCAAAAAACGGCGCAAAGAAATATTAGCGAAAATATGTTGTCGAGGAATCTGCTAATTTCTGATGTAACATTGTATTCTAGGGGGTGGCACTGTGGCATCATGATTGTTTGATCTGCCCATTGTTCCCAATCTGACCCGCTGTGAAAACGATCCTTCTTCTGTTCTCCAGTCATTAGCTTCAATACATGGATGGCACTCTACACAAGAGACCTGTACCGTGACCAGGCTTCTAATGGACTAATGTAGTGGTTTGCGAACTCAGTTCACAAGCCCCTCGGTAGCAAATGGTAAGAGCACCTGCCTTGTAAGCAAAAGGTCCTGGGTTCAAACCCCGGCTGAGGAGCATTTCTCTCTTTCAATTCACTACTTATAAAACATTAGCTTCTGCTTGACTCAAACTTAACCTCTCTCGTCGGTCATAACTGATACCAGTCAAGATTTCAGGCATGAAACATTCTTGTCCTCCACGGCAACCAATTTCCAGCAAGAATAGAAATAAAAATGAAAGGAGGCACCGAAAATATCCACAGGGATGAACTTATTATATGCTCATAATCAAACGAACAACTACTACAGCTAGTTCAAGTTCAAGCTAGATATTCAATGAAGATTCATTAAGGTCTTGAAAGTAAATTAAGAATAACGGCGCTGCCCAGTCTACCACAAATCCCTGATTTTGGGAAAGCCTATGCCAAACGCTGGGTATGTCCAGCGTTTGGTATACCCTATGCCTAACGCTGGATACACTATGCCAAATGCTGGATACTGTGACCCAATAAAATATTGATGATTTGAGTGAAGCTCAGAAATCAACCAATCAGAACTCATCTGTAGTGAGGTAGGTCAGGGTTAGGATGCCAACAGCTATCCAACGTTTGGCATAGGGTATCCAGCGTTAGGCATAGGCTAGGCCAAACGTTAGATCTACCCAGCGTTTGGCATAGGGTATCCAAAAACCAGGGATTTGTGGTTGACTGGCGCTGCCAAATCATATCCAGGTGGTGAGCAAAGAGGTTACCGACTTTCGAGTAGCAATGTGAAGGGAGTAAATGCATGTGCGGTTTTTCAGTGTTTATGTAACCTCCGCGAAAGGAATAATTTGAAGGTATAAGGGAGGGCAACAGGTTGAATGATTATATTCATACTTTATAATTTATTATAATCATACGATTTTGCTTTTTGAACGGCTATACTAATTGAATGGCTGTACTAAGTTACGAGAGTGGCAAACAAATCCTAGGTCACTAATCCAACATGCCTTAAGGTAACTCAAGGTTCAGCGCTTCATTAGGGTATGAGTATTGTTGCAATATTGACGCATTTTACGCCAAACAATCGGATTTTACGACCGACTGGCGGATTTGTTTTTTCTTGCTGGGATTCATTAGGATATGAGCAGTGTTGCAATTTATTCAAACAATGTTTACAACGGATACGTCAGCTATGATTCTTCATCAGCGATATTTCGGCCCTTCTTGGCAAGGGTCCTCGTCAGGGTCAAGGGTCCTCGTCAGGGTCAAGGGTCCTCGTCAAGCTCAAGGGTCCTGACGAGGACCCTTGCCAAGAAGGGCCGAAATATCGCTGATGAAGAATCATAGCTGACGTACAACATTGTTTGAATAAATGTTTCAAAGTCAGCTTGGGCTCAAAGAATATTTAGTGTTGCAATACTGGCGGATTTTACGACCGACTGGCGGATTTTTTTTTTCTTGCTGGCGTTTTAAAATTATTCGGGTTCTATTGACAATCCTTGTGAGTTTTTAGAGATTCCTTTCGATTTTCGGTTAAAAAGAAATGTTGGCATATTTTTCAAAGAAAGCAGCGTATTTCTTGGATCACAATCTGGCAACACTGGATATGGGTCGAAACCCAGAGTGGCGATAAATACCGAGTGGCGAAAAGTCCCGGTGGCGAAAAGTCACGGTGGCGCTATACGATAGGAGAGGCGGGTTGACTTTATTCTGAGGCCCTCTTTACGACAAAATAATGACGAAATTAAACCTTTGCATCCGATACAGATTGAGCTAGGATGTTGCTTCGAAGCAAACAGGGTATTTTGCGGCATTTTTTAAGTGAGTAAACGGTGGCGCGGAAATCGACAGGTCAATATTCTGTACTATTTGATTACTGAAGCGGAAGGCTCTCTCAGCGATCCTACGCGCTATATCGATTAAGATGCCAAACACCGAAAGGACAAGGGCATGTCTGACATACCGAATTTAAATGCCAGCTTCGTCAGTGCTAATTACACTTCCACGCAATCTGGAGCGCAGACAGCTGATTTGATTCGTTTTCCATTTTCCGACTTAGCAGAGAATTTTCTCAGCAAAAATAAATGGTCCCAAAACAAAACCAACAACCTCGCCAACAACATCGACTTCTCCATTCGACAGTATTAAAAGTATTTCCATTTACAACATAAAGAACATCATACAAGGTTTATCATTTTTTGTACGAATAGCTAATGCTATGTTTAAACACTGCGTAAATCCGAGCGTATTTTCGCATGTATTTGGGCTTGAAATGATCTCTAGTAATACGGAGGTATTTGAGAAATCGGTCCATTTTGTATACAAATACGTTCGTATTGCTAGAAATCTTTTCAAGCTCAAATTGTGAAATATACTCGGACTTCAAAATACGCTCGTCTTACGCAGTGTGTAAACCCACCATAAATAACGATGCATAAGTCAAGTTCGCTTCAGGCAATTAGAAAAATATATTTTCTTGTCCTGACACAAATCGCTGTCGCTCACCAGTCTCGGCCTAGTTGCCCATGGGCAGGAAGATAGGGGGGGGGGGGGGGGGGACTCATAAAGGTGATTCCAACAAGTGTGTTCCTAACGATGAGAACCAAAATCCGGCTAGAGCGGCGGAAGAGTATATTGTTCATAAAATGAACATAGTGAAAGCGCTTTTCTATGATGCACCGTTCACAAGCATGCCCAGCAAAGCACAGATGCCTAGGCACCATCTAGCATCACCGTCAACACCCATGTCTAAGCACCAATTTTAGGCCAAGCACGGAGTTCTAGGCTCTAGAACTCGGTGCCTAAGCATATATACTTGGCTAACCATGTGGCTCAAAAGAAACCATGTTTGAAACCATCTCGAAGCCAGGTTCATACTAATCGTCCCGAAGACACTGTCCCATTTGATTTACAACAGAATGCAGAATCTCAACATATACAAAATAAGACACCAAGGATCAACAAAAACAATACCAAAAGTTTCGACGGGATCCCAAAAATTTAATATTTGATTCAGGCAAATTGTTAAAATAGATTAAATATTTATCTACAAGAAATGTTATGGCAAAGTCGTAATTAAGTCGTGCGATTTCACTTTTGAGAAACCTATAATGAAACACCCTCCCATATTGTGGATGACATATAATACAGTGTCCTGTTGCTAGGTCTAGTTCGGTCCGGATTTCGGGCCAACTACTTGTCCGGCGAAAAAATGTTTTACATATTCGTGTTCAGCATGTCTTCTAACCCCTGAATCGACTATCTCAGTAACAATTTAAAAATATTTTGATTCTCCCTTAATTTAACCCCCATCCCTAAATGTAGGGCTGAAGAGTCCGTCTACGAATCCGACCTTTCCAAACGAATTCAGCGTATTTCCTTATCCCAATAAAAAATATCTAATCAACTTAAATAAAACTTTAACTCATATAAGAAATCCGGTTTCAACCAGATTCAGGACGAACTATACGTCCGGGTAAAAAATGATTGTCATATACAGATTCAGCGTCTCTTCTTACCTTTAAATCTGTCATCTAATCAACTTCAATCAAAACTTTTGCTCTTAATCATTTTCCGGTTTTGTTCCGATTCCGCGCGAACTACTTGTCCGGCGAGAAAATAGTTTCACCATCGCGTTCAGCATGTCTCCTTGCCCCTAAATCGAACATCTAATCAACTCCAAATACAACTTTTACTTTTAACAAACTTTCCGGTTTTAGCCGGATTCCAGGCTAACTACTTATCCGGCGAGAAAATGCGTTTTACCATCATGTTTAGCCCGTTATCTTACGCCATAATCGACTATCATATTAGCTGCTTAAAAATAGTTAGTTTGCCACTTCATTTAAACCCCCTCACACCCCCCCCCCCCCTAAATATAGGGCTACAGAGCCCATCTACGAACTCGACCTTACTCTTGACCCAAAGAATTCTCATACCAAGTTTCATCAAAATATATCATTCCCTTCGAGAGTTATCGTGCGTACAGACGGACGGACGGACAGATTGACAACTTTTGCGATGTCATATGTATCCCTCCACTTACGTTTTGGGATCCCAAAAACTTAAAAAAAAATGGGATACAGTTCGAAAATTTAGTCTGAAGATTTTAGGTTAGGCACAGAGTTCTAGGCTCTAGAACTCAGTTGCAGCATCTGTACTTGGCTAAGGGGCTAAGCATGCTTGTGTACGGGGCTCAAACGAAGCCTTCATCATTCTTACCTTTACAGCAAGCGCCAATCTGTCCGTAAATCTTTCAGTGGTTCGCTCTAACAACGTTGGCACGGATATTGGTGGAATGGAGTTAATGCCGCGATCGCTTATTGAGAGCTTGACAGCGCCGTCGGGCCTCCAGTCTTTGATTGCATCAGTTGGAATGACCTGATCAGGACCTGTGGACAACGAATCAGTAAGGTCATGGATCGTAAAACTGAATTCTCTTGAATTCGCGTACGGTCCAATACGGACCCTTTTCTTCATTCTCATTTCTTCTCGTTAGCCTACCATCGGCTAGGTAACAAAACTAGGAACTGGAGGGAATTTTGATTAAAATTTCACAATTCATTTGCAGTTGCATGTTGTGGTGAATATTTTTGGGATGCTGATTTGTAACCAAGCAACAGAATCTGGAGATTGTCAAGCTTTTCCAAAACGGTCCATTACGGGGTCTCCCCATCGCATCTCGGTCATCGAGTTCAGGACATGAACTTTTGCAGCATGGCAGTCCGTGACAAGTTATCTGTCAAGCTTTCAGAGGCTTTATTTCTCTTCGAACTCATCCGACAGTGGGTTACAAATAAATTATTACTATTATTACTATGCATGCTGAACCTGCGATGAATCAAAAACTTCTTTCAAGTGCAACAAGACCAAAGGTTTCGATGGGATCCCAAAAATTCAATTTCTGATCCAGACAACTGGGTCTTGTCTTAGCCAGATCCAGTCTTCGCCAGACTCCTTGAACATTTTTACAATTAAAATTCAGAAACAGATTAAGGCCAAATAGCTAATCACCTGAGAAAACCAAGTTCAGATTTGGATTCAGCATGTGTGTTTACCCCTATAAATCATATCTGTTTTGACGAAAACTTCCTGCCACTTCTGCCAATTTCCCGGTTCCGGCCGAACTCCAGAACTACTTGTCCGGCGAAAAAAGAAAGCTCAAAGACGAAATCAGGGTATCTTCTTTCCCCAGTAATGAGCATCTAATCAACTTCAAATTGAAATTTAGCTTATAACAAGTTATCCGATTCCAGCCGGATTCCGGTCGAACTATATGTCCGGGTAAAATACGATTGTCACACAGGGACTCAGCATCTCTTCTTACCCCTAAATCGCTTATCTAATCAACTAGAAATAAAACTTTGACTTCCAACAGTTTTCCGGTTTTGGCCGGATTCCGGACGAACTACATGTCCGGGTAGACACTTGTTTTCACATAAGTGTTCAGCATGTCTAAATCGAACATCTAATCAACTCCAAATAAAACTTTAAATTTTGACAAACTTTCCGGTTTGGGCAGGATTCCGGTCGAAATACTTGTCCGACGAGAAAATAGTTTTCACCATCGTCTTCAGCATGTCTCCCTACCTCTAAATCGAACATTTAATCAACTTCAAATAAAACTTTTACTTTCAACAAACTTTCCGGCTTGGGCCGGATTCCGGGCGAAATACTTGTCCATCGAGAAAATAGTTTTCACCATCGTCTTTAGCATGTCTTCCTACCCCTAAATCGAACATCTAATCAATTTCAAATAAAACTTTTACTTTCAACAAACTTTCCGGTTTGGGCCGGATTCCGGGCGAAATACTTGTCCGATGACAAAATGGTTTTCACCATCGTGTTCAGCATGTCTTCTTACCCCATAATCGACTATCACATTAGCTGTTTCAAAATATTTTGTTTGTCCCTTAATTTGAATCCCCTCCCCCACCCCTAAATGTAGAGCTACAAAGCCCATCTACGAACTTGACTGGTCCGACGACCCAACGAACCCTCACACCAAGTTTCATCAAAATATCTCATTCCCTTCGAGAGTTATCGTGCTTACAGACGGACGGACAGACGGACGGACGGACGGACGGACGGACGGACAACTTTTGCGATGTCATAGGTATCCCTCCACTTACGTTTTGGGATCCCAAAAACGAAATAGTATTTGCTCGGATTTCAGAAAAGGTGTAAATCCAACTTGAACGTGTCTTCATGTCTTTGATATTATTATGTAATCATATAATAATATAATAATCACTTTAGCGGGTACCAAATTCACACAATCATTCAATCTGAAGTAAATCTGTATGCACTTGCCGCAGAGAAAGAGTTTCTAAAAGGCGGTGGGGGGGGACTCCAGCAGTGGGCTCCAGGGGGGGGGGGGGGAAGTGCTGGGGGAGGGGGGGAATCAGCTTGCAAACGTTTCAGAGAATTCACGGCAAGACAGCCAAAGTTCGTACAACTCCTGCTTTTTGCGGAAGCGATTTATGGAAAATTCTGCGTGCAGTGTCTGCAGCAACACCCACAACATGTGATGGGAGGAAAGATCCAAGAGGCAGACCACGCCCCGTTTCCCTGCTAAAATTTGCGAAACTGAGATATCGAAAATTATCAGTGTGCGGTTCTGATAGACAACACCCTACACGGGAGGGATAAGCGTGAAGTTTCGGAGTCAATAAGAGTTCCGGCGGGGAGAATTCGGTCATTGACCGACACTGAGATGGGTCTTTCGACCGTGTTATGGAGAGATAAGTGCATAAAATAGGAGTATCGGGTCAAGTGGCGAGAAGCTCTGCTTGCGGTTTGCTTAGACTAATGCCCTGGCCACATTCAGTCACATCTGTACGTAATTTAGTTCATTAATTTGGCTATTACCCGACGTTTCATCCTGGTCATAAGGAGGGTTTTCGCGAGATCGCGGAATCACTTTCTAACGAGCGAAGCGCATCGCGAAAACTGTGGGAATCCTGGAATAGATTTTCACTTTCCCGCTAGACTGATCGCGAAAACGCATGGAAAGCTGACATCAGCGGAAAAGTGTTAAATTACAAACTATTTCGAATAAATATGGTTGACTTAACTGCTTTGATTCTCACATCTTCCATTGAAGGCACCCTAGTAACGCTTGCCATTTTTCTTTATGTATTAGTGATACTTGCACTGTTTTTTTCTCACACCTTTGAAATTGCCGCCGAAACATTTAACTTTCCGCGGAGCTCTCCACTATCCTCGTGGAATCACATTCTGGGAAAGCTGCTTCGGTTTCCGAACGCGAAGACCGTGCTGGAAAGTTCGGCAACTTTCCGAAGTAGCGCGAAAACCATTGGAAAGTGATTCAGACTTTGCTTTCCAGTTCGCGAAAACCCTCCTATACTTGGAACAAAGAAAGTCAAGATGCATTACCACCATCATCACTCATGGCTAAACGAAACGAGCTAAAGTCAGGGACTCTGGTCTGTGATTGGTCCAAAGATACGTTTCACAATGGCGGAGATTTTCAGCGTCTTTTCTTCCAACGTCGACCGTAAAACGGTCTTATTACCGGCACTATTACCCAGGTGTGACTATAGTGGGGCCCGGGCATAACCGAATCTATAGATGTGCAGAGGTTCTACAGTTTATGAGGTCCTCCCACACTGAGACGCGTATTTTGGGCTTTTCGGGCGTGTAAGATTTAAAGTGGATAAAATGGGAGCTAGGGGTTAAGTTAGTGTTAGAATAGTGCTTTTGTTGTTTATTTTATCGCCGACCCTAGTAAGTCGTTTCTTAGTTTAAATAAACAAAAAAATAAGTGGCAAGAGGCTGTGCTCGCTGATCTCTTTGACTAACCCTCTTCGGGTGTTATCGTGCTAACGGACGGACGGACAAACTTTACGAAGTCTCACGCATCCCGTCACTACCGTTTTGGGATTCCAACAAACAGCAATCGTCAATGCACTAGGGTTTGAGTTTTCGAGTGCACTATTTTGTTCGTGAACGTTTAGACTTAACATTTCACCTTATAGAATCAATGTCCCTTTTCCATTTAATCTTGATTTGGTTTTTGGGATCCCAAAACGTAAGTGGAGGGATACCTATGACATCGCAAAAGTTGTCCGTCTGTCCGTCCGTCCGTCTGTGCGCACTGTAACTCTCGAAGGGAATGAGATATTTTGATGAAACTTGGTGTGAGGATTCTTTGGGTCAAGAGTAAGGTCAAGTTCGTAGATGGGCTATTTAGCCCTACGTTTAGGGGTGGGGGAGGGGTTTTAGATTAAGGGGCAAATTAAATATTTTTAAACAGATAATGTGATAGTCGATTATGGGGTAAGAAGACATGTTGAACATGATGGTGAAAACCATTTTGTCATCGGAAAAGTAGTTCGCCCGGAATCCGGCCAAAACCGGAAAGTCTGTTAAAAGTAAAAGTCTTATTTGAAGTTGATTAGATGTTCGATTTAGGGGTAGGAAGCCATGCTCAGCACAATGGTGAAAACCATTTTCTCGTCGAACAAGTAGTTCGCCCGGAATTCGGCCAAAACCGGAAAGTTTGTTAAAAGTAAAAGTTTTATTTGGAGTTGATTAGATGTTCGATTTAGGGGTAAGAAGACATGCTAAACACTTATGTGAAAACAATTTTCTACCCAGACAAGTAGTTCGCCCGGAATCCGGCCAAAACCGAAAATTGTTAAAAGTTAGAGTTTTATTTGTAGTTGATTAGATATTCGATTTAGGGGTAAAGAGATGGTGAATCCGTATATGACAATCATTTTTTACCCGAACATATAGTTCGACGGGAATCCGGCTCGAGCCGGAAAATATGTTATAAGTTGAATTTTTATTTGAAGTTGCTTAGATGTTCAATATTGGGGAAAGAAGATACGCTGAGTTCGTTTTTGAGCTTTCTTTTTTCGCCGGAAAAGTAGTTCCGGAATTCGGCCGAAACCGGGAAATTGGCAGAAGTGGCAGGAAGTTTTCGTCAAAACAGAGATGGCTTATAGGGGTAAACACACATGGTGATTCAATACCTGAACTTGTTTTTCTCAGATGATTAACCTGTTTGAATTTTAATTGTAAAAGTGTTCAAGGAGTCTGGCGAAGATTGGATCTGGCGAAGAAACACACATGGTGATTCAATACCTGAACTTGTTTTTCTCAGATGATTAACCTGTTTGAATTTTAGTTGTAAAAGTGTTCAAGGAGTCTGGCGAAGATTGGATCTGGCGAAGACAAGACCCAATTGTCTGGATCAAATATTGAATTTTTGGGACACCATCGAAAACTTTGGCCTTGTTAAATTTAGGGACGTTAGAAATGTTGTAATGGAATACATTAGGAAAACTAAGGGATCGACTAAAACCAGGAAGGGAAGGGAACGCGAGAAAAGCAGGAAGGCATACTAAAACCAGGAAGGGCATGCTAAAACGAGGAAGGGCATCCTAAAACCAGGAATACTTTTGCAAGAATTCGCGGCACTGTTCCCTTCCTCTATTTAGTATTACATGAGGGGTCGGCAACTTTTCAAATTCAAAGTTCACCATCCCTTCCTCGTTTTAGTATCCTGACATGGGTAGGCATTAAGTTCAGTGAGGGGTCGGCAACTACACAAATTGTAATTCACTTTTTCATTTCTCGTTCTGACGGTAGGCGACTAACCAGGAAGGGCATCAGAAAACCAGGAAGGCTGTCGCCAGAATTCACAGCACTGTTCCCTTCCTCTATTTAGTATTATTTGAGGGGTCGGCAACTTTTCAAATAAAAAGTCCACCATCCCTTCCTCGTTTTAGTATGCCCTTCCTGGTTAGTCGCCTACCGTCAGAACAGAAATGAAAAGGTAAATTACAATTTTTGTAGTTGCCAACCCCTCACTGAATGCCTACCCATGTCAGGATACTAAAACGAGGAAGGGATGGTGAACTTTTAAATTGAAAAGTTGTCGACCCCTAAAATATACTAAATAGAGGAAGGGAACAGTGCTGCGAATTCTGGCAACAGCCTTCCTCGTTTTAGGATGCCCTTCCTCGTTTTAGTATGCCCTTCCTGCTTTTTTCGCGTTCCCTTCCCTTCCTAGTTTTAGCCGATCCCGAAAACTAAACGCTTGAATTTGGAATTATGATTTGATTTGAAAATATGTGGGTTTTTTTATGTAAGACAATAGAATTCACAGTGCGTAATATGTAGCTTGTTTTATTTTTCTTTTGAACAGATTGTGTGTACACAATCATGTGATTTGTAGTTTATTTTAGATGTTTAGTTTTGTTCCTTTGTTAGTTGTGAAATTGCTGTAAGGCAAAATCACGTAATAAAATTCATTCAAGCAGCCAACTCCATAGCTTCAAAATGCACTGAGGTTAATTTGCTCAAAAAATAGATAACGAACAGGATAGACATGCAAGGACGTGACTGCAAGTTCAGAGATTAACGAACGCAACGACAAATGATTAGCGTACATCGGTTACTACTGGGTCACGGACATTTTCCCACTTACTTATGATTGGCCTGTCACTGTTGATACTGTTGTAATCTAACAGTTTAGGAAGTCTCGACCGTCCCCAGAGGAGTTCGAAAAAGGACTTCCAGAAATTGAACATATTCGTCCACAAGGCTGAGAGAAACGAATGATTAGGTTCGCGTCAGCACCCATTCACTTGGCAAAATATTGGGTATGTTTGCGCCATCAAAGGACGCGTCGTACACTGTTACGGGTTGAATCAATTACCAAGGGTTTGTGATGAGTATGATGTTGAATTTGATGTTCTGTATAACACTAGCAAGACTTTCGCCATGGCTTTTTACCCTCGTGCTTTTTCGGTACCAAAGAAGGGGGCTGTATTGTCAGGCCGGGAAATTACATTCGTTTCGGAATTCCGGTACCTCGGCTTTCCGATACCGGATGACCTGACTGACAATGCCCAGGCGAAAGCCTCGCTATCTGGTCTTATGAAAAGAGCCAACTTCCTTATATGGAAATTTGGTGATTGCTCTGAAAAGATGAAGCTTCACCTGTTTAGATCGTATTGCTACCAACTGTTTGGCCTTACTTTGACGACGAATCTGAAAGGTACGACGCTAACTTCACTGACAGTGGGGTATAATCGAGCAGCACGTAGGTTTTTTCGTCGACCGCCTCTATGTAGTGTGTCTGCTGAACTAGTGGGAAGACCCTGCTGTACTCTCCGGGAAAAAATGCGGAAGCCTCGGCCGAGCTTCTTCCTGCGCATCCAGAAATCAGAGAATAGCCTTGTTAGACTGTCAGCTGATCCATTGTTCACGTCATTATTAGTAGTTGCTAGTCGTATGGATTAGTTAAGCATTAGGGTCGTCTGTGTGTTGTTTTGTTTCTTTTGAGTAGTATGTGGTTTCTTTTTTTTATGACGTAAGCTGAAATAAAATTGATTGATTGATTGACTGTCAGAAGTTTCATAACAGACCACACAAGGATGCACGGTTTCAACAGACAACGCGCAACAGACAACACCTGAGATGTTATCTGTTATCGCGACAAACATTGCGCATGAAATGTAATGCATAACAAGCACTGTCAGGAAGAGCCGAAAAACCGCCAAAAAAGTATAACGAAAAATAGATGTTCCTTCAGCCGAAGCTGACTGCGAATCATATTTGACGGTGCAAAACGGATAAGTCAGCGACATTTTATTAGAGCTATATTACGGCCCTTCTTGGCAAGGGTCCTCTTCAGGCTCAAGCTGAAAAATGAACTTCATGATCTTGAGCGGCTCTAATAAAATGTAGCTGACTTATCCGTTTTGCACCGTCAAATATAACGAAAAACCGCGCATCCATGTGTTGTCTGTTATGAAACTTCTGACAGCGCACTTATGATAATAATACCTTCTACCTGAGTAGTATTTCCAACTGTTCTCGTTCCCGAGCTTCTACACTTGAGTCTCATAATTATCTCCTCTATTAGCATTACACCGATTATCACGCTTGCCGCGTTTGTTCTCTTTAGGTGACGTGTCAGGCTCCCGACTATTGTTTCCGAGAACTTTGTCATCCGAGACAAGGGACATGGAAAGAGGGCAAAACCAGCCAAAGCCTTGTGTAATTTTCTGTACGCGTAGCTAAGTTTTAAGGCGTTTTTCCGTGCTCCCACAGTTTGTGGGTCGACTGTGGCTCGAAAAGAGTGTTTCCGCGGTCTGTCGTGCGGCCCACACGTTTGTTTCCGCGACCAACGAGATTTTCCTGGCTCGCTTTGTGGCTCAGACTGGACAAACAACTGGCGAGGTGATTGTCGATTTTGTGGCTCGATTCTGGCGGAAAATTCAAATTAAGCAGTAAAATAGTCTCTAAACAATAAAATTAACTACTTTTTCAAGCATTTAGAGGATGCTTGAAGACGCTTTTTTAAACAATGGTAAGGAAAGCCTGGAGTTCCATTTATTGAGGTTTTAAATGAATTTATTTTTATTTTCAGATATTTGAAATTACCGCCAAAAATGTCGACAAAATGGCGTTTCCGCGAGTTTCAACTTTTGGCTCGACTGTGAGGTACACAATCGTGTTTCCACGTCAAACACTCAGAAGTGTGTGGCCCACAACTGCGTCGCGGAAAAACGCCTTTAATGTAGTCAAGTATCTCAGAGATATCTTAGCACAAACACTGTATAGTGCGGGGTTTCGTTTAAAGGTTACTGAAGCGATTACGAGGCGTATTCTCAGTGTTTGTAAAAGTGGGTATCCAGACCCGGAATCTACGCTATAAAATCTGCGGGAATAATAGGCGTATTTCCAATACTTGTTAAAGTCCGTATCAAAACCTGGATCTCTTCCCGGAATGGCAATAAATCTTTGCTTCGTCAATAAGCAAAATACCTCGGTCTGATCAAGAGTTGCGTTTCTGCAGATACCATGGTACCACGTTCTGAAGTCGTTTTTGCAGTTATCGTGGTATCTAATACCACCGTCAAAAGAAGTTTTTGCAGCTATCGTGGTATCTGATATCCAGATACCACGGTCCAACCGACCGTGGTATCTGGAAAGTCATCTCGCTTTCATTCAAAATGGCGAGAAAGAAGTTTAGCACTTAGTGACGTAACTGGATATCAGTTTTTCTTTAGGGGTGACTTCGAAAAGTGCAATTTCGGCAATTGTCGTTTCTGCAGAGCAACCGTATATCAGATACCACGATTACTGCAAAAAACACTAATTGCAGATCCAGTTGCCGTGGTAACAGATACCATGGTATCTGCAAAAACGCAACTAAGGTCGGTTCAAGTCCGAGAACTTGGAAGCAAATAACGTCAGAAGCCTTACAGGTTTCTTGAAAAGGACATATTTTTTTTAATTTGTCAGTTTCATTCGATGTGGCTACGGATATAACGTTGAAAATAAAAAAAATAAGTGCAAAAAATTCTGATCATTTAAATAATAATAATAATTTTGTTTTCTACCCACAAATGGTACAAGACGAAAACAGTGGGGACAAAAGAAAATAAGAAGAAATATCGCTAATGAAGAATCATAGCTGACGTATCCGAAATATCGCTAATGAAGAATCATAGCTGACGTATCCGTTGTAAACATTGTTTGAATAAATGTTTCAAAGTCAGCTTGGGCTCAAAGAATATTTAAAATAAGAAGACATAATTAGGGAAAACACAACACATACAAACAAAATATACTAAAGAGTCAAACAGACGTATAAGCCCATGAGAGGGCGACAGACGCGCCTACGCCGTTTCGGAGAGTTTTCTGTGGAGAAGACATTTTTGGTCACCAATTTTGGAACACGCGCAAAAAAAGTTAACCAGGAAACAGAACACATTTTTCAAAGCGAACAGTGAACCCTCTTCGAGGTTAACTGAGCAATGCATTGTTCTTTCAACTACCTCCTTTAGTATGTTGAGTGCCTAAACGGCGAGTATAAATCAAATGAAAAAAAAAATAATGTCATGGGTGCTTTAAGGTTTCTTACCTTTCAGAAACTCCTTAGGTTTGGGAAGGAGTGGTGAGCTTCCCAACGCGGAGGCGACTACCGGTCCATCCCTTGAAACAGGGGAACCAACCGAGTTCAGTTGGTAAACTGAGCCGTTTTCCTAAAATAACAAATTAAATACAAACTAATGCCTTGAACCCACGATCAGGGTTGAGTGCTCCCGGTCTGGAATTCCTGCCCGGATTTTCGGCACCATCACCACTTCCATATGGAAAAGTTTAAATTTTTTCAACTTGATGATGAAAGTGCAGGAAATCCGGCCTGGAAATCCGGATCGTGTGTTCGCACTGTAAGGTCAATTAGAAGGCTTAGAGGATGGGTGAATGGGATGATGGGTGAATCCTTTTCCTGTGTTTTACTTTCTATTTCAAACCATCATTTCTTCTTCGGTTGCTTAGTGGGCTTGAACCTTACCTGACGCACGCCATTGAGATTGCATTATTAACACGCGACGCTCTTTCTGAAAACAGTCCGGAAACAGACCTAATAAGCTGTCTGACGAGAAGCTCTGTGCGCATTCTGTACTTTCCCTAAGACACAGGGACAGATATGACATAGGGGCGATTCTCCATATCTCAGTTAAGAGTCACCATGCGGTTTAGTTTCTTTTAGTTCCCAGTGCTCATCGCCATCATCAATGGTTAACTAAAATTCTGCTAGGACTTGTGTTTAATTCGTCTTCAGTTCAGCGCTCCAAGTGGATTAGTTTCTGTCAGTCCCCCAATCGTCTCATAATCAACATTGTAGACATAGTAAAAAGTCGAATCCATAGGAGGGTAGGTCGCTTTCCCTTTCTGCTGCTAAAACATATGCAAAATCTCCATTACCTGGGACACAGATGACAGGTTTTCCACTCACTAACCTGTGGATATCATTTTGCCATGTCTGATCCAAGTGCTGACGGGGAGGCATATGGGGATTAACAGAAACTAGTCCGCTTGGAAGCGCTGAACAGGAATATGGCCAATGGAAACTCTATGGTGATGAGAGTTTCGCACTACCCTTCAATTTAAAAAGTGAAAAGTTTATTTATTTTCATTAACTTACGGATCTCTACTACTATCTCTGCAAAACGGATGCTAATAGGTATGGGGGGGGGGGGGCAAACAGATACGAATCCACTTGAAGCGTCGAACTGGTGGTATATGGTCGTTGCGAGCTTTCAAATTGTTATGTTTAAGGGAAAGATTTTGCAACATCTTGTGAGGTGGTGCCAACTATCAAGTACAGCCTGTTACATTTGTTGAAATTTTACAGCCTTGTATGAAAGGAGTTGCATCATAAGCATTCTAGCACTTGCAATGTCTAGAACCCCCCACCCAAGACCAAAGCTGAAGCCATGGCTCGATCCAACCGCTTAGTCATCTAGTGGCGCGGGTCGGAAGCACCCTACATTGGGAGGCTGGGATCATAGTTTGACAATGGATCAAAGAAAATGTTTTTATTTTAGCAGGCATATGGAAAATGTGTAGAAAAACAAACTAACTATTTGCAATGACGATTTTTTTAAGTATTTTGTTTTCTGCTTTTTCTTTTTAATTCCCGTAGGTCCAAAGAGGGAAGGATGTAAACTATATCACAATAAACAAACGCCGTAAATTATACTAAATTCGTCATAGTGATTTCTTACAGATTCTGAAATTGTGCTAAATAATATTCAACTTCCGAAACCAAAAAATGTCAAACCGGCCGATGATTTCTTCTTCCAACATATCTAAACGTCAACATGGTGATAACCTTAGTTGTTTTAATCCTCTTACACGCAACTCAATATTCTCGAAGGTTTTAGTAACTCTTTTGACTGCCGCCGGGAGATCGGTGAATAGTTAATTAGCAACGGCGACCTTGCTTTCAAGAGTGAATTGTGTTCAAATAATTTGTGGATAACGTTGGCTACCGTGAGGATTTTGAAGAAAAACAAAGGTGTTCATAAAAATCTGACCCATCGAAAAATGATGGTGTCTCCCACCTTATCAGCCCACATGAATCAAAGACTTTAATGCTAGGAAACTAGTATGGCGTTCGGCCACCAAGCTTATATGTCTAACTAATGGCATTTCAGATTGGCAAGTAAAACTCACATGATCTAGTTTCATTGCGACAAAAATAATTGCGAATTAACCTGGCAAGAACCCTGAGCAGTTATTCCAGCAAATAATTTGGCAGGAACGATGTCACATGTACTGGACACTCTCCAGATAATACCAAGTGTATCGGCAGGTCTGAAGCTGTCAACTAACATAAATAAACGTAGGAATATGTATGAGCCCATTCAGTCCCTGGAACAAATCCAACTTCCCAAAATTTATTTTCTCTCATTTTATGTATTCCCAGAGCGACTCTTCCGATTTACGGATAAAAATATGCAGAACACGTCCTTGGAGCTGGCCTTTGTGCGAATTGCGAAGTACCGGCACGCACCAGCCAGGGGCACGCGTATGGGGGGGGGGGGGCGTGTCACGACTAGGGGGAGGGGTGGGGGACGCCCCCCCCCCCGAGGGTTGTCGGTAAATATCCGAGTCGGCGCGAAGTGCCGCGATTTTTCGTAATAACAGTCTATTTTTTTCTTCGAGACAGTCAACTTTTTTTCGGTTTCTCGTAAAAATAGTTGTTTTTTCTTAAAAATAGTAGTTTTTCTTAAAATCAGTCATTTTTTCTCAGTAATCGTCGTTTTTATCTGCAAAAACAGTCGGTAAAAATGACCAGCCAGTCGGTAAATACCTTCCCCCCCCCCAAACATTTTGGCTAGTAACACCTCTGGGGGGCGCGCCCCAATGTTGTCGGCCAGTCGGAAAAAATAACCGAGTCGACACAAAGCACACCTTTTTTTTTGTAAAAACAGTCGATTTTTTCGTAAAAACGATCGATCGGTTTTTCTGAAAATCAGCCGATTTTTCGTCAAAACAGTAGATTTTTTCTTCTGAAATAGTCGAGTTTTCTGAACATCAGTCGGTTTTTTGCATCTTTTTTTCTGCAAGAAACAGTCGGTAAAAAGGACCAGCAAGTCGGTAAATATCTATCCCCCCCCCCCCCCCGAAACATTTTGGCTAGTAGCGCCTCTGGCACCAGCAATATTGTGGGATTATGTTTATGTCCGACCAAGCTGCGATAACAAAAATTAGGATTTTTTTTTAACTAGAACGCCGAGTGGAGGAGGAGTCGTAGCCAAAAAAGTAAAGAATTAAAACAGAAAAGATACTACACGGATTAAATATATATATAAAATATATGAGCTAATGAATATTACAAAAATATAATAACATTAAACAAAATATGACAAAAAAAAGGAAATACTACCAATAAATAGTCTTGCTACGCTGCTAGTACTGGGACTCATCTTCTGGTACTCTCAATTTTTTTTTATGGCAGGCAGGTAGCAGCGTCTTTGATTTTCTGTCTCGCGGTTTATACGCGATACGTCCTCGATGAAATTCAAAATGGGCCGTCTAACTGCAAATTTGGTCTTATCTTGATGCCGTTCATTTTCTCAACTTCACTACGAAAATTTATTGTGAAAAAAAAAAAAACATCAACCAAGTCAAAACAGTTCTGTTCTCTCTTCTAATGCAAGAGACAAAATAAGTTTGCTTTTCAGATAAACTTTAACAGATTAAGTAGTGGACTGAAAAACAAACATATGATGAAATTCTAAAAAAAAAACGTTCAGGGATCAAAAGAGACACAGGCGAATACTCACTACCAGAAACATGGAAAGGCATCATCAGTGAAAGGAACTTCAGACCCCAAGCTCTTCTTTACAACAAAACGAAATTCAACCCAAATGCAGAAAAATTTCTACCCGAACAGCGACCCAATCGAGCAGCAAAAATAGCAGCCGTGTCCAAAATAAAATCACAGCAACCTTTTTAACTCCAAGCAAGTCTCACGAAGGAATTTTCGAAGTTAAATACTCAACGCTAAGCTAGAAACCTTGGTTTTATGTGTTCCCACAAGTTCGTTTTACCAACTTAAGCGGTTTTGAGCCTGAAGAGGAGCCTTGCCAAGAAGGGCCGAAATATAGCTCGAATAAAATTCAGCTGACGTATCCGTTTTGCACCATCAAACAAAAATACTCTTAGGCCGGGATTTGAGCCCAGGCCCTTCCACTCTATTAGTTATATAAATTATTCAAGTCCGCTATATTAGTCCCTTGTATATCGTTGAATGTATATAATATGTAATATTTAACAGAGTATTTCTCATCTGTGTCAAACGTTAGCAAATTTTGGACAGGGTTATACTTATACTATTAAAAATAAAACAGAATAAACAGACCAACTGAATATATCAAGAAAAAAAGGAAGAGGAAAACAAATAATTATTTAACATATTATGGCTGTTCGACTTTCGAACTAAAAAAAGGGGGGAGTGCAAAATTCGGCGTAGTTAGAATACTGGGCCTGGATCAGAGCAAAATAACGCTATGGAGTACCCCCAAGACCTGTGCTTTATATGCTTCGCAAACGGGCCATACTCGTAGCTCGACTCGTAGCGCCGCCCACTGCGCTTGCTGCATTTAAAGCGAGGCATACTTGCGAGTCTAAAACTTTCTGGTAAAGCAAAGTGCGATCTGCACACACCGAGGAAACAGGAGAGTCTGTATAATTTTGTTACTGTGCTCAGAATATGAAAGTTAACGAAGCCAGCGCTGTTGCACGAATTAATGAGTTTCGGTAGGGACATTCTATATCATTAGTGATGTTACTCGCTGTCATTCGAGTGAGTGTCAAGTCTTGGTGCTACTTCCTAGTATTATTAGTTGCGTTTTTGATTGCCGTTCCTCATCTCAGTTCTTCTTATGTCTCGTTTCCGATCACCTTCCGAGTTAGCAGTTTGCTTAATTGTCGTTTTTGCTGAAACGGAGACCGTGTCAGTTCTCGGTTCTACAACACCTGCGAGTGAAACGGCGAACTTTGACGCAGTTCCCGGTCCGAGTTCGCCTGTCACGAAAAAATTAACCCAAACAAATTGAAAGTCCTGGACGGTGTGTTTGGAAATGGATGATTAAAACTTATACGTTTTGACTATAGGAATGGCCTTTTCACTGTCAAATGTTTACCCTTTACTGACTTATGTAGGAGATTTTATGAATGATTTGCCGGGATGCTTATTTTTGGTTTTTATTCACCTGCGTCTTGAAACGGCGAAGGCGTCAGGCGAACTGAGCGTGAAAACGGAAATTAAGCTGCAACGGCGAACTCACACGGGAACTTACACAGGCGATCAAAAACGCAACTATCGTGCTCTGGCCTAGAAAACAGACAAAATCGCTTACCGCGTTGTGACTAACCGACGCCGCGTGGCTGACTGCCTGTTCATGCTCTAAACCCATTGAACTGGAAGAGTACTGCAACCTCGATTCAGACAAAGACGAGTCAGTGACACAACCGCTATCGTCCAAACTCAGGACGGATTGCGCGACTTGTGGGGAGGAGCTGAGAGCCGTGTATCTGAAAAAAAAAATTAAAGACATAAAAACGAGAAAAACGATCTGAGCAAGTTAAAACAAATTACTAGCACTCAAGTTTGTCCCAGTTCCTGCTCCCTGGGCGCTCTCTCGAATTCCTGAAATTCAGCTCAGATCAGGATCCGTTCAGATGAGTTGATTTACAAAGGAAGTTGATAATACATGAGACCCCGTCTTGTCAGTCCTGGTATGTCTACGTGACTCGACAATGGAGTCCTAGACCTCTAAATTATATTCGAAAAAATGTTTATGGTTTATTGGTCACGGTACAAGTCCCTTGTGTAAAAGCGCCATCTATGTAATAGCATTAATTTCCGTGACTTGCGGATGTGAACTGGTTAGATGAATTTGCCTTCCGGCGGGATCACTGTTCCTATGGCCGGCTTCTACCAGACTATTGTAGTGGTTTGCGAACTCTGTTCACAAGCCCCTCGGTAGCTCAGATGGTAGAGCGACTGCCTTGTAAGCAGAGGGTCCTGGGTTCAAATCCCTCG
This sequence comes from Branchinecta lynchi, assembly GCA_023053575.1. Lineage (NCBI taxonomy): Eukaryota > Metazoa > Arthropoda > Branchiopoda > Anostraca > Branchinectidae > Branchinecta > Branchinecta lynchi. The sequence goes on from JAKZAP010000020.1 coordinate 19,692,989, forward strand.
GTAGTTCAAATCCCTCGTGTCTCCTTTTTTTTTTATTTGCTTGGTTTGTTTCCCTTACGACTATATGAATAAAGAATAAGCCCCGCCCACTGCCAGGCCGTATGTTAGGCCTTACCGTGGGGCCACAAGAAATTAATGGTGTTTATTATTTCCCCTCGGTATTTCCCTCGGTAGCTCAGATGGTAGAGCGACTGCCTTGTAAGCAGAGGGTCCTGGGTTCAAATCCCGGCTGAGGAGCATTTTTGCCTATCAGTTCACTACTTATAAAAGGAAGTTTCAATTCAGTTTAAGTTTTATTCATAAAAATAATAAACACCATTAATTTCTTGTGGCACCACCGTAAGGCCTAACATACGGCCTGGCAGTGGGCGGGGCTTATTCTTTATTCATATAGTCGTAAGGGAAACAAACCAAGCAAACCAAAAAAAAAGGAGACAAAAAAGAAGAAGCAGAAAAGGAGAATAAAGACCTAACAAACTGACAAGAAAATTACACTAACGAACGATCTACAATCAACAAAGTGCCATTGCCCCCCCCCCCCCCAAAAAAAAAGGAAAGTTTTTTTTTTTTAGTTTAATACTCTTTCTTCAAACAATGTTCACAACGGATACGTCAGCTACGATTCTTCGTCAGCGATATTTCGGCCCTTCTTGGCAAGGGTCCTCGTCAGGCTGTCAATCCTCTGGTTCAACTTCGGGGAAGGAAACAAACCTGTAATAAATAACTGAAGCTTCTACCGACTATAAATATCTTATTAAAAAACAAATAATTTAATAATTATAATTAAATAATAAATAATTATTTATATTTGATAATATATATTATATATATATTTTTTTTTGCCTACAATATATCACAACTTTATTAGAGAACGAACTTTCACAATATCAAACTGCCAAACTTTGTCGGTTTTTTTTTGCAGGTACATTAAAAATATTTAACCTTAATTCGCACTTGGGAGCGAATAAGGTCCAAGATGGATCTGTTATGTTTCATATATAGTCCTATGATAATATCCGAAATGACCCGTAAGAATGAAACCCTGAAAAGCTAAAGCATGATATGGAATACATTCATCATTTAGGCTATTCAAGATTCCAAAGAATGCTGGTACAAAGCTCTTTCTATACCGCTCAGTTACCGCTCCGTTCTTGCATTGATGGGTTTTAACCGGGATTTTTTTAATTTTTTTTTAGATCGAGGTAATGCAGTGTTTTCACGTACAGGAAAACTTGAACAGAATCCGATCTTCGTGACAAGATCATGTTTACACGCAGAGCGAAAAATATGAATTCTTCAAACCAGGAAATCTGACAGAAATAAATTCACTAGTCAATAAAAAAAAAAGTTTGAAGAGTATTTATGACAGCAGTACTGATGACTGCTGCTGTCAAAAGCTAGTTAGACTTTTTTTTTCTTTTTACCAGCGTCGCCGACGAGATTCCTTTCAAGGAGATCGGAATTCCGTGAAAGGATTCTCGTCCCGCTAGACTTTTTTTCTAGTCGTCTTCACGAACGGAATCCTTTCGAGTCGACCGGAATTCCTTTCTACTCGACGGGATTTCTTGTCCGTGTAAATGCGACAGAATGCCTTGAACACGATCAGTGTTTGGTGCTTCCGGTCTGGAATGCCTGCCCGGATTTTCGGCACCATCATCACTTCCATATGGAAAAGATGAAATTTTGTCAACGTGATGATGAAAGTGCAGGAAATCCGGCCGGGAAATCCGGATCGTGTGTTCGCACTGTAAGCGAGGTCTTGGTGGAGCGGAAGTAGGAATTGAAAACGCGGTTGAGAATGCCGGTCATTCCGTAACTTAGTACAAAGAGCAACACGTCTGGCTGCTAAGGTTGGGAGGCGGAATTCCTTGAGGAGGAGGAGGTTAGTTCCTCTTCCCTGACAGTAGATAATTACAATTACAATTCAATTCGGTTTATTTATCCATAAATATCCGTAAATATCTTTTAAATTCTTGGGGCTCTCTTCTGGATGGTTTCAAGCAAATCAGACTGATCAATCAATCAATCAATCATCGTATTTATTCCTAAATATCGGTTTCACGACATGATAACATAGGACTGTCAACTTAAACAACATATAATTGATATATATAATTCATTTTAAAACTTGTACGACTTCATAACTTGTAAAAAAATTAAACGGTATGTCAAACATAAAAATTATAAAATAGTAATACTAGATTAATTGTCAAAACATTATACGTGTCTTCACTTGTTAAAAAAATTCACAAAATATGGCACAAATGACTTAAGGAATCTATCAGAAGAGTGAGTAGGTGGGTTTTGAAGCGTTAATTTATTTGCCGTTCTGGTGCGCGCTTGTTCACCATTCTTTACTCCGTAGACAGGCAGAATACCCCTGTGCTTTTCTGTTGACAAGCACTTCCTTCCGAATTTCATGACTAAGTCATGGCGCCGTTCTGATAGAAGTTGTAATCCTAGTTCTCGGCTAGTTTCGTAATCAACGTATTCATATCCAAGTACTATTTTGCAGGCCCGTTTCTGGACGTTTTCTACTCTGCCATTTTGTTCTGATCTACCGTCAGGGAGTCTACTCATGTAGTGGGCAGGTAAAAGATGTGTAAAGGCGGAGGTGCTTTTGGCATGTAAACTTCGAAATAGTTCAAAGAGAAACAGAACCGCACTAGACTGCTTGAACAAGATTCATACAAATTTTTTTTTTTAATCTCTTTTGGCTCTGTATACAAGAGTTAAATTCAAGACCTGTTATTCACAAACTTGATTCATGAAAAATCTGGGTCCAGCTGCCAGGGGCGTCACTAGCCTCTTATCTTTGGGGGGGGGGGCGTCCAGTTTGTGCCGACGGACAACAAAAATTGTTACCCCATTTACCCCAGACTCAAGGAAAAACAATTGTTCTCACATCTGGCTTCTGGTGATGATAGGGGAGTGGATGTCATTTCTTATCGAAAACATAATTTCCTTTTTTCTTTTTTCTTGGGCTTTCCTGCAGTCAGAAGTATCAGCATAAAGTATGTTAAGAGGGTCACAAGGTGTGTTCAAAAGAAATCTTCACGCATATAATAAAAATATGTTTTCAAACATCGCTTGACACTTGCAATCATTTACGATGGCCTTGTATTCAACAATCAGTTTGCGAATTCTTATATAGGCTTACACTCGTAATTTTTTTTTTACTCACGAAGTACGCCTATGCTGCTTGAGCTTATTATGAGAAATCCACATTTGGCGGAAGTCTGGCCCACAAAGAGGTCTTTTTCGGGTAAGTCCGGCCCACAAAGAGGTCTTTTCCGGTAAGTCCGGTCCACAAAGAGGTCTTTTTCCGGTAAGTCCGGCCCACAAAGAGGTCTTTTTCCGGAGGTCTTTTTCCGGTAAGTCCGGACACCCACCTAAGTCACGCAGCTACAAAAATGTTTACACAAAGTCACTTTACACAAAATATGTGTGAATATTCTGGAGGAGTCACCTCACTTTCAAAGCTTCGAAAACCGATCGCAACTCCAAGTAAAACGACTTTTTATGATGTTCCTTACCTTCTGACCATACAAATCTTTGTCCTCAAATTTTTAAACTGTTGTACCTCGACACAGTAAAAACAATATCGAAACTTCCTGACACTATTGCTAAGTTCTACCCTTACGGATGAAAAGAGGCTAGTCGGCCACATTAAATACACAAATCATAAATACAGGGAGGACTGGCCGGACTTACCCTGTGGCCAGATTTTCCCCGGTTGTGAACTGTAAATGTGAACTGTCCAAAAAAAGAACGACTTCAATCTAATACGACTAGCCTCGTTTGCGATCCTGTGTACGACATAAAAAATGCGCACAAAGAAATCTTTTATACACGTTATTTTTATCATATTGTGACTAACGGATATTTGTTTGCAAATTAGGTTATCTGGGGTTAGTCTAATCTTCATTTACGATGGGTATTTACCACAGTTTTTTATGGCACTTGCCATTCAGCCAACTTCCCCGATCCGAGCATCGTGGGGGGAGTGGAAGGAGGGGGAATCCGGGATCTTGAGGTGTTTATAACTTTTGAACGGGTGATCGGATCTTAAAGCACAATGGACAGCTATTATGCTTTATTTTTTGTAAAATCCTTTGCAAATAAATATTTATAATGTCCCATAGATCGCGCTTCAACAATACGCCATTTTCTTGTTATCGCTTGCCGTTACCTCCGCGGCACCGGGGCGATTTACTTTTTCGAGCTCGTACTAACCCACCGCGGAAATTTCAAAAGGTCTGGGCAACGAGTGTAGAAAAGCAAAATAAATTGATCGATTGCCATGTGTTGCAAATCGATCAGGTGGTGTAGCTTGCTGGACTACTCAAGTATGTCTGATGAAATCCCAACCTTCAGTGTGCCAAAAAATGGTCTTTCATCATGGAACAGTGTTGTGACATTCACATCTTGGCACCTTTATTACAGGGTTGGAGGAGACTTGTGTGTGCATTAACCTCGCTGGTCTCTCTCAACCTTGTGGTTACGGTCCATGTTTCAGCAGAGCTTACCTACCTGGGGTAGTCATTTGGATTATTTTTGGTGAGTCTTCGATTGAAAAAATCTCTCAGTTATTTTCTCGCATCCTACAAAGTTATTGTAAATTTCTGTATTGTAAGTTATTTTCCCACTTAAATCTTGAAAGTTCTATTTACGTACAGGAGGGGTATCATACCTCGAACTTGTACAACCTCGAAACTGGCCTAAAATGTTTGAAAGGAAAATTTCTGTCCTATCAAGGTCTTAAATATGAAGAAGGAAGTCCTGGATGACCTAGAACCTGTTTTGGATTGCACAGAAGTTTCCTTGTAAGATTTGTAGTCCAAGTTCGAGGTTGGATACCTCTCAAGCAATTTTTTTTCGCTGTCAGAATCAAATCTTTTTGAAAAAACAAGTTAAAAATTCTGTCCCATATAAAATGCTTGCAGAAAGCAAAATGATTATGGTAGGCTACAACCGTCTGGTAAGATTAATCTAGGGTGTTCCATTGTTGAAATCAATGGGATCTTTTATTTTCATCTGATTTTTTGTTTTCCAACCAGTAGCAAGAATCTCAGGTTAGGCACCAAAACAGGCCCTTGTTTAGCAGGCAATGCTCCATGCACAAGCAAGGCTCCATATACTGCGGTACCTAGCTTGATTCAATCATTCATTCACCATTTAATTCCAGCTTTGATTTTAAACTCTACGGTACATTATTTTCCTACTATTTGTTTGTTCTACAGAAATGTTAATCTAAAAAGTGTAATATAACACCTGTCCTAGTCAAATGGTTCTGACCACCAATAATTCTCTATAAATGGGACTATGCATCTTTTGCAAACTAAAAGCCCAACAAAATATTTTTCCTAACATTAGACAAAAGGAGTTGAATATACAGTATATTCGTTTCTAGGATTTGACTGTTCAGTGCGGTCTGTTGTGCTTCAGTACCGATCACTTGTACGGATTACCAGTGTTTTGACAACTTTCTTGCATGGTTGGAAGTAGATTGACTCACTCAACTTTGAAGCAGCAATGTTCAGCCAGCCTTACCTGAACATTTGTCAGACCTGACGCACGTAATACATATCAGAGGCAAGTCATTGTGACCAGCGATCCTCTAAGAATACAATCATAAAGTTTACCCCTCTATCAGTAAGCATATTATAGGTTTCTCAATGTTTGAAATTTCTAGTCATCTGATTGTTTGAAATTTCCAGGCTACAGTTGTAGCTACGGCAAATTATTGCAGTGTAGGACCAACCAAGGGAAATGGTACTCGCAATGGTAAGATTAGTTGCGTTTTTGCAGATACCATGGTCTCTGTTACCATGGTAACTGGAAACTGATGTTCGGTCATATCGCGAAGTGCCAAACTTCTTTCCCATCAAACTGCCAAATTTGATGAAAGTGAGATGACTTTTTCAGATACATGGTCGGACCGTGGTATGTGAATATCATGTACCACGATAACTGGCCAGATACCACCATTACTGCAAAAATGCCTTTTGACCGTGGTATCAGATACCACGATAACTGCAAAAACGACTTTAGACTGTGGTATCAGATACCATGGTATCTGCGAAAACAAAACTATTGTATCTGGAGAGTCCACAAGAGCGAGGGAAGTTTACAACTCTTGAACACCCTAGTATGACCTAATAACTTGGCGGCAGCTGATGTGATTCTTGATGATGTTTAGCACTGCCCCTTGTCCCACATTAGAAGGTGCAGCTCAGATGTTTGCCTGCTACCGACACTGTCCCAATCCTGACAATCATCAGGAGGCTCATAAACTAGATCCGTCGATAAAAAAAAGCTACTCCCAAACTTACCATCCATTTCAGTTCCTCTGGTCTAATCCCCACTTTAGAAAAGCAGTTTCCGACTTGCGCAACTTGATTTTCTTATTTCCCAATCCACTCCGGAACTTACCATCCATTTCCTCTGGTCTAAGCCCCACTTTAGAAAAACAGTCCCCCCATGCCTCTTTGGCTAGGGTGTACCACTTCAAAGAAGATGAATTCAGTACTCCACAGTTGAATCTCATGATCTTTTACGATCTTGGTCAAATCATAGTGACCAGTAACCCTTTGAGAATGGGACCAAGTCTATCTAGCTGTGTAACAATTTAGTAGTCTCTTTCTGATCATTGGGAACTTTTAGTCCTCTGTAGCTACTTGTACACTGTAGTCATCAAACATTCTGTTGTGCTTTGAAGCCTACCACATGGTGCCCATAGGAATGTTTTTGCACCTTTGTTACAGGGTCGGCTGTAGAATTGGGGTTTTATTTACGTTGCTGGTCTCTCTAAATCTTGTTGAGGATCAGCATTTCGCAGAGCTTACCTCAACATTCGCAGACCATACCGCCCTAATACGTATAAGAGGTTCTCTAAGAATGCAATCAGTAACAACAAGAATGAATCCTAGGGTGATGCCCTAAGAACTAGGCGACAGTTTGTGAATGACGAGCCCTTGGTGGCATTAGCATCGTAGCACCTTGCCTTACACTAAAGGGTTGAGTTCAGCTCCGACATACATCAAGAGCTCATAAATTGGATTGGTCGAAATTACATTTTCTCAGAGGAGAAGTAGGCTATCTAATTTTGCTACACTGCTTTAGTAACACAGCAGCATACAATAAAGGCCAGTCTGACTGCTTACAAAGACATAAGATGGCAAGCAAATATACTTTAATTTATGCTATAGCATACAATGAAGCATTGGAAGGAAAACTGTATTATTCTTTAGCTTAATCAGTTTTGAACATTCTCAACCCATTACGCTCCACTAAATGTTGTTCAATCCGGTGCATCCTTGACTCATGATGACCCAAATAGCTCTTCCAGTGTAGCTGGCGTCCAAGGGAATATGAGACACGCTTCTAAGTCTGACAGGGCCAGGCGTTTATGATCCTGCAATTAAAAACTTCAATTAGAACGTAAATTAATGTCTGAATATAGTTGGTTTATGATGTTGTTTCCGTATAGCAAACCCATCCTCTATTTCAACTACACAGCTCATCAAGCTTTCTATTCTCACTAAGCTGTGGACCATTGACGCACAAAAGATATGATCGTTGAATTGACACTTAGCACTCTTTGTTTCTGAACTAAGTCACATTCATATTTTCATCACAGCAAAAATTGTTCGAAAAAAAAATGCATTTTTTTTTTGTCTCAATATTTCACATTTCCAGACATGGTTAAGCCAAGTGCAACACACAAACCTGGGTTGTCAGCACTCAGCTCACAAACTCTACTGTACTTTGTAGGCTACTTGTACTTCTGCATGGAAAAGTTTCTTATATGGGACCATTTTGACATCTTAACACTCATCATCCCTCCAGCTAAAGCTTGATTTGAATCCATCCTCTGTTCAAATCCATGGCCAAGGCAAGAAAAGATGTAGGTATTGGACATTTCCGTCCAAAGACCAACTAATTTCGAACAAGAAAGGTCAAAAAATTAAAGAAGGCATTAATACTGTTTCTAAGAAGGACGCATTTTTAAATGATATCAGAAAAAAATCAAATACTCCATCCAAAATAGCAACTGCTTCTGAGCAAGAACGGTAATAAAATGAAAGAAGGCATAACAGATTTGTATGCCAGTAAAGCGAACCTGGCCACATCAAAGCGAATCATATAAATCCATCCTCTGTTCTAATAAATCGCCAAGGCAAGAAAAGATTCCAATACTGAATATTCCAATCTTAAATCGCAACTACTTTTGAACAAGAAAGGTCATAAAAAATTAAAGAAGACACTCAAACTCTTTGTAAGGAGGAGGAATTTTCTAACTGATATTTTTCTAACGGGCCATACTCGGCATTTAAAGCGAGACAAACTTGCGGGTTAAGAAATTTCTAGTAAAGCAAAGGTGCGGTCTGAACACACCGAGGAAACAATTAAGGCTGTACCGTTTGTTTGCAATGTTCAGAATATGAAGTTATTGGAGCCAGGGTTGGTGAAAACTGAATAAGTTTCAGTAGGGACGTTCTCTACCGCTAGGGGTGCTAGTATCGCTACTATACGAGTGTGTGTCAATATATGACTAAGTCCAAACACGCCGGCAAACCTCGAGAAGAACGAGAAAGGTCGGCCGAATGACGGCTCAAATTCTGTATCAACCAATCAACGCGGTTCGTTGAGCCAGCTGTGGTGACGCTTTTGGCTCTTCCGCTAGGTACACGGTGATTCCTCATCGGAACGAAGAGTTAGACATCCAGAGTGTTTTGCCAAGTCTTGGCGCTACTCCCTAATGTTATTTTCGCAAACGGGCCATACTCGTAGCGCCGCCCACTACGCTTGCCGTATTTAAAGCGAGACAAACTTGCGGGTTAAGAAATTTCTATTTAAAAAAAATAACACTATGGTATTCGCGCCAAGACCTATGCTTTCCGTGCTTTGCTAACGGGCCATACTCGTAGCGCCGCCCACTACGCTTGCGGCATTTAAAGTGAGACAAACTTGTGGGTTAAGAAATTTCTAGTAAATAGATATTCCTTCAGCAGAAGCTGACTGTGAATCATGTTTGACCGTGCAAAGCGGATAAGTCAACTACATTTTCTAGTAAAGCAAAGGTGCGGTCTGCACACAGAGAGGAAACAATTGACGCTACATCATTTTTTTGCAGTGTAATGAGAACGAATTTTCTAACTAAGAAATTAAATACTCTCATCTAAATAGCAACTGCCTCTGAGCAAGAAAGGTAGTAGAAATGAAAGAAGAGACTGAAAATGTGTGTGCAGATCACAGCAAGATAACACTAGGGAGTAGCGCCAAGACCTTTGCTTTCCATGCTTTGCAAACAGTCCATACTCGTAGCACCGCCCACTACGCTGGTGGCACTTGAAGTGAGACAAACTTGCAGGTTAAGGAATTTCTAGTAAAGGAAAGGTGCAGTCTGCACACATCGATGAAACAATTGAGGCTTTTTTGCATTTTTTTGCAATGTTCAGAATAGGAAGTTACCGGAGCCAGCGTTGGTGAAAACTGAATAAGGTTCAGTAGGGACATTCTCTACATTTACGGGTGCTAGTATCGCTGCTATTCGAGTGTGTGAATTTTGTCAAGTCTTGGTGCTACTTCCTAGTGTTATTTTGCTCTGGTGCGGATGAAAAAACTTTAAACATCAAACAAATCAAATCTCTAGCTTATACTTCTCACAAACCGATCCACTGTTCTGGTCAAGGATGAGGGCAAGAAAGATTTCAGATACTGAATATTCCATCTTAAACATCAACTAGTAACGAGCAAGAAAAGCAACACAAATTAATGGCGTTCAAATGTTTACAGGGAGTACGCATTTATAAACTGATATCCGAAATGTTGAAATATTCCCATCCTAAACAGCAACTACTTTCAAGCAAGAAAGATAATACAAATAAAACTCTTGATTATCTACTGGCATAATATTTACAACCACCAGTTACTTGGATGTTTTTTGAATGACCAAAGGTCATTTGGATAGAAAACCATTGAAGCCCTTGTAAGTTACGTGTTGGGTTAAAAACTTACCTATTGTGATTCTCTTCCAAGCCCTGCTGATTCCTGTAACAGTTATGATGACAGAGCCTCTATAGATGCAGAAAGTTCCACGGGCACATACGTCTGTGTCTTTTGCTTTATGGATGGTGCTGACAATATTCTGAATTTCAGAAGGCTTGACTGCACTTCAATCTAAAACAGAAACCATTATCAGTTATCAAATTTGCTGGTCAATTATTTGTTTATCAGAATTTACCCCAAAATTTAATTGTGACTTCACCAAGAAGTATGACAAGATAGTTTCTTAGAAGTCTCTGACCACATTTTTTAGATGCTACCTGAATGGTTCATTCAGTAAGAACACGGTTTGGCCTAGCATAGCAAATGGGTGACGACGGGGAATAAGTAGGGTACGGTACCCAACATAAACAGTAAAGCAACCTGCTATTTTTTAATCTGGATCAGGGACTACATTATCACCTAGTAAACCGGCCAAAGTTCAAGTTTCTGAAAAACTCCTGATACATTAGTTGATACCTACTAATCAATTACTGCCTTTTCTGGCCAAGAACAGAATCAAAACTTATCAATTAGCTGCTGATTGTTTGGGATTATAATATCTCTGCTGGGTTGTATACTGGGTTAGTGGTTAGTACATATGGGCATATTACTGGTACTGATAAACCTGATTATTTCTTTATTTAATTTTTTTTTTTTGGGGGGGGGGGGGCAAAGTAGCAGAGCTTGCTTGCAGCAAATATTATTATAGCTAGTACTATAGAGTTTAAAACGAGCAGTCTACTACAAACCTATGATTTATATATATACCCTATATGCATAGCCTAAACTATCTAGCCTTGGGGATAGGATCTACCCAATGCTATGTATATCCAATGTTTGGCATGGGGCTTGCAAAATTCAGAGATTTGTGGTAGACTTGGTCAAGGGTAATTCTCCCCCAAGTAAAAATCTTTTTGAGAAAAAAAAATTCTTTTTCAATTTACAATTATACCTTTACTCCAGGACACAGTGCCCCAGCTTAATGCACACAGTGCTTATCTGTTGGAATACAGTGGGGGATGCCCACAATCCTGCTGCTGGAATGTTAGAGCACTGACTGTTCCCAAAATTTGTAGATGTGTGTATGACTGGGTTGTACCCTACTCAAACCTAAAGGCCAAGTCTTGCTTTTAAATTTTACCCTAGACTGCATAATTTATAAGGGTGAAGCCTGGATTCCAGACAGCCATTTTTTTTTTTTGCCCACCGCCCAGCCACCCAAAAATGCGTAATACTTAATACCATGCCTAATACCAAAAATGCGTAGGGAACTAATGGTAAGGGTGTCCCGTGCTGCTTGGTTTTCCATTCTACCTACTGTGGTTCAGAATGACAAGTCACAAATTCTTAACCAGAAATCTAAATAGTTATTTCTGTATCACAACTGAAAACAAGGGAGTAGATGTCTTGCATGTTGGACCTCAGTTGGATAAGTCATTCACAAATCCTCAGTATTTGGGCACAATGTCGTAACATTAGGAAATGCATGCTCTAAGAAAGAGTCGAGGTAGTCTATGCTTATTTGAATTCCTATCTCGATTTTGTCCATACATGGCTTTGTTTATGCCTACAAAACAGTGAAATAGAAAGGGGGAACAAAAAACTTGGTATCACTGAGTAACTAACTATTTCTTCAATCTTAATGCCACAAAATTAAACTGAAAAATATCTGTCGACAGAAATTCTTTTGTTTCAAACTTCTCTTCTTCATTCGCTTGTTTGAACAAACTAGGAGCAAGGTAGAGCAATTTGGAATCAGTTCCATGTAGATTTGAAGGCTGTTTATCAGTGAAAGGAAAATTCCAGCAAAGTTTATGTGTGCATAGAATCTCTTGACCAACATATTGCCGAAAATATCCAACTTTTTCTTCGAATATTAGCCTACTAATTGTGATACCAGTTCAACATTTTAGGCAAGTAGCAAGTTACAAAGGATGGTTTTCACATTTTCTTCTGCGACAATTTATTGTTAGGGTAGCGTATAGGTAATAAGCGTATAGGCTATAGGCTATATATATATGCCTACTTTGTGAGATGATGCTTACGTGCTGTGGCCCCATGTCTCGGAGAAAGAGAACAATACCCTACACAAATCTGTTGGAAAAATCAGTTTTCACTTCATAATTTCGATTTGTCGAAGATCATGAGTTTTCCAAGCCGTTGCTCACGGGTATCGACATGGTGCCTGATTAGGCAAGGTATGGAAAGAACTAGGTTTAGGCAAGTAGCAAGTTACCAAGGATGGTTTTATCATTTTCTTCAGCGACAATTCACTGTTAGGGTATGTTCAAATAAGCATATAGGCTTTATATATAGGACTACTTTCTTAGATGATGCTTACATGCTGTAGCCCCATGTTTCGGAGAAAGAGAACAATACCCCACACAAATCTGTTGGGAAAAGCAGATTTTCACTTCATATTTTTGATTTGTCGAACATCATGGGTTTTCCAAGCCGTTGCTCATGGGTATTGACATGGTGCCTGGTTAGGCAAGCTATGTAAAGAACCGACAGAGGTGTTCAAATAAGCAGAGCCTACCTTTACTGTATTTATAAGTTCTATGAAGAAAGACACCCTGCATGATCTAGGATAAATTTGGGACTGCGCAGAAGTTTGCTGGTAATATCTTCAGGGCAAGTTCGAAGTTATCTAAATTCAGGTTGGATCTGGGTTGGATACCTCTCATGTACCAATTTATTTACAGACCAAAGAGACATTTAAAAAAAAAAAAAAAAAATCAGGAATGGGGCAAAAAAATTGGAAATCCTACACACGAACCAAACAACTGCAATGACATACCTTGGGACAGGCCCAAACACTGCTCTAGTACTAGAGAATAGCATATGATATGACCGAAAATCGAGGATTTATGCATTAGGCTACAGAGTTGCCTTCTAGCAGGCAAGATTTCCTCTAGGATATTATACTGAAAGAAAAGTCAAAATTAACTGAAAGAAACTTACCAGGATGAGGTATATCCCTATCCTTTGCTGATGCTAAGCTGGATCTGGTTTACAAGGTTTTGTTTTGTTTGTGTTCCAGAGCTGAAATTTGTTTTGTTTCAGAAATGTACATATATATCAGACTTACTTGTGGCCGAGACAATATTAAGTCAAGAAAATACATTAATTTATATCCAATTTCTATAAAAATAACTTTCTAAAGGAATAAAAAGAGTTTTAAATGTTAAATAACAAAGACAAGAGAGGTGTAAGAAAACTGCGCTTATATTTGTCAAGGTTAGCAAAATTGGAGCTCGGCAGGCAGCAGAAATCGTCGTAACCGTATTTCACCAAAAATAAATTGGGTAAGAATCGACTGATTTCTGATGTAACATTGCATCCTAGGGGGTGGTAATTTGACAACGTGATAGTTTTATCAGCCCATTGAACTTTAAGGAAACTTGATATTTGGAAAGATCTCGTGCCTCAGACGACCAATTTAGTCTCCGGAGAGGACCCGGTGACTTTTGGGGGGAGCTGGAGGGGGCAACCGGAGATCTTGGGAAACGCTATGACTGGAGGGATCGGGTAAAACTTGGTGGTAAGAGACCAATCAAACACTAGATACATCATTGACATAATCAAACCGGATTCGAGCACTGTGGGGGGATTTGGAGAGGGGTCTGGAATTCTGGTGATCCCGCGAGTGTGGTACTTCCTGATGTACTAAGACGATGAAACTAGGCTGGCGTGTCCAGGACTCGAACAAACTGACTTGAGAATAGGCGTTTGCATGATTTGACCATCTTGGGGGGGGGGGGGAATCCGGAATCTCGTGGCATTCATAACTTTTGAACGAGCGATCGATTTGAATGAAACTTCGCAAGAAGTTTCGCGAGGGAGTTAGAAGGATTATTGAATCCGGAAATTACCAATTTCTGTAGGTTGCCAACAGGTGGTCTGATTCGAGTGAAACTTTTCTGGTGATAAGAACTGATGACCTAGACAGGCAAGACATGTCTCCGAACCACATGCGGCAACGGTTGGAGAGGGGGGGGGGAGTCTGGAAACTTTGTGACATGCACAGAAACCAAACGAATGGACCGAACGGGATGCAGCTTTGACAGTACCGATTGTATGCGATCTAGTTTGTTTTTATGGTTCGGACCAGATCCGGCCAGGGTAGGAGGAGGATGAATCGGAAACCGGAAATTTGCAGATATGCTTCGATCGGACTCAAACTTGAAGGACGAGAGGAGGAGATGTCAGAGATACGATGTCTATGTGCCCTAATCGCATTTGGCCAGAGTGAGGGGAGTTGGAGGGGGAGTACCGAAAATTTTGTGGCTCGCATAGGGGTCAAACGAGTGGAGGGATTTGAATGAAACTTGAAGAGTAGAGATACAATGTTCCCTAGATGACATACTTTAGGGTTCGACCCGGAACTGAACACGGCGGGGGGGGGGGGGGGGGGCTGCGAAAATGCTCAGACTCAAGCGAAACTTGATAGCCGGTAAGAGAAGATGCTTTAGATGATCAGTTTTTGTGTCTGGATCTGGTTCGGCCGTGGTAGGTGGAGTTTGAGAGTGACGCGTACCTGAAATATTGTGCCCTGACATTTGTTCTAGATAATCCGAGGCGATGCTAGGAATACTAAAGACTCGAGTGAAAACTAGATATCCTATTTCTAGTTACGATCCTAGGAGGTTGAAGGGGGTATTTTGTGACGTTCTCATCTACTTTCTTGCAACACCTACTCGTAAAAAGTGCCATATGAGCTCGTAGCTCTTGTTTTTGTCTCTTTTTAATCTAATATCGGGCCGCTGGTTAATCGTCTAAAAATCAGAATTGGACCTTGTTCGCGAGTTTTCGGTAAAGTGGGAAGAAAAACTGGCTCAATACAGTGAGGGCCTTGCTACTCGCCCAAGTTAAAAATTTCATTAAAAAAAGATTTGTTACTGCGAAAACTGAAAAAAAAACCACAAATAACACTCGAACTGTTCAAAAAGCTACGCACGCAGAAACGTGAACTGGCCAAAACATGAACTTCTAAAAAACTGACTTTAATCAAATGTGACAAGCCTCGATTGCGGTTGTCGACACGCCATTTCCTTTTGTTACTCACAATCAAATCTCTAAGAATTTATACACGTCAGTTTATCATTTTATGACTAATGATTCTAAGTAAAATGTCACTGTTCTTTTTTACCGGTTGTAATCAGTTGTTTTAGTCAGTACAAACCAAGGTCAAAATAATTAGAGTTACTAAATTAATATCGCGAAAGCCAACTGGGCAACCGTTATTACAAATGTTAAAATCTGTAATAATTTTCCTATAAAATTCATATCTTGAGAATTCCTTGCACGCCATCTACGTCACCAAATAAAACTTCTTTAAAGGACACCTGAACAACGAAACAATACTTGAACACACCATTGATAATGCATTTACAGACATGGCCACGGAGAGCATTCTTCTCCTGAGCGTGACGTTTTAAAAAATAAGGATGTTCGTTTCTGGAGGTTTTGCACATGCAGACTCCAAGACAAACATCGCAATTCATTAAAATCTTGTACAGCGCTGGCCGGATCGTACTGGAATTTCTTCTAGATATAGGTTTGGGCTTGACTGGTTAAAAACATTTTCAGAAGAAGGGTTGATTGGAGACATTTGTTCATTTCTAAAATTGTTCGGTACTGAAATAAGGACAGATGCAAAATGGAGCAAAAATCATAGCCTGGAAACACTATTTCGTATTTAGATTGGGTTTTCTGCAGGCAATCTTAATGGAAGTCGTATAGATAGGGATGATACTTGGTACTCTTCATTCAGGTGTCATTTAACAATCATTAAAACGT
Organism: Branchinecta lynchi; assembly: GCA_023053575.1. Lineage (NCBI taxonomy): Eukaryota > Metazoa > Arthropoda > Branchiopoda > Anostraca > Branchinectidae > Branchinecta > Branchinecta lynchi. Next base: position 19,708,844 of record JAKZAP010000020.1, read on the forward strand.
TAGCTGTTATCCAACCGAAAATACTGATTGCTAGAACCGGCGGAGTATGCCGGCCAAGAGTCCGACAGAAAAATCCAGGTCAAGTGCACACCTAGGTTGCGTTCCGGAACTTAAAGCACAATGGACACTTCTAATGCTTTACTTTGTATCAAATGCTTCACAAATAAACATTTCCGACTTCCTTTAAAAGGCGCTACGAAAATCGGCCGTTTTCTTGTTATCCGTTGTCTTTACCTCTCTGGCATTTCGGAAATCCAAATCTTAGGAGCTGGGATATCGTGGCAGGAAATTCGAAAACTCCCAGCAATGCTTGATAGAAAAGGATATATTTGAGATGTCACCAAGGTCAAGCCGCAGATGCAGTTTACCTGATTGTACTAGTGTTTCATCAGAAGTTCCATGGCTTAAAGTGCATATTAAAAGTTTTTCTTTGTGGAATACTGTTGTGAAGCTTGATTAGCTTGCTTTATAAAATGTACCAGAATATGCAATAAGCTTGTAAAAAATAGCATATCTACAAAAATCATTCAAAAACAAATAGTCGATTCAAATCTGAATTATACCAGCTGATTTACGCATAAAATAAAGATCTACTAAGTATTATAAGAAACATCACTTTTATCTTTGTCCAAGCTAGTAAATTGAGAATGTACTGGCCCAAAAAATTACGCTTTGAAGTATCACAGAGAGGAAACTGTTGAAAAAGCTACTGATCTAGGGGGTAAGCATTGTTCCTAGGTTGTTACAGAGTGGGATTGGGGTAGTTTGATGTGCCCATTGAACTTTAACGATCCTTAATAGTTGTTAACTTTTTGCGTTCCGCGTTTCTGATTTAGAAATTTAAGCTCCGCCCACCTAAAATTTCCGTTCCAGAGCTTAACGGTTGTTAACTATTTTGTAACGATGGTCGGTGAGCTTCATTACAAAATAGTTAACAATTGCAGAACTGGGAAAAGTTAACGATCGTTAAAACTGCAGTTAGGTCATCCCCGAAGTAAAGTTAACGATTATTAACAATTGTTAATTTGGGGGAACGCAACCCTAGTCCACTGATTAGATAAACTTTCTTATTTACCCTTCCACTCCGACAGCTCAACACCACCACAGGTAAACGCAGTTACATTTATCACTGCAGACCACACAGGTTTCACCTGCCCCCCCCCCCCCCCCAAAAAAAAAAACACACTCTAGGCGTCACCGCCACATGTCGATTATAACCGAAAGTCCAACCAAAAAAATCCCCGGTCCATGAGCAGGGTTGCCACATGTCGCACGATAGTGTGAATTGTCACTCTATCTTTTTTTTTTTTTCACTCTTGTCCTACGTAGGACACAAAAATCACTTCAGAAAACGTTCAGATTTGTTATTTTCCAGCAGTGATTCCAACCAAGCGAGCATTCCACATTTTTTCATGAGAATAAAATTTCACTCACAATTCACCCTCTGTTTTCGACCAAAAATAACTTTTTAAAGTTTTTCGATGTGGCAACCCTGTCTATGAGCAGTTCAAGTTTGTTTAATTCACAAACACTAAACCGTAAATACATTAAAAAAGCACTGTAGGGAATCAAAATTCGAACGTGCAATGCTTGTTTGTAATTTGATCTTAAACAGAACAACAACAACTTTGAACCCTATAAATGTCGATAATCTAACAAAGCGAGCCATTTGTAGTTTCGCCATTTGCGGTTTCGCCATTTGAGGTTTCGCTGCACAACAGCTTGTATTGAGACATACATGAACTATTTTGATAGAAGTTGATTTTTTATTTATTTTCGGAGTGTATGACATTTTGTTTTTTGTTACTGTGTATGTTTCCCGC